>VZTF01005326.1:111557-385203 GCA_013397755.1 Cnemophilus loriae | reverse complement strand
TTTTTTTTTTTTTTAAACAGGCTCTTAAAAATATCTCATCTGGAGAAGGGTATTGAGATGGCTTTTGCCGTGAGGTACTGACCTTTATTTGCCTTTTTTACTCTGCTCTTTGCTCGGTTTTTTCCCCGTTTTTCCGCGGCCCGGGCCCCATCCCGCGGCGGCTCCTGCGGCGGCCCGGGCGGGGCGGTGGNCTGGGGGATGCAGCCCCCTTTTTATCCTAATTTCCCAGGCACATCACCATTTTCCTTCCCCCACTGGCCGAGGTACTTGTAAAGTACAGATTTCCTGAACTGCCTACTCTACATCCCCCTCTAATTTGCACCCCCCTTTTTTTTTCCTCTTATAACAAAACACTATTCATAATTCTATTAAGTCTTTGTTCTTTTTCTCTAAGTTCAGGAATTTTACTCAGCCTTGGCTGAGCAGCAGTCTGTGTCAATTAGCAGCATTTTCTAGAACTGATAGTTTCTTCCATTACTTCCCAATCTGTAAGTCCCTGGCCTTATCTACAAGCAGATTATCATGGTTCGTTTGTAAAGACACATTCATCTTATTTCATGAGGGACACGGTTTAGTGGTGGGGCTGTCAGTGCGAGGTTACTGATTGGACTTGATGACCTGGGAGGTCTTTTCCAACCTTACTGATTCTATGATCAGTCACCAGAAGATGACCATAACTGCTGTGTTTCTCGCAGCTCTGCTGTCCATACTCTCCTGGCTTTGGCAGCCCTGCAGGGAGAACCTTGCTGAGCTGAACTTCCTGCCCAGTGCTTTCCTGAAGTTTCCTCCATAGGACAGTTGTGCTCATCCTGCTCCAAAGCACCTGATTGCTCAAGTGCCACTTAGCTAAAATCTGGTGGGGCCGAGAAGGTCTCCAAGTAAATCATCCATGTAGGCAAAGTAAGAAACTGAGCTATTTCTTTTCCCTCCCAAAAGGTATGAAAGGGGATAAATAGCTGTATGACACACAGGCCACAGCCCAAACATGTTTCTCCCTTTTTCTCTGAGGCTAACTGGAAAATCTGCCTGCTTCAGACATCTTCCCACAGATGTGTGGCCGGGTGCTTGCCTAAACTTATGAGCTCTGTGCTCAGCTGGCATCCAACAGATTGTCCTACATGGGAAAATAGGGCCTTGTGAAAAGAAGTCCTGTAGCACCTTGTCCTGTTTCCAAAGAAAGGAAATATGTGGATCTTTTGTCTGTTTCAACTCTTCAGGTAACTATGTCATAGTTGGAAGAGTGAAGGGGATGATGACACTACTCAGATCCTCAGCCCTGGAAACCTTAAACGTGCACTGAAGTATTTCTGCTGAAGACCACCACACACATTTGTAGTAGTTCATCTCTACACTCTACCAAGTTCTCGATCCTTATGCCCTTTGTTTTTAATACGTAGGTGAAAATGCTAAGCAGAGTCTGACCTGAGGCTGAAGAAGCAGCTGTGTTCAGGCAGTGATAAGTAGGCAAGTGGACAAATAAAAACACAAATTACTCACTCTATCTATCAATTGGTCATTGGATTGCATCTTCCAGGTCATTCATTAATCACTGATGTGGTCTCTGAAGTGATGCATTAAAAGGTAAATACTTTATGGATTTTTTTTTTTTTTTTAGGTTTTGAGACAGTGTTTGAGGCTCTTGGGGGAAAAAAAAAAGAAACAGGAATATTTGACTCCTTTAAAACAGTCATATTCTTTTATCTGGCAAAGGGGTCAGAATTCCTGCTTTTGTAGATCTTTCCCATTATTTTTCCTTATCCACAGGTGAAAAAGGGATTAAACAACAGAAAGCACCAAACCTGTTTTTCTCCAGAATTTATATTTTCCCTTGGAAAAGGGAATCACCTGCTTTTTTTTTACTTGAAAGGTGTTCAGTCTATTTTTTTTTTTTTTAATGGAGAATGGATGAAAAGTAAATAAATGAGAGGGCTTCTTTCTCCTTACTTACATTGTCCTTTTTATTCCATGGAAGAAGATGGTTACAGAACATTTCTTCCCACACACTCTTATTTCGAGTTCTGTGCCCTTTTCTTTGAGAAGAAGGGGTTTAGAGATCACAGAACTGAAATAAATCCCTCCAAAAATCTTTTTTTTTTTTCAAATATTTCTTCCTGTGAGAAAGACAGATGCAAGACAGCAAATAACAGAAGTGTTTTCTTTTAAAGGTGGTAGTAGGATTAAAGTAGTGCTTTTCTTAGGGTTACGAATAATTTTCCCTTTCCCTGAAGTGTCTGTTGGAGTTTTTTTTAAGTTGTTTCACTTTTTTAGTCAAAAATCTGAAAACTGAAATTTTCTCTGAGTTTCAACAGAGGCAGAAAAAAAAGTAAGAAATTTGGCAGCAACAAAAATCCTGCCAACCAGCTTCCATAGTTATATGAAGTGGAAAATGGAGCCATTGCTCGTGCTGCTGTTTCTTGCTCAAGTGACATCTGGTCTGCATGAGAAAATTCACATTATTGGCACGTAGGGTGTAAATCAGGTGAGATCCTTGCCCTTTCTGTAATTAGGAACTCAGTGGGGCTGTGGTTTCTAGGTAAAGCCTAAAGTTCCAGGACTGTCCAGGTCAGCCCTAGACATGAGGCCATTCTAGACAGAACAAGTGTCTCCCTGTGAGGATATACCACCTTCACAGGAATGAAAAAGGGAGCAGGGAAAGGGAGAAGCAAACCAGGAATTAATGTTTGCTCATCAGTGTGGTCAGAAATATGACAGTTATGTACAGATTGAGGCTCTTTGTGCCAAAAAAAGCAATCTTATATTTTTAGGAGTTGGTAATTTTTCAGCCTGCAGCAACATTTAACGCTAATAAAACAAAATATTGTGATTATTTGAAGACTAAGCTACTCCTGCAGGTAGATCGCTCAGATATCTCCTAAAGCAGTTTCCAAGCTCAGTGATGTCCTGCTCTGTGTTATTTCTCTGTGGACTAGGCATGCCCTGATATGTTTAAAGCCGTATGAGAAAGATGTGACAGAAAATGTCTAGGGGGAATGATTGCTGGGAAAACCTATTCTTAATGGTATTTCATTACCTGTTGGCAGAATATATGCTGTGGCTTTCTGCAGTTTTGGTGGCTTCATCGAGATGTTTTGGAGAGCTTGAGTGTGAGTCAATAATCTCACAGTCTGTGCTGGCCTGAGCCTGGAGAGCAGACTGTTCACTTTGTAGAGGACAAATGACATAAATCCCCATTGAACCTGC
This sequence comes from Cnemophilus loriae, assembly GCA_013397755.1. Lineage (NCBI taxonomy): Eukaryota > Metazoa > Chordata > Aves > Passeriformes > Corvidae > Cnemophilus > Cnemophilus loriae. The sequence continues at coordinate 382,002 of VZTF01005326.1, read as the reverse complement.
ATTCTTGTAGATTCACCTTATCATGATTCTTGGGCAAGTGCCCCAGAGAAGCTCGAAGGGTCAGTGGTGTCTTGTCTTGGGTATGTTTAGTGAGCTGGTAGGCTGTACACTCAGTCCGTGCTCATGCAGTTGTTATTAATCCTGTGTAATTACAAACACATAAATCAAAGAAGGTCTCCTGAGTTTCCTTTGTAATCTCTAGAGGAAGGTTTCTCCCACTTCCTCACCCCTCCCCTCCCCCCGAATGTAATTCAATTCTTGAGTAAGGAGCAGTGCATCTCCCGAGGATGGTTTAGCTCACTCAGGTGGCTCAGATGAGATGGAATCAGATCACCATCTCTTCTTTAATAGAAATGCCAGGATAGGCTCCATTGCAGCTGGATCACACAGCAGTGAGTGCCAGCTGCTGAAGAAATTTGGGAAGTAGAAATATGAGACGAGGAACAGCAAAGATCTGATCAGTTCTTTCAGTGCTGGAGAAGGGCAGGCAGGGCAGTGCTGACCCTGACGTGACCTTATTCTGGCAGGCAGTGCTTGCTGAGTCAGCATTGGCTCATATCTCCTCTAGTGCTGACCAAGGAGTTCCACTGCTCCTCTATCTTCTCCCTGCACATTCTCCTGTGCTACTCACTCCAGGGCTTCCCACCCTACAAGAGCCTTGTCCAGAATGCCTTGGTTTGTTACTGTCTTCTGGTTTGTTTTCCTCCTTCAGTGAAGGGTCAGAATTATTTATCTCCACAGTTTTTCCTCAGAAGTAGCACAGAACAGAAGCACTCATTGTTATGCTCCGCAGGGGTGAGGGAGACCCAAAGTGGAAGCTCCATTTACAGAGCAATCGAACCCACTGGCAGCACTTTGCTGCTTCCCTACCTGCACTAACTAGGGAGTAGATTTGGGGCTAAAACAGTAGAAAATTAACTTTTTTTCTTCTTGAGTAGTAGGAATGTGTAGCAGGATGTGGTTCCTTGATCACTCAAAGCACAGCCCTGGCCACTAGACCAGTAACACACAAAGCCCTCAGGGTCTGTGCAGTACCCACAGTACCTTCATGGCCATCCCCCCATCCATGTCCTTCAACAGCATCCATCTGTTTAGCTCCCATGCATTGTTTGTGCTTTGAAACCCAGCAGATAATTAGAAATACTCTTGCAAATTGGTTTGACCTAAAAATGCTGTTGCACTCGATTGTGGTTTCAAAAGGAATTCTAGTTAAAGCATCCCAGCTTCCACAGGGAGGCAGCAGAATACCTGTCAATTTCTTTGCAACTTTAAATTTGCTGATGCTTTTTTTTTTCCTTTTAAAGAGCTCTTTGACCCAGTATATATATATATATAGTTTGGATTAAGAGGTTTTAAGAATTTGAAGTTCAAAATTCTTTTTTTCTTGCCAAGATCAAGTTTGCCAAGATCAACATTCCCCTTATTTCCCTCTGAGCTGCCACCAAAATGATTTACAAGTTATATAAGAGCCAATTCTGAAAGAAGTATGCTTTTAATTAGAAACTAAAAATCAGGGTGACTCGTTTGAGACAGTATAGCTACAGTTCTGTCAGTATTTCCATTATTTTCAGGGATTTATCGCCTCAGGAGAAGAAAGCATTGTACTCCACTGAAACTTGGAATTTTAGTCCTCAATACTAAAAATATAAAATAAGCAGAAAATAATACTATAAAGTCCAGCACTTCCAAACCAGGCATTCAAATATCATGGAGCAGACGTTCACCCCACACCCCAAATCATGTTATTGGCTTAAAAAAGTGAAAGTTTTAAAATAATACAGATAGGTTTTTCGTTTGTCTTCTGTCTTGTGAGACTTTATGATCTCTATTATCGAAATCTTTCTTTGCAACCACAGGGGCTAAAAACTTTCTGCTTTTTCCCTTTTTCTAAATGGTAGTTGAGATTTTTTTGAATGCTTCCATGACCCTGAAAGCTGAATTTTGGAAAAAATTTTCAACTATCAAAACTTCATATCTTCACTAAATTCAGCTACATGTAACTTTTCTGAATTGCCTATATGCTTTGAGTATCTTGCTAGGAAGGAGAGTCAGAAATGCTTTAAACAAAGCAGAATGGACAAGCCAGGAATATTTAAATAATGTATTTGCTTCAGTCATAAGTGGCTTAATTTAAATGTACCCTTCGGAGAAAAGACAGACTTTCACTTTGATTGGTTTTGGGGGTTTTTTGAATGCAAGCAAATTCATCACTTCTGGCTCTTTGCTTTATCTATAGAAGAAGTATCTCATTGCTAGGAGCCACACACATTTCTTTCATACTGTCCCGAAATAGCTATCAGTCTGCCTCTAAATTTCACTTCACAGGAGATATCAGAAATCAGCCTTCTCAACTCCTTTGCTCCATGTATTTGCAAAAATACTGCGCTCATGAGGAGTCCATTAATTGATCCAGGGTGGCAAATCCTATGTTCCTGGTGAGACTGGGGATTTTAGACTGTTCTCACAGGTTCGCTGACTTGGTATATTTTTCAGCTATTTCCAGGAGACTGGATCTTGCTGTCTTCATGGTCATTTCTTTGCAGCACCGTGCTAGATTTGCTTTGTGCAACCCCTGTCTACTTGGGGAAAAGGAAGAGGAATATTTTACATTTTTCTGTCCCTCAAAATTCTGTTGAAAGTAAAAGCCTCAAAAATTCTAGTGCATTTTTTAATTCTTTTTGAAGAACTGGTAGCATAAGGCTCTGGTGAGGCACTGGGTTCCTTCTCCGGCTCTAACGTTGCTTTTGCTGCTTTGGAGGTGTTTTATTCCCAGTGTAAGCTGTTACCCTGAGCTGAAGGGCAGGGTTAAGATGCCCTGGGGATAGATGGATAGTGTGGTGTTAGGGAAGAGCCAAAGGAGAGCTCCAGCTCCATGGTCAGTGATAAAGACGAACTGAAAGATTAGGCACAGCCTAGCAGTAGTTAGGAAAATACCCCAGAATACACATCACTTCCACAGCAGCAGCTGGAAGAAGCCACTGAACTGTCAGTCCTGGTCCATGACCCTGGGAGCACTTTAGGTCCTGGACCCTGGTGGGGCCTGTCCAGTCCCCAGGGAGAGAGGGGACAATCCTCAGCTTCTGCCTAGAGGCATTGATGGGACTTTGATACTGTGATTTAAGTGGAAGAACAGCTGCTGGGCATAGAGGGTGTGAGTCTTTCTGAGCCTTTGGCTCCTCCTCAGTGTAACTGATGATCTTTATTTTGCAGGATTGCTGGGAGGGCGAATGCATTAGTCACTGTTCCGGTGAACTACAGGGATGGCTGTTCTCAGGTAATTTATTACCAGTCTTTCCTTCTTTGCTGCTTTTTTCTCCAGTGTTTGGAATTGGTGTCATTGTGGCAAGTCCTTCTGGTATTCACAATTATATTTAAAATAATCATATTATGATTAAAGGGCAAATGTACATCAGAGCCTGAATTCAGGTAGGGCCACTGAAACAGTACCACTGTGTTCCAGTAGTAATGGGGAGCCGAGAAGCTGACAACAGGGCATTAATGAAGATTTTTGTCATGTTTTCTGTTAAATAGATTCAAAGGCTCTGATTCAGGCTCAAGAAATTCATCTGCCTTTAAAATTAGCTGATCTATTTTTCACATCATAGCTGCAGTGTTTCTGTTCTCTGCCCTCCCTTTCACTTCATATGTAACCACATTTTGGTGGTAGATGAAGTGATTCCTATATATAGCATGCAAAGCACTTTGTGATCCTTCCAGGGAATAAGTCCCAGATATATCAGATATTTATTTAGCACAGCACTTTTTAGTAGGATCATGGTCAGGAGCATAGCCTTGGAGCACTTTCTGGCTTCAAGCTCAAAGCTGAACCTACAGAATGTGGCTTGACCAGAATGTTTGTGTAGTAGACATGCTGAGAAGAAAAAACAGTTTTGTCTGCATCTTTGTTGCAGCAATGAGCTCCTCACCCTGGATTAATTGCAGTTTCCAAGGAGGCTGACAGTTCTGCCCATTTCCATAGGAAAGGAAATACCAAAGAGCACACTCAAAGGAGGCCCTTTCCAGGAATTTAGGATTTGCTATACCTATCAGGTCAGATATCCTGTTCCTAGCAGCTGTCAGGACATGATGCTTCAAAGGAAGTTGGATGAGTTTACGTAGCCAAAGCATGACTAACTAAAGATGGAGAGAACTGAGGTAAGCATCTCTCTGCGGTGCAGGACTCAGCTTTCTGCCCGTAGGAGGAGATCTGATTACTCCTGGCTTAGTAAGTTGTACAGCTGTAATGTTAGTAGCAATCGTATTTAGGCTTCTACAGTTTTGCCAGGTCATTACATTGTCCTTTTCAGTTACCTGTTCAGCATCTGCTATGTTTTCCAAAGGTTTTACAACCAAAATAGGGTACAGCTCAATGGAGAGACACAATGTAAGTTTGTGTGACCAGTTATGTGATTATTCTGCAATGTATTTTCTACTGGATCCTGATTTTTGAAACAGATGGGAAGTGGGCAGAGAGCTGAAAGCCTTAGGACCACTCAGCTTCAGCTGCTTTCCTGCCCACCAAATTACAAGGTCAGGCCTTCCTTAACACTTCTGAAAAGTGCCATATGCTAGACATAGCACCAGTCCTTTCAAGTGTCTATTGACTTCAGAGGCCAGACATCTTAAATTACCCTTCACCAAGTGTGCTACTGAGGCTTCACAACACCAAGTATTTTATTCCATGTATTCTTTCAATGTGCCTCATCTTTTGAAAGCTTACAGCATTAACTAAATTTGTCATCTAGAGCAAATGGACCTAAGGTTTTCTAAATTATCCGAAAACTAAGAATTTGCTTACTTCTCATCTGCCTTCCTCTCCTCCTTGGAAATCGTAAGTCATGTGTTGTTGTGCCCCTAGTGCTGCTTCCTTGCTTCTAGGAATGGGTTGACTCGAAAGTAGGTTGATAATTTAGTCACACTTATCTTTAATTATCTCTACGGAAAAAGGACTCTTGAAAATATTTTGTAGGCAAATAAAATAGAGAAACACAACTTATTTCATACCTTACTAAACTTGTGTAGGTTTTTTCTGAAGTGTTAGGTACAGTAGAGGGAGAATATTTATTTTAAATTTTGTTGTGGAAAGGTAGGAAATCAAAGAGTCTCTATTATTCCAAATAATTTCATTTTAAAACAGAACATTCTTTCTCTAAATCTCTTGAGGTATCATACATATCCCCTAGCATAGGAAAATCAATAGATAAAAAGGTTCCAGTTCAGTTTCCCCTGGATGTGATCAAGTACATTCAAATATTGAATGATAAATAGGTTAATTTACACATCTGCCAAACTGGCATTAGCATTTTACTAACTCCCTGCAGTGTCATGAGGTTTAATTAATGGTTGTAAAGCTCTCCTCTGAATGAAAGGTATGACTTTTTACATTTGAGATTATGTAGATCCATACATTTCTGCTGTATTTGTAACAGCTGTCTAGAAGACTAATGGCTTTGCAGATTTACTGCTGTGCTCTGCTGCTTTCTGCTAGCCTGCACTTTTTGCAAGTTTGGTACTGGTGGTAACTTTCTGAGATTAAGACCAATCCTAAATTTGTTTTCAGCTGAAAGACATCTCTTAATTGTTCAAGGCAATTTCCTTGCATTCTAATACCTGTAACTTAACACTGTGTCAAATTAATACTAAGTGCACCACATTATTCACAAGAATGGTGGTTTTCAAGTAGCTGTGGAAAAAGTATGAATTTATGCAGCCTCAATGAGACAACCCAGTGAAGAAGTGACACCTTGTCTGACTGCAGCATCGCTTGGTTGGCTGCAGGAACAAGGTAACATGCACTGACATCTCTACAAATAGTTTTAAGAAGAAGATGAATAAAATGACAATTCAAAATATTTGTGCAGTTTTTATCTGAAGGCTCTTTCTCAGTTTCTACTTTTAGCTCAATGTAGTCTTGTGTGTTACCCCCTTGAGAATGCCCAGAGTGTTCCAGTGACATTACCAGGCCTAACTGAAGATCATCATGGGACCATCTTACTGAGGTACAAAGGATTTTTTTTTTTTCAAATCTTTATCCTCTGTTCTACTCTATCAGTGTGTCTCCTGCTAATTTGGTATAACTGCCCTTGTTGGGTGGTGGGAAAGAAAGAGATGAGAGTGAATGCATGGCCTTAACTTAAGCAGCAAAAATCTGCAGCCTGATCAAATACTCACTGCTTTTGGCCTTTGCCTTTTGGAGTGCTCCACATCGCTCAGTATTGTTGACTTGGTCCAAAAACAGTATTATTTTTTTCTATCATGGGTTTGAAAACTAAAGAGAGACAAATAGAGCATGTGGTTGCCTTGGTCATCCTGAAAGTGTCTTATCCCCAGCTCCCATGGAGCTGCTAGATCCTGTCTGAAACCAGGAAGACTCCACAGCTCTGCAGCTGAGCCCCAAATAATCCACTGCAGTGTTCCATGCCTTATGCAAAATGGCCTCAGAGGTCTCCTGAGGCTGACACAGCTGTCAGATCTTGACAGAATGAGTAACAACCAGATATTTTTTTAGTATTATCCCATAATTCTATCAGATATATCCATATTAGATACAGATTGAGGCAGGGTATCCTGGGCCTATGCAACTAACAAGTGAATTATTTTACTTACAGAAGGATGTGGCTTTTGGCCACATCAAGTAGAATGATTAACCCAAAGTGGCATTATACATTCTTTATTGTTCTATTGATCCTAAATATTGGGGACTGCCAACAACAGCCATTTCTGCTTTAATTATTTTTATTTGTATTGGCAGTGTAAAGATCAGGACTATAGAAGCACATATGTCTAAAGTGTTTGGGTTTTTTCCTTGCCTTTCCTTAGGATAGCCTATTTAGATCCAATTGTGTTTAGAACCCAGCAATTATCTGGCATGTATAACCAGAAATAATCCTGAATCAATCCAGATGGTGACTTGTATTTTGATACTTCCTTTACTCCCTTTCTAAGGCAAGTATGGTGTTTGAGATGCACTTTTTTTAACCAGCACCTCTTGTCTGGAGAGCTAGAGAGCTGCCCTGCAAATAATTATCCAATACTGCATCAGTATTGGAGCAGGAAGCAATGCTGTACCAGTGCTACTGAAGGACTGAAAAGTATAAAATGGTCTTTGGAGCTTTAATTACTGAGCAATTACCCCACAGCAGGTCAACGACAAACTGCAATCACCATCATTCTATTACTCTGTTTTTAAATTGTTTCATTTTCCTGTGAGAATTATGACAAAAACACTGTACAAACCTTATGTGAGCTACGTGTGACTGCAAAAAACATTCCAAAAGAAAGAAAAATCTCATTATTGGTGACTTTAATGAATGTATCCTGAAAGGTAGTGAGTGATGCTTCTATGGAATGCTTTAGGATACAAGTTGAAATTACAAATAGTACCTGGGAGTATGTAAGAAGGAAAAAGACAGGACAAGCAAAGAAAAGTGTCACTGCTCTTGTACATGGAAGAACACATTTAAAGGGCTGCAATTTCTGTAAGTAGGGAAAAGTTGCTCCTGTAGGATGGGCTTTTGCTACTGCTAACAAGGCTGTAGTGCTGGAGCTCTTTGCCAGCCTCCTTCCATTGACAGAAGCATTCCCAGGGACAGAAGCCAGAAGATCTTGGTAAGCACCCAGTAAACCCCCTCTATTTTCTTTGCAGGGAAGCAGCTAGAAGCCAGTAGGAGTGGGATATGCCAGTGGATAGCCCTCCTCTGTTCTGGGCACTTCCCAGGAGCCCTGCAGGCTCTTGGTAGGGAGATGTGGTGGGTTGGCCCAGGTGCCCATCAAAGCTGTTCTGTCACTGCCCTCCTCACTCAAATGGGCAGGGGAAAAAAAATATAACTAAAGGCTTCTGGGTTGAGATAAGGACAGGGAGAGATCACTCACTAGTTACTGTCATGGCACAAAAAAGATTCAGAGATGTTAACTGAATTTATTACCAATCAAATCAGAGCAGGATAATGAGATATAAAACCAAGTCTTAAAACCCCTTCCTCCACCCTTCCCTTCTTCCTGGGCTTAATTTTATTTACAAATTCTCTACCGCCTTCCCTGCAGTAGTGCAGGGCAACCAGGAATGGGGGTTGTGGTCGGTTCATCTCATATTGTTTCTGCTGCTCCTTGCTCCTCAGAGGAAGGGCTCCTCACATTCTTTCCCCACTCCAGTGTGGAGTCTCTCCCACAGGAGACAGCTCTCCACGAACTTCTCCAACATGAGTCCTTCCCTCAGGCTGCAGTTCTTCACAAGCTGCTCCGGTGTGGGTCTTTTCTGGGAGGTCAGTCCTTCAGGAACAACCTGCTCCAGCGTGGGTGCCCCACAGGGTCACAAGTCCTTCCAGCAAACCTGTTCCAGCCTGGGCTCCTCTCTCCACAGATTCTGCCAGGATCCTGCTTCAGCACAGGCTTCCCTTGGAGTCACAGCCTCCTTCAGGCATCCCCCTTCTCCAGCATGGGCTCCTCTGGGGGCTGCAGGTGGATCTCTGCAACCTCTCTGCCCTCCAAGAGCTGCAGGGGCTCAGCTGCCTCTCCATGGGCTGCACCACGGAATCTCAGGAGAATCTCAGCTCCGGAGCCTGAAGCAGCTCCTTCTTCTCCTTCTTCTGCCCTGCCCTGGGTGTTTGCAGAGCTGTTCCTCTCACATATTCTCACCCCACTCTTCTCTGCACCCAATTACAGATGTGCAAGAACTTTTTTTTTTTTTGTTCTTAAATCCATTATCCCCAAAGCATCACCACCTTCTCTGCTGGGCTCAGCCTTGACCAGTGGCAAGTCTGCCCTGGAGCCAGCTGGCTCTGCTGGACATGGAGGAGGCCTCTGGGAGATCCTCACAGAAGCCACCCCTGTAGCCCCACTCCACTACTAAAACTTGGCCACACAGAACAAAATCAGGAAGGAACAAGTGCTGCAGCCATGCTGTGTTCTGTATCACCTCCCCAGGAAAGAGCTGAGATTCAGCCTTGGTGGCCTGAGTCAGACTTGTGCAAATAATCCATTTGTACAACTGAATTGGAGGAGAATGGAAGAGGGAAAATAACTGTAGACATTTTAAAGCAGAGAATGAAAGATTGGCTTAATAAACAGAATAGTGCCATAATACTGTAATATATCCGGAGAGTCTCTATGCCTCCTTTGTGTTACCACCCACAAAGTTTGTTTGTAGCTGTGTGGCACAATCTGCAGACCAATTGAAGGATGTGTCATGCTACTGAAATCTGTTGTTTCATGACTTGAAATTGCATCTTTTGTATGACATTAGACCACATTTGTAGTTCCTGAATTATTTTTTGTTGACATTTCAAGAACTGGATGATGTTTCTAAGTAAAAGTGAATCCATCCATCCTCTGTCAGGAGCACTTCACTTTCAGGCAAATAAAATAGTATCGTTCCTTGTTGTCTTTGTACTTTAACCAATTATTCTTTAATTTTTATTCAATATACTCCTTTTACCTGAAATGCCAAATAGCCCTAGTGCTACACTTTCCAGGTTCAATAATTTCTTTACTAATCCTGATTTGCCTTTCAATTTCACTGACAAAGTAAGAGACCAATTTGCAAGCAAATGGCCTGGGAAACAAATGCAGGAGCATTACATCACACAAAACCAGTCCACTTCTTCTGTCCAGTCCCCGTTTTGTACAACACTATCTGGCTGTATCAGGATGCAGCTCATGGACAAGCCGCAGTGCACTGACAGCCTCTGTTCCCTGAGCAGGTGAGAGAGGAGTGTCCCAAGTGCCTTTGTGCTTATGTTAGATGCTAAACTCTTGAGGTTTATTGGCTGTGGACCTTTCCTACTGTTTGTGAGATTTTGGCAGGCAGTGACTGTTGAGCAAGACATGTGTCACTGCCCTTCACTGTCCAGTCAGAGGATGCATTCCATCAGCCTCAGCATGAGGCTGGGTTTATCTCCATTGGTCTAGGGAGACAAATAAGGTCATAAATAGTGGTTTGATGGTTTAGTACTGGGTTATGGCTCAGCCACTGCACAGGGAGCTGCAGTGTGTGCTCAGTGACGTGCACCCACAGGCCATCTGCTTCCGTGCTGATGTGATTTATAATGTAGCTAACAAGCTTCCAATATGGATAGAGGTGTCACAATGTGTCCATAGCAGTCCATCTGAAAAAAACCAAAACCCAACAAAACCCACTGTGAATTAAAGTTTTTTTGTTGTGGTTTAATCCAGCAGGCAGCTAAACATGGCACAGCTGTTCCCTCCCCTCCCCCCCCCCCNGGAAGGGAAAATAATAATAAAGAGAATATGCAAAACAAGTGATGCACAGTGTAATTGCTCACTACCCCCTGACTGATGCCCAGCCAGTCCCTGAGCAGCAGATTCCCACCCTCCAGCCAACGCCCCCAGTTTTATTGTTCAGCTTGGGGTCATGTGGTCTGGAATATTCCTTTGGCCAGTTGGGGTCAGCTGTCCTGGCTGTGTCCTCTCCCAGCTTCTTGTGCAACCCCAGCCTTGCTTGCTGGCAGGGCAGGAAGAGAAGCTGAAAAATCCTTGACTTAGCATAAGCCCTGCTCAGCAACAACTAAAACATCAGTGTGTTATCAATGTTATTCTCATCCTAAACTCAAAACACAACACTGTACCAGCAACTAAAAACAAAATTATGTCTATCCCAGCCACAACCAGAACATTTTTTTGTGTGCTTTTGAAATGGCGCAAAGTACAGTAGGAGCCCATGGCAGAGTCTCTTGAAAGGCAGAATCCAGATCAGTCCCTGCATTCAAATGTCACTAGTCAATTCTCATGTCCCATTTAGGTTAAAATATTTCATGTTCTTGGTTTTGAGACAAAAAGTTTAGACACACACTGAATGTCTCATTCAGTAATGTGAGTTAATTACACCGAGAGAGCAATTTTATTTTACTGCCATCAAAAATTTCAGCAAATGTCAAGCAAGCCGCAAATGAGGCAATTCCAGACTGGACTTTTATTGAATTAAATGGATTATTTCCTTGGTGCCTTCAAAGGCTTCAAATATGTCTGGAATCTCTTGCCCGTTTCTCTGAGTCTGCCGAAGCCAGATTATTACTGTGGCCCATTTTCCATAATATCATCCTGGGTTTTTCTCATCACTCCCTTGGTTATTATAAATTGCATGGTATGATATTTCAGAAGATTAATATTCCATCTGCTCTGCACACTGCTAGAGGATCAAAACACTTGTCTGCTCCAACTCAGACTTAATCTGCATAATAGACTAACCCCTGTAAACACCCGAGTTGTTCATGGTGGGCTGGTCTACATGGGTGGTTTACACTGGTGGAAAGCTGACTATCCATATTCAGAGATCTGTGCCACACATCGTTGACAAAATGCTCTTAATTCTGTTGAGAGCTTTTAATTCTGTTGAGATTAGTAGCACTGTGACAGTGGAATAAATACTGTCAAGAATCAAGTTAATTTTGTCTGTGCTACCATGTTTTGTTAGCTGTGCGGTTATGTTCCTGTATTTCTGTACATCTGCCTGAAGATTCCCACTTCTGGCCATCTGCTGCTGCGCATTGGTAAATGACAAAAAGAACCTATTCCTCATTGAAGGGGAGCTAGCATTAGTCCAAAGATTTTGGGACACCTACCCAGAAGCCTGAATACATGAAGAAAATAAAATAAATCCCATCAGTAAAAGATGGCAGCCAGCAGTTTGTTTTGATACAGTTTCTGTTTTTCAGTGTCCTATCTTAACAGCACAGTCTGTACCACTCTGTTCACAAACTCTTCAGCTCTAGAGACTAAGGGGAAATAATGATGGCTCAGTAGTGAGCCAGCAATGAATAAGTATTACATGGCAATTTATACTCTTTATCTGTGACAAAGGTGAGCTTCAACTCACAGAGGAACATGCTTCTGGTAATTTTTTACACTCAGAACTAATCTGGACTGTAAATACCCTAACACAGTCATGACAAAACAGTGTTTTTCACTTAGAGGAATGGCTCGTGGTTCTTCTTCCTCAGTATTTTTATACTTGTAGCCCTTGCTGACCAGCTCTGCTCCAACTACTTCTGGTCACCATTGATGTCTGAAGGGAAAGGAAAGCATTCTGTGAAACGATATTGTAAGTGTTTTTGTGATGCTTGTTTGTACATCTCTGCATCTCTCACTGAACAGTGTCAGCACGCTAAATTCATAACTTGGTGCAACCCCACTGTAATACCATAAATGAGGAATTAATTTGGTATATTATATCTGAGTGGTTACTGATATTATGGTGTGTAGGTTGTTTAATCTTTTGTTTACCCTGTCCTGAATCTAAACCACCCCCAGCTTGAGAACTTTAACTTGCTAATGTGGACTCTTTAGAAATTATTTCCCAACTCTTCTTTGGTCCCCACTGTTTTTTGGTCCCCAGCTAAACTGCTAAAACACATTGAAACTGTGTGTGAGCAAAAACATATTATCTGTTATTTTTGTGTAGTTGAAGCTAACAAAGCCAACCAAAAACGTCCTGCTGAGTTTCATACAAACATTCATTCTTCTCTGTGGCCAGGACTGAGAACCTGAAACCTCTCAAACCATTACAAAGAGAAAGTTCTCTTTTGAGAAATTGAGTCTAACAAGGCTTTCAGAACTCTCATCTGGTGTTGAACTTCTAATTCAATTGGGGTGGAAAAAACACAGAGGCAAAGAACACAGGTTCTTAACATAGAAATTGTATTTCTAAAGGACTTGGCTGTACAGACCTTGGGAAACAAGTTAAGAACAGCTACACGGTTCCATTAATCCGGACTTACCGCTTTCATATATCTGAAATTTTACCCCCTACAACTTGTGTCTTGCAAGAAAGTCAATGTATGTAGCCACCACTGACCACACTGCAGCAATGACTGCTCCAATCCTCATCTCTCTTCCATGTTCTCCACTGAGATCCTGGTCCTGGAGCCATCATACTGCAGCTGTGGTCTCTTGCACAGGAGATGTCCTGGTGAATAGTGAAGGGTCAGGAGCTGATGTCCCCAGCACATATCCCTGGGGTTTTCACTGTGATGGTCCTTTAGAGAAGTAATTTTACTTGGCTGAGCACCTTTCAATACCATGGACTGTGGACCTTACCCTTCTCACTGCCCTACTTCTCCCTTGTGTTTTGGAAACTTTATATTAGAAAGCTGTGATAAAATAATAAATAATCTCTTGGGGACATGGAGGAGCCAATTTAGAGCAGCACAATACCCAGTGTGTGTGTGTGCAGGTCACTCTGCATGACTAGCCTAAGTGCCAAGGGACACTTTTTGAAGCAGATGTGTTTATCAGGGTAAATATATAGACCCTAAATAGTAAGTATTATTATTGGAACTTAATTGTAAAAGTCACTCTGAAAAAGGTCCTGGATATTCCAGCTGAATGAAGCTGGATATTTTTTAAGGTATAATATGTGAATTATTCTTTATGCCAGTACCAAGCCTTATTATTAGACTCTTGAAGATGAAATCCTCTATTTTTTTCATGTCCAACCACAGTGAGAGTCTGAAGTGCAAAGTGCCCCAATAATTTCAGTTGCTCTCCAGAACCAAATTTGCTACCAGCTATTTAAACAGTCAAGAAAGGGACAGTTATTGTAACCCTGAGAGAGTCCCACTGACAGATACTCTATCCAGTGGAAATGAAGACAAAATATGGTCATAATGAAAACCACCCTTTCTAGTAGAGAAAAGTATTACAAGGGGAGTGAAAGTATCCATACCAACTTCTACACTATTTCTTTCTAAAATGGACTGTGGGATTCAGTTCTTCACCTAACCCAATTTGTTCAGCAGCAGCTGTTAGCTTGACACAAATGGAGAGAAACAACACATTCTGAAAAGTAATCAGTTTTGAAATTTGAACACATGCTAGTGTCTTTCTTCACTTTTACAGAATAGCATCTTTTATCTGAAGAGTTCAAAGCATTCCTCAAATAATTTATTACATCTCACCACCTCCTCTCTAAGGCTTTTAAATATTATTCTCCTCATTGCAGAAGATGGAAAAATGGAGAAATCAGAAAAATTAAGTTACTTTCCTAAGACCACACAGTGAGTCAGAATCAGAGTGAAGAGTACAAGTCTGAAGTGATAACTTCAGCTCTGCCATTCCAGATGCTGGATTATAGTTTGTCTGCAACATTCCCTACAGCAAGAGGCAATAACTTTGTGAAGAACATCTGTAATTCAACCTGCAAGTTACTGGGACAGATGTGTTAATTACTGGATGAAATTCTGTCATCTGACTATTCAAAGGGTCAGACTAGATGGTCACAAAGGTCTTGTCTAGTCTTAAAATAGTAGAGTCATTGCCACCACACAAACCTATTTGCCCTTTCTCTCTTTCCAACAAAAATCAGCAATTAGTCTTGTTGAAAAGCTTGCTATGAAACTGCATTTTTCAAATCCAAGGCACATTATGCCAGAGGTTAGCAAAAATAGCTTCAGAAATCCTGAAAAATTGACAGATTGACTCTATCAAATCCATTTTTAATTTTATTTTGACAAAAATTCACACTGGGGCTGACAGCTTCTTGTAAAAACAACTTTGCTGACTGCAGTTTGAAACACACATGCTATAAAACCTTGGGAACAGGATTTATAATAGAAACCTGGCAGTCTCCTAACTCTACCAGTATTATCACCATGTGTGACAATAATATATTAGGACCATACTTCAGAGCTCCTTCATTAGATTCTGACATATGGAGGAGAAAAGAGACCCTGAAAACTAGGGAGGACATAGAGTGCAGTCTCAGCTGTGCATATTTATCACCTAAATCAAGTGAAGTCTATTTATTGACTTATTGATTCTAATTCAAAATGAGAACTTAATTAAAAGTTTAGTTCATTACCACACAATTACATGGCCCTCAAGACATTTCCAGGCTAGTAAAGTGCACATTTAATCATGTGGTATATTGGATCCTCGGTTGTTATAAATCAGACATTAGCGGTGCCATGCTAATTTACGCCATCTGGGGACAGGGCCTATTAGTTTTCTATGCAGGAGACATTTGTTATTGTTTTAAATAAGGGAACTACAGTTTAATGTTGCCCTTTGCTGAGCAATAGTGTTGACTTCCAACCAGAAGTCAAAGCAGTGAGGAGAAATTTAGTCTCGGTGCCATATATGCCACATACATATACCAGCCTCTGCTCAAGCAGCGTGAAGGACTGTCTGCCAAAATTATAATACCAAGCCCCAGAGAAGCTCTTCAACCTTGGAAACAGGCTTTGGTGACTCTGCTAAGAGTGATTCTGGCAGAGGACAAACTTTTTTGCCACTTTCTCCGCAGAAGCACAGCACTCATATATCCAGATGCAGCCAGCATCTCCATCAATGTGCTGTGCCAGCACTGACATCCCTTTTGATTCTCAGCCTCACAGGGCTGCACCTACGCCTCACAGCTTTTGCTGCTTCCCCTCGACACAGCCAGTGGAAGAGTTTGGTTATGTAAATTTGTCTTCTGAGGTTCTTTGAATGAAGGAAATTTAGGATTTGTCCCTGCAAAGGACCGGAGTCCTAACAATATATGTATTCATATAATGCGGTATTCCAGGGTTCCAATCTTGAGCATTTTTGTGCCTTTCTGTATTTTTTGATCATTTTTATGTATTTACAAATGTCCAGAACTGGCAGTCTGGGAATCAAATTGTGACAGACTTTCACATGCAGGTGTGAGGTGTATTAAGCCATAGAGCATTTGAGGGCAAGTTAAGCTGTTCATGAAGAACCATTGTGTATCTTCACTGACTGAAGTTCATTCTCTAAAAGCGAAATTTTAAAAAAACCTGCAGAATGATACTATGCATTATGACCCACAATAAGAGCTTGAAACCTTCACTTTGCCCGGCATCCTTATTCAGCTAATGCTTCCCGCTTCTGAGCCTTCTAAAAAGAATTTGGGCAGACAACTTTTACAAATGCTCATATTTTGGACTCTCATATTTTGGACTCCCAGCATAAGACTTTTAGCAGTACTGTTGAGTGGGCTAATGTCAAGGAACACAAATAAATTTTATTGTACTTCTGACCTAAGGGACTAAAAGATTTTTCAGATTTTTCAGGTTATATGTCCTGTACTTCAACACATGAGCCAGACACCAGCAAGGAAGTGGGACTAGAAAGAGTTTTCAGTCAATTCTTGGCTCCCAGCTCCGAGGCTGTCACTCAGAGTTAAAAGGAAGTGCAGCTGGCAGGGCAGCAGGTGTGGGCTGACTGAGCAAACAGCACAAACTATACCTGTTCAATCTGAAGCAAGGGAAGGGCAGAGGGAAAGGAGCACAAAAGGGCAGCAGATGCAGCCAGGAATCTGCATTCAGGCATGTGTCAGCCAGCAGAGATGAATGCTGTGCTGCAGGAAGCACAGTGATTACCCACCACAGGTACATGTGCTCGTGTGACTGCTGTGGTGGTGGCAACAGAGCCAGAGAAGCGAAGCCTTAAGTGACAGAGCTTTTGAAAACTCCGTAGCCCAAGGAGTAGCTGTATAAGGAATTGACTGGGGGAACAGGCATTTTAATAGCTGCTTAGTAGGTGCACCTGCTACACTCAGTGTTCAACCCAACAGTATTTTCCAGCTATTGATTGAGCACATCCCAGAGCTGCTGAGGAGCTGTTTTTACATAATGCCAGATGTTCTGTGTGACTGCTCTTCTCTGTTGCCTCGGATGTTTCTGTAACAAGGAGATACATACTAAGATGGCCCCTGCTATGTCTCGTTGCAATATCTCCAGCTGGCAAGAACCCATGTTTTACCCATTACAATTAGAGTAATGGTTTGTGCCTTTCTAGTGCTTGCAGCTCATAGCCATCAACACTGAGTTTGTAGCAATAGCTGCATGAGACATTCTGCTCTCTCAGATCCCACTTACTGTTTCACTAATTGTCTTTTCTTTCCTTGCTTATGCTTTTTCCTATGCTTCATTTTGGAAGGTTGAGATCACACAATGTGTTTGTGTGCGGCCAGTAAATATTACTGGAAGGGACAGAAGTATGGGTAAGGATAAAAGAGTTTGTCTTGCAGCCATAGCTTGTAGACCAGAGTCAGTTTTCATTCTGCTTCTTTGCTTCTCTTATGGCTGTCTGGTTTGTCCATCCAAGAAAAAGAAGGGGGAAAAAAGTCAGAAAACAAGTTTTTGCCTAATCCCCTTGCAGAAATTTTGGCATTTGAGAGAGAATTTCCCTGACACCTTCTGAATCCTACTGAAGCCCGAAACTGAGTATTCAGGGCTAGCAGAGCTCTTTATAAAACTGCTATCAGTAGGCATGTTAACAGAGCAATACAACCAAGCAGTTTATCAGTGCTTTTTCAGTTTTGCAGAAACTGATCTGATGGGGAAGAGCTCATGCTAGACAAATTTTACATTGATTTCAGAGAGTGTCCTAGTAGTGAGGGCAACTGAACATTACAATAGATGAAGGGGGCAGCATGATTGACGCCAGTTGGAATCTTTAGGAGGCGGTTTGGATATCTTTCTAAAAGATATTCTTTCAAACTGGCTTTGGAATGAATGGTCCCTTCTGGCCAAGGAATCTGTCCAGAATGTATCATTCATTCAGCTCTTTCCTTCATATGTAACAGGCAGAATAAGTCCTCAGCATGGTCATGATTTGCATAAAGATAATGGTTGTAATAAAAGCCTGGGCTTCAGGGGTTTAGCTGGGTAACCACTGGGGTCAAGAAAGATTTTTTTTCTCTCACTATACAATTAGCCAGATGTACTCTGGGTTAGTGTTTGCTTAGTTCCTCTGAAGCACTGGAAATTGGCCATGCCTAGAAACTGACTCCTCCCTGGTGAACCTTGCAGTGGCCCAGGGTTACACTGAGACTCCTCTCTGTAATACAGTTTGCACAGAGTTCAGAGCATCGCCTGCAGCACGAGAGCATGGCTAGCTTGGTCTATCTCACTGTCTAAATGCTCTCTCAGCATCTGAGAGGCTTTGGAAATGGAACAAACTACAATAAAGATTGGAGTGACTCTTTTGTTTCTAAACTCTGCTTCTTGCTACACCATTTCTGGAGCTGTAAATGCCTTTCAGTGCTAATTTGGGGAAGACCATACCAAGAAGTTCCAAGGAGGGAGTATCTACATTAAATAATCAGTAGTTTCCTATAGCCTTCAACTCCTCTGCTGCAATTGTCCAGCCTGTGTAGGTGTAGTCACCCCCACCCCATCACCTTCAGGCCCTCTACCAGGACTGCAGGTGTGCGAGCCCAGGCACACGAGGGAGAGGCTGGAGGAGCCTGTTAAGGTCAGTGACAAGAACCACACCCGAATATTAACACCCAGCTGGAAATGCTCAGGCAGGCTGTCTGCCAGGGGCTGCAAAGCAGCCTTGCTGGGAGAAGGATGTAGCACCCACTGTGAATTAGAAGAGGAGATCAGAGGTGAAGGTAACCTGCCAGTCTTGAGCTTGTTTTCGGAGTTGCTGTGGTTTTCAGGCATCTAAGCTCTGTGTTGATCCACTTTTATAATGTGCTTGTGTGAGATTAGTTTTTACTTTGTGGGTACTAAGAACTGTCTGTATTACGCAGACTCTTAGAGAAATAGTAATTGCTGGGTTAAATCGTTCCTATGTTAGTAAATATGTAAATATAAAATCTATCAGACAACACAACATAGATTTGATCCTTCTTTCCTAACCTCCAGTGATTTTAGAGCAGGAAGAAGCCTAATGAGATTTGTCAGGAGATACTACGAAGATCTGGTTGCTGTAGCAGCTGAATGCTGCATAAAATGTAAAACTCTTCATATAGTGCAGAGTGCTCAGGTTACGTCATTGACCTTTTAGTATAGCTCCTTTGGCAGTAAAACTTCCATCTTTGAAACAAAGCAGTGTTTTAATACAAATGAATTCTCTAATACAGGGCTCCTGCAGTATGGGTCCTGATTCTTTCATTACTGTAAACGGTTGGTTTTAGTGGAGCTGCTCACAGGAGTTCGTCTCTCTTAATCTTGCCCAGTGCTGGAAAATTTTACTTTCAAACATTTTTTTTTACTCAGTGTGACTTCCTGTGGCTACTCTACTGCACAGGTTTGTTGGCTGTTAATAGACTGGCCCATAAGCTAATTCTTTCCACGTTCTACGCAGTAGCTTTTTTCCTCTTCTTTTGTTAGGAACGTCAATAAAGATGAATTTTAATGCTTTTTTTAGCTGTTGAAACCAAGGCTAGGGGAATATATCTAGTGTACCTAAATTCCTAAGGCAGCTCCTTGGCACAGAACAAGATCTGATTTGCAGTCTTCCTTTTTTACTGCTACACAGCAATAACAGAAATATAGTAGAAACAGGAGATATTTTATGTATAACCAAAAATCTGTCTTGTGTAGGGTGGGAAAGCATCAAGTTTCTTAGAACTGAGTGCCATGAGATGAATGTCTGCTCTGAGGCACTTCCTTTCAAACCATTCTTTCAGTATTTTCATGTGTTCTTATAACATATATTTAGGCAGAGTGCTGGCTTTTCAACAGCACTAAAACAGAGCTCGATTTGCCACATTAGATGTTTACAAAATCTTTCCCCCCTCTGTCCCATTGCCCCCTCCCCATGTATATTTGTTTTCTTTCTCGTGTTAATAGCAGAGCTGCCTCAGAATTTTCAAAATCTAAGCAAAGAGTTTTCCAGAAAAAATTCTGCTAAATACTGCTTGTTTTCAACCCTCCTGCAGAGTACTAAAAGACAATGGAATTTCTTTTCACTAAAAAATTTCATAAAGTCTAATTGTGCTTAGAATTTTTGGATGTTTTTCCCGGTTTTTTTTGTGGCTCCTACTGGACCTTGGGTTTTGTGCTGTTTGATATATTTTTTTTCCTTTGTAGGCAAACACAGCACCTGATTTACCCTTAAACCTGCATCCTCTAGAACTTTGTCACCTTTCAGTGACTCAGGTGTGCAGGTTTTCTCCCTTCCTTTTTGAAGGGAACAGATGGTCCAGTTACAAGCCAATTTTCTCATAACCACAGTAATTCAAATACACATTGATTCTTGGTCCTGTCTTGGCTAGTGACACTGCTATGTTGTCAGTGACATACCAGCACGTGACACCAGGACAAGTGTTTGCTCAGCAGCAGCCAGTATGCCTGGTCTGGGGATCATAAAGTAACTTTTACAAACCTTACTAAAAAAAATGGGAATTTTAGTTTAGAATATGTGTAGTTTCGATTGTATAGCTGTTAAATATGAAGTGTTACCTTTAAAAGAAAATCACAGATGTCCGGAGTTATACCAGTTGCAATTAATTTCTCTAAAAATATTTGAGTTAGGATACAATCTAAAAGAAACTTATATTTTTCCGACCGCTACTAAAATTTTCTTTACTGAACCATATTCATTTCAAAAATTTTAATCCAAGTTGCTGCTACCACTTCCTGCAAGATTTAGATTTGGTTGTTTGCTCCACTGTCTGACTAGTGTTGCAACCATCTGTAAACACAAGGGACGTTTAGAGTTAATAAAAGGAAAACATTGAAGCTTTGATCAGGGGAAAAGGAGGAGGTGGGTTTTGTTTTTGAATTTCTTCTTCATGATTTTACAGTTTATTAGCACCAACTTAAACAAGCTAATAGGTTCAAATTACAACAAAATAATTATAGTTTTTTTATAGAGCCACTATGAAATAACTTCCCTCCCATTTCAACCTTTCATCTTGGTCTCATTCTTATCTGTGGACTGCCCCTTTGCCCTCTTCTTCCACTTTGCCTGAAAAATAAGCAGAAAATACAGTTTACATTATGTCTGTACACACGTCTAGGTTTTTTAATATATCCCCAGAGGAAAGTGGATAAATAAATATACATTTTTCAATAGCTGTAGAGCATTTGTTTAACACGGACTAACTCCCCAATAACTAGCAGAAGATTATACATGCAAATCTAATTTTCTGGCTAACTTAAGTCTCTCTTGGGAACCTTGGTGACTACTTGTAAACACTTTCCTTGAATCAGCAGTATCAGCAAAGATACATTAAGGTGTTAAAAGTATATAATGTAAAAAGTGAGCTAAAAAGATGGAAGAAGATTTAGAAAGAAGGAGGAGATGGAAAAGGGAAGTACTATAAAGGGAAGGGCATCTATAAAGAGAGAGGGGTCTAAGCCTTTTACAATAGAGGCAGACTGAAATAACCATGGTTTCTTCTTTGAGTCGTGAGAATAGCTATTTTCTTGTTTAAAAGCTTAAAGAGCTATTAAGTTGGGCAAATCACTGGTAAAACAGCTGGAAATGTAAATAGCAATTTAAACAGTCCATTGCCCCTCAATCCAAATGTGGAATGTGCAGATCTACTTCAAAAAAGTTCCTCTGGTTTTATTATATTGTCAACGGTAAGAGGATTGAGTAGGCACCCTTTCTCCACAGCCTGAATGGAGACAGTGTGCTTTATTTAGAAAATCCACAAATTTTTTTCCTTTTCTCATTTTTCTCCTTTTTCCCCTCTTCTTTCCCCCTTTTTTCCTTTTTCTCAATTTTTTTCCTTTCTTCTTTCTTTTTTTTTTTTTTTCTTTTTGCAAGTGAGCAGACGAGTCTCTAATTTTCACACCATTCTCCCTTAGAGACCTCCTTCAATTGCACCATTCTTTCATTATGTGGAACTAATGAAGTGCTCTGCAACCTTTAGGTCTCCAAAGAATCCATTCCATTGCTCTAGGAATATAGTCCTTAAATAAAACATGTTTCATTGGCTGACTTCAAAACACTATTCTTATGGGGGAGGGGGAATAAATAATTGGCCTGGAATCGCTGTGTGAAAAAAAGAAGAAATTACATCGGACAATGCTTTTAAATCATAGTTACAGTCAAAGGATACATTCAGCAATGGCAGTTTGGGTTCTTATTCCTAGTAAGCTGCCAAAATTGGAATATGATTTCTTTGAAGTTCCAAATTGCAAATTTTTTTATGACTATTGTCTCTTCAGTGCCTACGTTCTATTGAGAAGGAATGGGTTTTGTGGTTTAAAAAATCATGCAGTAGCAGATCAATAAGAGTAATAATTCAGCAGCTGAGTTGGAAGGCTGGCTGCTTGTGTGTCTTGAAAATAACACCTCACATTTTATACGCTGCTTTTCTTCTCCGAAGTACCCACCAAACACTAACTCAGTCCTGTGGCTTGTTTATTGAGTGTGTGAAAGCACAGATCTGTATTATCCATGAGGTATCAAATGCCTTATTCTCCCATGAATATTTGTGGGTATGAGGGCAGCTTATTTTCATCTGCCATTATGGAGTGTGGAGAACAGAATTATTTCAAATTTGTCAGAGTCTCTTCTCTTTCTAAGCAATGTCTGCCCTCTGGCATTTTTAATTGATTTGCCTTTCTTCTCTAAAGCTTTTAATTGGTCTGAGCCCAGTATTCCTTCCCCTGTCCTAAAACCTTACAATTGAAATATGCTCTCTCATAATAACTTTGTCTGCATAATCTGCTTTTAAATTAACAAAAAAAAAAAGAAAGGGGTGGGGGGGGGGATGGCAACAGGGGGAAAATAAAGCTATAGTTCAATGTATGATTGCTTGTGTATGTTTGGTTTCTATCTGAACCCAGCAAACAAATGTAAACATTTAAATTTTTTTATTAGCATTCATTTCCTTTCGCATTGCTTATCTTTTGGTGCTTGATCTAATTTGTAGCATATTGGATTTTGGCTTTTGGTAAACTGAAATAACACTATCAGCATGATTATTGTTATAGTACTGGCATAAGAGATTTGCTGGCTTAATTTCAGTGAAAACTAGATGTCTGTCTTTGGCTGTAAAACAACTTTATTTATAGAAGCTGTCGTAATCATCTTTTTTTGAGTGAAAGGATTTCTTGGAGCATAACTGTTCTGCAATACCCAGGACTTATCCCAAATTTCTAGTGTAAAAATAACGCATTTAAGCTCTGTTGAACTGATTAGGAAACAAAACAGTGCTTAATGATCATGGGGCTTTAATTTTTGGGTGGCTAGGGATAAGTTACAGCCTTTAATTAGCTCCTCCTGTATTTTGGTAGGACAGCACGCTGCACTTTGCAGTACAGAAGACTGTGAAGCAGCAGTCAAGAATAGGGACCAAGTTTTGCCATGGTCATTAGCAGCAGTGGTTGCCTAATTGTGGACCCTCTTGAGTGGCCTGATTTCAAACATGCACGGAGCTTGCAGTCACTGTGTCAAGCCACTCTTACATGTATAATGGAGACACCTGAAATTCCTTCCAAAATCCTGGCTCTGACTCTCTTTCTGGGTTTTCCAAACTTCCCGTGTGAACCTGAGAAAGTAATTTAACCTCTCTGTATGATCTTATCCTTACTAGGAGAGAATAATGCTCCCCTTTTCTGTGTTATGAAACCTAATCATGAATATTTATCAATCTCTTTATACAGAAGAGAGTTGTACAATACTGGCCTCATCATAAATAATTTTTGAAATTGCAAACTGGAGACTTGCTGGAGTTTCTATAGCTTGATATAGGAGTGATTCTGGAGCTGCACCCTCTCAGTCCCTAGCGTGGAGTGACTTTTTTGTAACTTTGGTATCCAAAGACGGAGTTCCTGTTTTGTTTTCTGCCCAAAACAGAGTGTGCAGGCTGATCAGCTGTAGCTGGCAAGCCCTGGAAGCACCAAGTGAGGCCCAGATGACTCTGAGTGGCACAGATGGCAGCACCTGCAGTTGTTGCCCAGCTGCTCATGGTATTCCTCCCCTGCAGAGAGAGATGTGGACTCTACTACACCTCAGTTGTGTTCAGGTTGAACTGGGACATGCAGGGCAAGCCTCTCACAGGGCTGACACTGCTGTTCTGCACTCTGAAGAGCTGTTCATCTTGCAGGGCTTGCACACCCTTGACACGAACCTGAGTATGCAACTGAAGGCCAAATAAAGCCAGCAGAAAGCTCTACATTATTCTGAGTTGTGGGGCTGGACTTGCAGAGGTAGAAATCAGATGAAAATTGAGATCCTGCTCAAGCATTTAATGCCCTGATTAAGCACTAGCTGAAGACAAAACAGACAGGGAGAGCTGTAGAAGGTAGGTACTGTCATGTTCAGTGTCATCTCCATAAAAAAAGTAGATGAAGTTGTCTATTTCTAGGTAAAAAAAGAGAAACCTGGGATCCTATGTTTCATGCAGATTCAGAACATCAGGAAGATCTTACATGTACCATCTGCAGTCTTGACACATGTAGATATATCTACATACCTCTGGCCTCTTTGGTGTCCAAGAATTCTTTCATTTGGAAATTTGTGCCACAAGTGTTGATTTTGCTTCTCTATAATTCTACCATATTTGATTGAAATTAATTCCAAATGATTTTAAATGTGTAATTTAAGTTGAACAATGAGAATTTACCTGGGAGCTTTCGAGCAGTCAGTAGCTTGTGCCTGCTGCATTTTCACTTTGTGATAGTACACATTTTTTTTATTTTATCAGCTCTCTGAGCACACTTTTATGAAGCTTCATTGTGCTGTTATCGTCTGTAAGCTACTTTCACTGTCATTTACTATACCTGTGTTAATCCAATCCATCTTTAATGGCATAATAATACTAACAAACGGCAACACTAATAATGGGTCTGCACTGTGTATTTCATGTAATTTGAAAAGAGAAGCAATGCACATATGAGACAAAATCCTGCTGTCTTTATTCATTCAACCATGGCCTTTCAATTGAACAAAATAATATGCAGGATTAAGGTGAGTGGAATTTTACCCTTTCTATATCCAGGCCTCTTGAGGATGCTGCATTTAATTCTATTTGATAATCTTCTCTTTTATTTGCCATTTCACACCAGCTGAAACTGCAGCTGCCTGTCAGGAATTGAGTTAGTCTGAGCTTCAGCTATCTCATAGGTAGCTTAGTGCACTAAAGCATAGGCTCCTCTGCAGAGTCCTTAGGGAGGAGAACTCATTTAGCAGCAAATTATAATTGGGGTTTCCAAGTTGTTCTAGAATCATCGCTGTATATTTGGAGAGAATGATGTATTTTCAAAGCCTCTGCAAGTGTGTAACCAAGCAGGCTGTGCTTTTAAGGATGAAGTAGGCAACCAGGATACCTTGATTCCTGGTCCTTTTAAACAGGATTACTGAGAAAACTTGTGAGATATACACTCCACCACTGAGATGCAGCACGCTTTCAGGACGAGGGGTCTGGGGCGGGGTGTTCCCCTTCTGTGCTGCAGAGGGATCTCTGCTGGGTCCTTCACAGCAGCGTTGGGAAACGGGGCTGGCATCTGTGTCAACATGGCCTGGGAGCCACAGGCTCCCTCACAGCAGCTGCCATTACCCTGCAGCCACCATGGGACTGAAATAGAGTCCTGCGACTTAGGAAAAATGAGCTAGAAGGAACGAAGGTTTGCTGACCTTTTGTTTTGTCAAACTCAGGTTAGAACTGCAAAAATCAACACATGTGGGTGTACAGACTTCTTTGTTTTGTTTTGAAAAGGGGAGGTAGTGGTTGCTGTGGTAGAAGAGTCTGAGGCAAAGATTTGAGCTTGGATATTTTCTGCAGTATCTTCTCTGTTGGAAGTTTCTCTTAAACCACAAAGACCATGATAGCCTGGTTCCATCAGATTTGTCTGTTATGTTGACAAGTGCAGCATGATTCTACACAAGACATGGTCTTTCCTATTGCTGCACAGCTCTGTGCGAACTGAATTTTACTTGTAGTATTCCCATTAAAACCCTAAGCACACAACTGTATGCTTAGGTCTAACTTCCATTTTTCATTTCCTTTGTCTAGTCTTTCAGACTAAAACATGTTCATTTTCACTGGTGGTGAGGTTCCTAATAGTGCTCAGCGTCAACATTTTAAGCATTTGAATATCTAAAAATGTGAAGAACACAGCTGATATAAATTATAAAATAATGTAAAATATAAAATTAATATAATTCTACATTTTTATATAATTCTACTTCATAATTTATATTTATTATAATTTTAATTATTACAATTATTATATATTATTCATTTAATATAAATTACACAATAATCTACTTGGTCATCTTTACCAGAATATTGACTTTACAATGCTGCATCCAAGTATTTTAAAGATCCTATTGTGAGATTTATCCTTCTTTCTCAAAAGACAATGGCGAAAAATAGTCTTCTCCCAATTTTGAACTCTTCTTGTTTCAGAAGCCCTATTCTGTTTACTTGGAAACAGTTGAAACTTCTTATTTTTCACAATCCTTAGCTAATCTGAGCATGGCTAGAGATGGAAAATAGTTATTACAGGACCCTGCTTGTTCTCTTTCTGAACCTTTCCTTGTGGTGTGGCGCTGCTCTGAAAGTTATTTCTCACCAGGTGAGCCCCTCAGTGCTCACACTACAGGACTGCAGGTCTAACTTTCTGCTGCTATCCAGCTGATACTCACTTGCCTCTCCAGGTGACAACTGGAGTGTTTTATAGTATTTTTTCACAGCTGAAGAGGCCAAGGCTACAGTCACAGCAGGGGAGATGCAGGCTCCCTAATCAAAGCCCATCTCAGTTCAGCTGTGTTGAATGAACAGAGTAACTGAATTAAAATGCATTTAATTACAGTACAAAGAATTATATGCATTTATATTTCAATATAGGTACCTACTTTGGAATAAAACTTTACTTGGTCTACACAGGTTTTGCCTAGGATAGAAGTTGTTACTGGTTATAGGCCAGGTTTACTGTATAAAGTCAGGGCTTGAACTCAACTACATCTTTAGTAACATGCTTCTTGTTTAAGATTAAGTTTATATGGCAATGTGCTCTTAAACTGTGGATTGTGTGCAGTAAAGACTGAAGCTAAACAAGGGGATGAGTATATGTTTACACTTGAACTAAAATAAGCACTTTGATTTTAGGAAATCTGTACTACATAACTCCCGCTACATAGCTGGCTTGGACTTGGATTGGTAAAGGGATTGATGCTCTGACCTGGTGCTTAGTCCTCCAGCTGGTTTTGATGGAAGAGTTTCTGTCCCTGCACTAAATTGAACAGATGCTGCAATGCAAAACTATCTAAGTTTCAACATCATTGGACTCTCTTCATATTACAGCAAATTAAAGGGAAAGTCTTGAGAGCAGCTTTGGTACTGTGGGCCTCCCTGAAGAATGCAGAATTTCAAATCAGTACACAAATCTCACTCTAGCTCTCAGTGACTGGGTGGGTAGGGAAGGAGGAAAATTGCAAGAGCTGGCTGCATTACAGATATTTTTGCTTCCTGTCTGCAGAAAGGTGTCCTGAGAGATAACCTTTAATTGTTTGTGGAATTGTGGAGTCAGGAAAAAATTTTATTAAAAAGCTTTGGCTGGAATTTTACTGGAGTCTTGTTGCTGCTATTAATGTTAAAAATGAAATGGTTTTTGTTCAGGAAAGGTTCAAAAGAATTGTTGCAGGAGTCTTACAAGATCTTACCATGATTTGGCAAGATGTCCTGCCAACCCACCCACATCTGCAGCTGCTCTGCCAGGCTGCAGTTGAAATTTGCAGCCTCTGGAAGTCCTGGGGCTTCTGTGAGTGCTTTTGGTTTGTGCTGTTTGGTTTCGTTTGTTTGTTTGTTGGGGGTTTTTTTTAATATATTTTTGAGAGGAGGGAGGGCAGGTAGGCAGGGCTCGAATTAGAAAGAATTAAAATTTCACAATATTAAGTCCTCTGTAAAGCTGAATCAGCTTTTGCCTCTGAACTGCTGCTATGGTGTGTTCCACAGAGCAGAGAGGACTGCCCATGTGGATTAGGGCCATGTTACTCCCCACAGCTGTTTTTGAGCTGTGTTGAAGGATAAAGGGACTGTGAGTGGAGGGCACGGCCTCTTCTCTTTATCCTGCACTATACAATTCCAAGCCCGCTGAGACAGTCTTTGCAGAAGTCTATAGGCAAGAGTAGTCCTGCTGATAAATATGTACATGCTTCAGTGTTTCTTGCATGTTCAGGGCCTTGATTAGACCAGGAAAGCAAACTGATAGCTGACCACAGATCATGGGTACAACAGAAAGTACCTCAGCCTGAGAGCCCAAAGTGCTTTGAAGAAGAAATCAGAGGCAGCTGTAGCCATTTTTGAGAAAAAGTTCACCTTCAAACAAGAGATCAGAAAATGTCTTCTAAAACAACCCAAAAGCTTTCTCTCTTCTGTTGAGTTACTAGAATTCTCTTTGCTGTCCTGCACAGTCCAGAGCAGTTAACAACTATCCAGGGTTTAAGATTTAAACTATGATAAACCTAAATTTCCTCTGAGTTGCTTGACATTTTTAGAGTGTGCAAACCTGGGTGTTCAAGAGGATTTCATGTTAGAACAGCAGTGATACAACGTATTTCTTTGCAATCACAATAATCAGTGAGATTCATTTTGAGAGTAAGTGAACTGCCAATGCAAGTAATCTGCAGCAGATTAGGAGCCAGAACTCGTACTAGAACAAGTCACTGTTTTGAAGTCTTCAGTGGAGTTAAAATTGAGTTAAAATTTTCATCCTACTCTAGTCTAAAGCTAGTGGATGGATAAAGAGCAACTGGATCCTTTTTCCCTTGATATTTCCCTTCTGACTCCCTTATGCCCTCACTTCCTAAAACCAAACTATTTCAGAATGCCACTGTCCATCTCCTTGTGAACACAAGGACACATCACTGCCACTTCTAAAACTATTTTGGCAACAGAGTTATCAAACAGGACTTTTAGAAGGTATCCTTTTCAGCCGTATGTTTCCACAGGTCCTTGTCATATTCTCCCACCTGCTCAGGTATAATCCTGGGGCAGGTAGGCACAACCTTGTTTTGTGTGATTTCTCTTGCAGCTTTTACAGGTGTCCCTTATTAATTTCAAGAGAGACTGCTGTAACCAGTCTCCTGTACAATGAAGGTTATAAAGTTTCATCCAGCTCTTTATGCATCAAGTCCTTATTCACCTGTTTGAGATGTAACCTTCATCTTGGCAAAATATGCTTTTAGTAGGGTGGAGTGAGTACCACCCATGATGGATCTACTCTACTTTACTTTTCATGGTGATGGTGGTATTTTCCATCTCCTCATTAATGTTATCTTTCCCTCTCAGTGATTATAGTTCAAGCAGGAGGGAAAAAACAAACATCTTCATTACTCTTCTTAGTAACTCCCACCCTTCCCTCCTCTTTCTAGCTCTTAAAGCGTTTTTCTGAATGGAAAACTGTTCATGAGACAATTAGGAGGAAAGAAGCTTATGGATTTGTAGATAGTAATGCTCAGTAAGATGTTTTGAGCCTCATGAGCCTCATGATCCACTGTGTTAAAATAACTGCAGGTTTAAGGAAATGCTTTTGCATGAGTCTTCATCTCTTTCGGCACCCTGGCAATGAAAGGGGAGGGACATTTGGATGAAGCAGGTGACAAATTTTGGAGGAAGGTAACAGCACAGAGAGTAGCTGTCCTCAGACGTGAGTTGATGTCTCTCTTCAAAGTCTGGCACTGACCTACACCTTTTTTTTCCCAGAATATCCAGATTTACCACTACTTCCACAAGGTTTCACACATTGTCTCACTGATGGGAGAGTGAGATAAAACTGATAATGATCTCACCAAAGCTATGGAATAAATGTATCCTCTTATCTGTTACAGCAGCTGCTACCTAATTCCCCATCTCCTCCAATTAGGAAAAAAAGAAAAAATATCCTTGTCCTCTTATACACTGAATTTTCTTGTGCAAAACGTTCATTATGGATTATGGTGGACTTTTTTTGTTGTTGTTTCTTACTCCCATCTACAAGAACAAATCATTGAATTACTTCAGCTATATGCTGGTACTTGACTTCTGGGAAACTTACATGCTGTATTTTCCTGGAAAAAAGCAATACGTCGAGTATGTGGTGCTATGCATGTCTATTGCCTGTTAGTTTCAAAAGTTTCCCCTAAGTATGTGTACAAATGCAGAATGGTCTATATTGCTTTGAAGAGTTGGGTTTGCATCGTTTCCTTCTTCCTAATAGAAAGTATTTAAGTAAAGCTTGGAGATACATGGTTCAGGGTTCAAAGTGTAAGTGCTCCCAGCACAAATTCTGGCACACGGATGCCTTGTCCTCTATCCAAGGAAGCCAGGTCTCTCTCAGTTCTTTGAAGTACAGTTCAGAAAAAGAGATGAACTGAAATTAAAAGGTTCAGGGTTTATGTCTCACTGACCTCATGAAAGCCCTAACTGGGGAGACAGACCAAATAAATTTACTGTGTTATTTTGAGAGGTGCTGTATTAATACAGTGAAAGACAGGCCCTGCTACAGTGGGCTTTCACTGCAAATGGGCAAGATGGACAGAAGGAAGAGAAACAGAAATGGAGAGGTAAAGCAATTGGTTCAAGTTTGCACAGGCTGTTCAGTGACTGCTGTGATTCCCAGCCCTATCAATAGCTTGTGCTGCCTCCTGAGGCAGCAGCCGCCCCGATATACAGGTGTTCATAAATAGCAAGCTGGGAAATCAAATAGTTCTGCAGATGCTGTTCTGTCTTGTCAAAGCACTTTGGGAATGGTGCATATCTGTGGGAGAAGGTGTTCCGAAGGTGGGAGTACTGCTCTGCAGCCACAATTCTATTTATGCTTTTGCCTGATATGCAGCTTTTCATGGACCTTCTATTCTGTAAAGAGATGGATCCTAGTAAAACATACCTCTTTTATTATTAAGCATTATTATTATTTTATTGGAATAGTCCCCAAAGCTTTAAGGGCATTAGTATGGAAGAACACTGGAAGCCAATTAACATGTTGCAGTCTGCCCAGAGGTTTTTAGGCAGAGCTAAAGTACTTTGGTAGAGAGCTGAAACACTGGAGGTGCTTCCCAGGCTGGGCTGGCTTCACCTGCAGCCCGGGTAGCTCTTGCTTTTACCCCCTTACCAGAGCAGGTTTACTGTATTTATGTGAATCTGGCTTTTAGTGTCCACATTGGAAGAAGCTGCTCAGTCATTACTTCTAATATTATTTTTTTCATAGAATCATTTGTGGAATTGACACAGGGATGATGTTAGATTATTATAAGCAAGCACAGGAACATAATTACAGGTGGAAAAGGTGGAAGTCCACAAGGATCCCTTTTCTAAGATGTGTCCCTTAGCAAGGGAGACTGAAAAGACCCATCTGGAAATATTCAGCCTGGCATTGTAGATGATATTCTTTATTGCGTGTGATAATCCTGATTTACAGTTCAGGCCCTCTTTTGATAAATACTGTACTATTGTATTTCCTCATGTATTCTATCTGTCAGGATCTCGGTTTAAGGAAACACACAACGAGTTTGCTAGAAGATGGACAACTGATCTGAAAGATCTTTAGCTTTCAATTGTGCGGCACCCTCAGAGCATACAAGGACATATAGACAATGTGATATTTGGATCAAGGGGACTTCCTTCCCTGAGTGCCATACAGGTGTTATAGATTATAAATGTAGAGTCAGGCACAAGTACGGTGATTTCTGTAACTCAACAGATGCAGCTAATACGACACCTATAATACTTGGCAGAGAGCAAGTCACCAAGGCAGTGGAAGTATTTTGGTGCTTTAGCAAACTTCTTTATTGCACTGTGGCTATTTTAAAATTTGAGATAGTTGATTTTTAGACAATTCTAGTGTATTCCTTCATGAAATATAAACATTTTGGACGATTTATCCCATGATAAATTTTAGTATGATTCCATGAAATTGAATGAAAAGGCCAATTGTGAAATATTTAAAAAAAACAAATAGGGGGAAAAAAAAGATTTAGCCTTACTTTTCACCTAGGGCAAAACTCATTCTTCCAAACTCTTGGAAAAGAACGGCCCTGGGGTGGCTCTGCCATGACGGTCACGAGGTGGCGCTCCAAGGCACCCGGTGGTGCCTCTGGGGACCTCCGCGGCACGGACGCGCCGTGTATCCATGGAAGACTCGGGCATGGAATCCACCGCTGCACCTCAGCCGGGTTACACAAAAAAATTGGCGTCCGGATTTAAAATAGCAATACCCCTAACCCCACCCCTGAGGGATTAAGGACGGGAATGCCCAAAGTAGAGGTGTAAACACGCAGAAAGCAAACAGCTTTGGCACCGTGCAGTAGTGGTTTAGTTTTATTGGAGGATGAGGACAGTGGCGTGGAGTTTTATTAAACACGCAGCTGGGCTGAGCAACTTTTCTTACATTTCCTTCCCATCTCTTCAAGCTTAAAAGTACTTAATAGTGCTACTTTCTGGGCAAGTGTATTGTACTGAAATATATGTACATTTGGGAGGAACTTGTCAAAAAGAGGCATCTAAGGCCATTGACAGCGCGTATTTATCTTCCAGATGACAAGTGGAGCTCATACACGACAGACAGAGAGTCCTGTCTCTGACAGAGAGTCCGAGACTCCTGAGAGAGCCTCGCAGGGGAATTAGGAGTAGAAACAACCTCAAGTAGCAAAGCAGGAGGGTATCTCTGAAAGAAAGGTGTAAAGCGAAGAGGGGCGGCACGGCCATAACAAGGGATGTCTGCCAGCTATAGCAATCCTTTAAAGACAGTCTGAAAGAGTTTACGGTCGTGGAGCTTGCCTCGGAGGGGGGAAATGTCTCATGTTTGGGTTTAAAAGTGAAGGATTTTCGCCTCCAAGGTGGTGGTGGTGACAATGACACTCCCATGTCCGTCTGCAGCAGAGATGATTTTGGGGAGAGCATCTCCCCCGGGCCAGGCCAGGGCCGTACGGGTCACCTGCGGAGCCGTGGTTGGCCCGAGTGCAAGGCTTGGAGGAGCAAAACCAGGGCTGGAAAGGCGCACTGGCCTCCGCAGCAAAGCCTTTAAAACGCTGGAGGAAACCAGCGGCTGGTGATGACCGTGGCAAGCGGGAACGGAGTTAGCCGAAGCCAGCAGATAGGCAGGGGGGCGGGGGGAAAAAAAAAAAAAAGTTGTCTTTTAGCCTGAGCCCGGGAAGGAGGAAGGATCCCTGGCCACGGTTGCCACGGTGATGGGCAGTGTCCGCCGGCCTGTCTGCCCTCACAGCCGCGGCGTGGGGGTGTCCGTCCGACTGTCCGTCCGTCCGTCCATCTCCTGGCGACGCCCACAGAGCCGGCCCCAGCCGCGGGGGGGCGCAGCGCTGAGGGTGGCGATGCTGCGGGCGGCGCGGGGTCCCTGCGGGGTCCGTGCGGGGTCNCGGCACCGGCACCGCCCCCGCCGCGGGAGCCCCGGCGAATCAGCGGGGCGCTGTCAGGGCGTCAGCGCCGGCGGCTCCGCGCGGCCGGCCCCGAGCGCGTCCCTTATCGCAGACAGGCACCGGGGATCGCATCATTATCATGGGCACTGTTTGCTTTTCGCGGCGCTGCTGTTTGCTTTTCGCTCTCGCCTGGGCCGGCAGGTTGGCGGGAGGCAGCGGGGGCGCAGGTAAGAAGAGGGGGCTCCGCCGCCGTGCCGCCTTCCCCAGGCGCGGGCGGCGCGGAGCCGCGGCCCCGGGGCGACCGTGTCTGTCCGCTCTCCTCTGCCCGCTGTAAGGTGTTGAGGGGGTGGTCACTTCTCGCCGCTCATAGCGCCGAGGGTGTTGGAAGTTGCGGTGGGGAGGTGTTTTCTCGCGTGTTTGACACAGCCGGAGCCGAGGGATTTCTGCAGGGAGAGATGGGGAAGAAAAAGTTACTTTCCTTGAGTGCCTACGAGATAAGTCTGTGCTGAGCCCTGGAGACTCCGCAGAGCAAGCGTTGGCTGAGATATCTTTACAGGTTTTCCCAGTCTGCGCATTAACCCAAAGACCTGGTGTTTTTAACAGCGGCGCTCCTATCAGTTTAATAGCTGTAATGATACTTAGTCTTTGCTTCGGTGTTTAAAAAAAAAAAAACCCCAAACCAAAAATCAAACACCCCCCCAATCCTATCTGCTTTGGAATGTTGCAAGCCCAAAGTGATTTCTGAAAGAAATTTATGCAGGCTCTGAAGTTGTTCTAGGAGAAATCTTTTAAGGTGAAGTACGGACGGGAGAGAGCGCCGGGGGGGGAGGGGAAGGTGTGGAAAAAATCCGCGTTCCTCGGATAGAGAAGTTTAAATGTAACAAAATGGACAAAGTCAGCCTAGAAGTTCTTAAAAGTCCGAGTAATGCCATGTGAGATGTGGAGCAGAGCAGGGCGTACTCGGTTTTGCCCTTTCATTTGACTCATTGGCATTCACGCCTGACTCCCAGGCATCCTCTGGTTGCTGTGAAATGTCCCCCTTGGCTCAATGCAGTTTGAATTTTTGACGGCATTATAAAGAGTCCAGCTGTCACTTTTGCTGATCTTGATGGGAGATGGGTGCCGGTTTAATGACTCAAAAGTATGAACCAAAGCGTTAAAAAAACCCAGAGAAAACCCCCAAAAAACTTCTTTTCTCTTTGTGCTTGACTGAATCCGTGCCTGATCTGGGCAACACCTAAGCTAATTCACGTAAATCATAGCTAGATCTGAACTGGCTCAGTGGTAAAAATAAACGAATGGACAAGAAACAAGGCAACAGATTACAGCAGCCCTGCCTTACTCCAGAAAATTACGACGCTCGGTGTTCTGTTCCCCTCTTTCTTAAAAAAAACAAAACCAAAAACCAAAACAAAACCCCTACAACAACAATACAGAGTCCAGGCAATTCTCTCCCTGGGATTCCAGAGGTGCCCCGCGGGGTCGCCCTGGTCTGCACCTCTCAGAGAAGTTCTCCGCTGTGTGCCATGCTACTATGTCTGCTTATTCTCCCCTCTCTAAATAGCCCCCTCCTGTTCCCGGTGACTTTGAAGGATCCGTGTGTTATCACTGGAGATGGCTGAGTGAGCACTTCTGAAACAATTAGCGTTAGGATTTCAAGCTAACAATAAAACTGTTTTCACTTTAGTGCACCTTTTTGAGGATCTGTTAATCTAATTGGCATGAAACCAACTGCACATGCCTCTCGCAGGATGCCCGTCTCCCTCCCTCCGCAGCACCCCTGTCTCCTCGGTACTTCCTGACCATAAAAGTGGGGGGCTGTGCCCTGAGCAGCTCCGCGGGTTCCTCTCCGGCTGCTCACCCGCTCCCCTGCCTGCCCGTGTCCTCCCTGGAGCCCCAGATGTGGCTGTGGCGTGAGGCAGGGAGGAAACCCCTGGGAGGTTCGGGATTGACACCATGGCTGCGCTGACGGCCCGGCCCGGCCGGTGTCCCCCGGGTGCAGTGGCATCGCAGCCCTTCGCGTCGGGCGCTGCGGTGCCGGGTGGCCGGGGAGCGGCTGGGGACAGTGCGGGGGGCGGGGCAGCTTAGGCAGGGCTTTAAGAGTTCCCATGTTCCCGGCACATCCCAGCCCTGAATAGGTCGGAGTTGGGTTGGGTTTTTTTTCCGTATGCTCACTTCATTAACATTCCCACGACTACCAAATATCGACTCTGTCTCGTCCTCCTCCCTCCCCATCCTCTTTCAATCCGGGGGAGAGAACGAATGCCCGTCACTGAAATGTTTGTAAAGGCTTCCTACTCTGAAAACAAGAAAAGCGGTCTGGGACCCCCCTTTCAGAGTCAGACTTACCTAGTAAGGCACCCACCCGAGCAGGGGCCAGGACGACTGCTGGGACTTTTTTCCTTCTAAATGAGTGTTAATCCAAGTAGATGATGTTACTGCAGGTTGCTTTCCTCCACACTACCTTACCGAGTTTCCTATGGTCATCCATTTATTTATTTTTTTGCTTCTTAGTAAAAAGTGTTCATGTGGTTTTGCTGTTCAAATATTTCTTTTTCCCATTCCCCCACCCGCATAGTTTATTTAAACTAGGGTCTGTCTTTATAAATTAAGAAAATCTCTGTGCTAGAACATGCAAATGGTCTTTTTTCTCCTCTTATAGGTAATTTAAGCGCTCTCCTTTTTTACTAAGATGTGGGTCCCCAGTACCACACTTACGCAACAGAAGCTAATTTCCAGTGTCTAAGTATTTCATTCCTAGTGCAGAAATGTGAGACTGAGTCCCTCCAGCTCCGTGGAGCAGTGCTTATATGTGACTTGAGGAGAATATCACGTTGACTGGTTTAGTTATTTATCCTTAGATGTTGTCATTTCCAGCATGACACTGGGAAGGCAGGCAGGCAGGCAAACAGCTTCAAGGGGAATATCAATTCTTGGTGTTTCGTGTCTCAGGTCTCCCTTCTTATCTGTCCCCTTGGGGTTCCTTCTGTGCTTCCAGATGTTGATGAGTGCGCAGAAGCTACGGATGACTGTCACATCGATGCAATTTGTCAAAACACACCAAAATCCTACAAATGCATCTGCAAGCCGGGCTACAAAGGGGAAGGGAAGCAGTGTGAAGGTAAGGACAGATCGGCTCCTCTCCTGTCTCTTCTTCCCTTCTTTCTTTTATTTGTTTGCTCTTTAAAAGCTTTTGTAAATAGCTGAATTCCTGAAACGATTAATGCAGATTTACAGCTGCTTAACCTCAAATCTGGGTGTTTATTGGCAAGCATCCCCCTGCTGCTTTTGCTAATTGTCCAGCACCGCAAACCTTGTGCCCGCCAGCCTGCTCTTAAGAATAAAATAAAGAAGGGGCTGTGAGGGGGTGGTGTGCCCCACCGAGGCGATTCCCTGGTACCACCAGCTTCTCCTGGGCAGTGGTGGGCCTGCTGCCCCAGGGGCTCGAAGCACCGCGCCAAATACGTGGGTGTGGCCCAGGGATGGGATGGGATGGGATGGGATGGGATGGGATGGGATGGGATGGGATGGGCCCGCGGCCAGCTCCCCGGCAGAGAGCGGATGGAAAGGACTTTGCCATTGGTTTTCCCGGACACGTTACAGAAGGTGTTTTTCTGTACCTACTCAAACAGGACGCTGGAGTTTGCTTCTCCTTGACACTCTACCTGTGTCATGATCATGTATTTCTAGTCCATGGAACACTATTTTAAAAGGAAGCATTTTAGATTATTCTGCTTATACAGACTTAAAAAAACTTATTTTACTTTTCTATGTCTTTGCATCAGTCTCGTAATTGAAAAAGACGTAGCAGGTTTTATTAGGCTCTGTGTACGCTCATATTTTGGATTTTGTGCACTCCATCTTGTCTGTTGAATCTCAGTGGAGAGATTCTGTGGTGAAAAGAACAAATATTGTAATCATAGCAGAACGCCTTACAAATAAAAGATGCAAGACTATTATTTTTTCCTACTTGTAGATGCTTAGTAGGTATAACATTTTCCTTCCAAGTCTCTCTCTTTCTACAGCAGAATCCAACTTTTTAAAAAACGTCTATAGCCAGTCCATTAAAAAGATTGGAGACCTAGAAATTACTTTGCTGGTTTACAAAAATTGGAAACCACATACTATTCTCCATGGACCTCCAAAATGTTTTTTCAAGTGCCCTCATAAAGCATTTTTGTGGTTGTCATATTTTTCTGTCTTGGGCTTAAATTGACAGAGACTAATTCTGACCTTCCACCATTTGGTGCTCTAGGATCTCTGAACTGCTGTTCTTCTGGAAGCCAGATTTTCTTTCTTGCAAACAGGATAATCATTCAGCACTAGTTCTTTCTCTATTCATCCCTTCCAGAGGAAGAGCTACAGAACTCTGAGAAAATGTACTCAAGGCCACAGCTGTGGAGGTTACAGCATTCTCGGCATTGGTACTTGTTGTATTGGTTTTCTACATTAAAAGTTTCCTTATGCTTTAACTATTCGTATTTTAGTTGTTGAGCTCTGTTTAGTGGTGGACATGGATTATATTCCTGCTTGTCTAATACACGTATATCTCTTTGCCTGACTTTCCTCAGCTCAGTAAAAAAAACCCCAAAAATCCCAAACTCAGTAAGTAGTAAAAACCAAGACTGATCTTTGTAATGATGTGCAGAATAATGGAACATCTCTGTCTGATATTAAACTCATATCTAATAGAATTTAGTGTCTGACAAGCCTGATAAGTAAAGTAAACTGAGGCAAACTGCAGCACGTTCTGCATGGATGTTCAGCATTAGTCAGGTAATGTAAGCTGGGTAAACAAGCTGTTACTGTGCATGATATATAACTTCTTTCTACAATATTATGGTAACAGTTCTAAAGATTTTGTGTCAGCTCCATGTCTTAAGTTGGTAATTAATACCAAACTTTGGAATAAGCAGAAAGCTTGACATGTTTTTTAATGTTTCCTGTCTGGAGCTTATTTTGAATTATTTATGTAGTACCCCTTTATTTGATCCCAAAGTACTTTGAAACATTGTAACTGAAGTTAGATACCTTCACTGTCAGGCAGATATTATTATGTCCTTTTCATAAGTGAGTAAGCTCATAATTAGAAGGAAGGGCCATACAAGTCTGTGGCAGGTCTAAGATCTGCCTCAGGCCTGCTGTACATGGAGAGTGGGTTTATTTTGCATCTTGAGGTTAAGTATTCAAAACCTACAGAAGTAAACAGACTAGCGTAATTGATTGGTATTTAGTATTCTGTCACAAGACAACCTCAGTGATCAGCTGTTAGAAGTTATCTTTTAAGATAAAAGCAACTGTTAACAAAGATGAAACCCACTGGATAGTTTTTGTTGTGCCAAAACCAAAACTGGGTCATTAAATGATTCTTGTCTTGATTCTAAAGCCCAGTCTTTATAACTGGGCTTTTCAAAATAAGCCTTTTGATCAATGAAACGAGTTACCTATGAGAAAAAGATTTTGTACAGATAATGAGACTCTTTAGCTAAGTTTGTAGCAACCTACCTGTGTTGTTTCATGTCTGAAGAACATTCATTATATCATAGGTAACTCCCTTAACTCTCTAAGTCCAGGCTCTCATACAACCAGATTTAACTAAACAAGTAGAATTGCCAATCATACAGTACAGTGAGCTTAAGGGCATTATACTATCAAATTCCTTCTGATAAATTTTAGTGAGCTGCCAGTTTAGGTTGTATTGAGGCATTGCAATCAATTTAGAAACATGCATGTTTGTTTGTTTTAAACAGTAGTCTTAAATATTGCTTTTGTTCACTTAAAATCCATTTTAGAGCAAGGGGTAGAGTACGGGAAATAACATTTTTTGGGTGATTCTTAGGAGCACATATTTGTACAAACGTGTCCAGTGTATCAGTATAAATTTGTGTACTCTTGTGTATTTATTTATAG
The DNA here is from genome assembly GCA_013397755.1 of Cnemophilus loriae. Classification (NCBI taxonomy): domain Eukaryota; kingdom Metazoa; phylum Chordata; class Aves; order Passeriformes; family Corvidae; genus Cnemophilus; species Cnemophilus loriae. The sequence goes on along the minus strand of VZTF01005326.1, from coordinate 343,083 downwards.
TTTTTCTAAACGATGGGATCCTTAGGCCAATGCAGTAAATGTGGAGCCCAGCCACTTGTGTAGGATTTTGCTCAGGGTTTGCTGCTGTGAGCTGAAGGGTGGGGAGAAATACATATGACACAAATATTTCTTTAAGGGCATGTGGAGAGCTCTAGCAGCAATTACATGGAAATGAAACATTTTCCTGACAGTCTGTTAAGTTTCTTCAGCAGGGAATTTCTTTCTGAACTTGGATTTTCTCTCAAAATGTCATTTGGCCTGGGTTTCTCCAGAGTTTATGAGGCTTGAGGATGACTTTTCAGTTCACAGATCTTTTTCTTCCCTTTTTTTTCTGGTTAGCTTTCTTGCCTGAACCACTTGACCTTTTTCTTTCCACAGAGCACAGTTGTTTCTCCAGACAGAAGAGTTCCTCGTTCTTCCTGTGTCCTGTCATCTGCTTCCCTCTGTAGATTTCAGTTGACCTTTTTCTTTCTTTAATCAGGTATTTGTTATGCTTTGTGAAGCCTCATGGTCGGCATCACTGTGACATTTTCCCGTATCATGTAATGTAGCAATATCCCTCAAACACAAATTCTCTAGCTGGCATTTTCATAGGACAGAATAATGTGTCCAACCCAGGTAATCTTTAAAAAATAATTGCTTTCATTTCTCCATTTCTAGTCAATATACAAAATCTATTAATTGATAATTTATTAATTTACTCGCCCTGGCACACCTGCTATTACCTAAGAAGTCTTCCCCGTTGTGATTTTGGTCAGGATCTCAAATGCAGTGGGCTGGATTCAGCTGCAGGCATGATCTTTCATGGTCTATAGGACTTTGTCCTTACCTTCTCAACATTGAATTTTGGCTTCCTCACAGGTTGGTATCTCAACAAAATTGTGTCAAAGCAAGGGAAATTCCAGAAGGTTCAAAAGGATTCCGAGTCCTGGGGTTCCTTATGCCTTGACAGAGCCTTCTTTGTCTCCGATGCAACGTTGTGTGTTTGCAGTTGTAGGATATTCTGTCATTGAACGGTGTATGAAGGGGTTTAGCTCTCAAACCCAGTTGTTTGGGGTTTTTACCCCATGCTACTTCTCTGACTACTCCAAACTCTCATGCAATTAATGGTTAAAATATTCTGTATTTGGCTGATGTTTATCTTTTTATATGTTATTGGTTGATGTTTATCTGTCCCCATTTTATATCCAGTTAGTGTTTAGCTTGTTTTATAAGTTGATTTTTCCCCTAGCCTTCTGTTTATCCTCAGTGGGACTGTAATTTCCGTGAGTTGCTCTAGCTGTTGTTTTTTTTCTTCTGGATGATACCTTTCATGTAGGACCCTTAAGACACATTTACTGGGACCTGTTGCTTCTGGATTGTAAAACTCTACTCTGAGCTTTCCCATATCAACTGAGATTTTCCTCTTGGAACATTTTTTCTACTGTCTTTCATAGCATTTTCAGACCTCTGCCTCAATTCTTTTAATATTTGATCTCATACAGTTGTTACAATGTTTCTTGAACTCTTTGTGCAGAAGGGAAATGTTCACAACTTTCAGCTGGACTTTTTTTCTTTTTTTTAATTCTCCTGTGAAGTTTCATAATGTTGTTGATGGACTTCTTGCTGAGAGCAACATCCACATACCATGGCAAAGTATCTTGGTAGAGTCTGCCCTGAGAGGGTGATTTTCAGATTTCTGCTTACGTTGGAAATTTGTGCTATATCAGCAGTAGTTCCGCTTGACTGCTAGGTGAGTGGGATTGTGCAGTTCTAGTGATTTCAGTCTGTCATATGTTCATCTGTTTGTCGTCTTTCTTTTAATGTAAATAATCATTCTGGATAAATAGGCAGGTGATGGTGATAATCTGCAGCAAGGGCCTTTATTCTTGATTGCGCCAGTGGTAGCACCTCACCGGGTTTAAGCATGGTACAACCTCCAAATAAGATAAACCATTCCTGCCTCAATCACAGGTATATTCAGCCTCAAAGCAGGTTATATTCTGCATATTTGCATTTGGAAACACAGACCAATTATCCCTTCTGACCAGTCATTATGATCTTCAGTAGTTTTGTGGGTGTGAAGCCAAGTTTCTACTTGTACCTGTTTGTTAGAGCTGTTTTTAATGGATTTTAAACAAATCTTAGCAATTGGAAAAAAATCTCATCACTTTCGTTTAAATAATAATGATTGACTCTCCAGGCTTGACTTAATATTCCTCTTATAATTTTAAAATTTTTGACCTGTTTTATCTTTCATTTTCTTAAGAAGTTCATTCATGGTCTCAGTCGCTGGATTTTCATTTTCTTCTGGTCTTTGAAATACCTGCTGTGTTCTTCTCATGCTCTTCAAGAGTGAATCCAAATATTGTGACGGGGCTGTTCTGAATCAGCCTGGAAACACAGGACTTTCCAGACTTCTCATTTCCCTGTTCCCAATCCAATATCTCATACTAAAGCCTCCTTTTGTCTGCAGGGATAAGTAAGTAAGGCGTTTCTGGATATCTTTTAAGTGGAACAATGATCCCATTTCTTTTAAAAGCTCCATGGTGTCCCATCAATCCACTGTCAGCAATTCTTTCTTAAGTCATCTTCATCAGTGAAGTCCTGTGAGAGCTGGGACACTGTTGGGTATCCTTTAGTTTCTGAAACTCAGGCATCTTGATGCTTGCACAGTTCTAGTGGGCTTAGACTTGTTCTGTCTGTCTCTGCAGAATAACAGTGATGCCACTGAACAAGGCAGCTTAAGTGACTTCTTCCTGATTGATGAGTCTTCCAATTGTAGTAGAAGGTGAATTAATACTTTCAAGGACTCCTTTGATCTCTCTGAATGAGGTCTGTGGTGGATATTAGGTGCTGAAGCTGCTGTGCTTTCTGGGGTTACAAAACCTTGACAGATGGTGTTCGTGTCATGTGTTGAAGTTCATGTCACCCTCCCCTAAGGGCCATGTTCCAGGTGAGACCTGGTGCTCCAAGTCTCTGCTGCTGGGTTTGTGTCACTGGCTTGCAGCAGCCCATCTGAACACAGAGCAAGATACTCTGCCAGCTCCAGATTTTATGGGGGATTTCTCTTCCAGGGTCAAATCTTCCTTCCCAGTTTGATTCACACGGATTATGGCTTTACTCTGGACAAGCCTCTGTGCTGATTTCACTGAAAGCAGCTTTCACAATGAAGCAGTACACGTTGTCAAAAAATGAGGGAGAGAGAATGTAAACTAGCTTCTTTGATTTGAGCTAGTAACTATATCCTACTTATTTATGGGGTAGCTTGATGCATTTTCTTTGGTTTAGGCTGATAGAAGTGTTCCCAGAATTGAATTTTGAGGCCTTCTATATCTCTGCTCTTTTCTTTCTCTTTTTTTGTTTTAATTGTCTGGTACTGTTTAATACTCAATTCTGACTTGTGAATTTTCTGACTTGTGCCAGGGGATGAATTTTCTTGGGGGATGGAGAAGTGGAGTAGTAGCAGCAAGTAAGAAAATACTCCTGAGAACATTCTGTATTAAATCAGAATTTTATTACAGCCTAAGTGAATTAACAGCTTATGATAACTTTTTTTTCCTCCTTCATGCTGCTTCTATTCAGTGTATAGGGCTTTTGTTTTGGTCAGAGTTGAGTGTTGCTTTTATTTATTTATTTATTCAAATTGCTTTAGTTTCCCAACTTTGTTTAGTAGTTCATCCACTAAAACCAGAATATCCCTTAGTTGGGCTGACATGCCCTGTTTAACTGCTCGCAGGGCCGTCAGTCCCCATGTGTCACAAATCCTGTTGTTTTCTCCTCTCCCTTTTCTTCCCTACCCTGTCCTACCTCTCAGAGCTGCTTTTTGACAGTGCAAAATGCTGCTTCAGTGAACAGCTCCCCCGGTGGTCCATTTTGGAAATCTTCCATTTTGACTTGGAAAAAGAACATTCACTGCAACTTTTTTTTCTCTCCAGAAATGCTTCTTGGATACAAATATCACTATATTTTGCATAAACAAATACCATCCCATATGAAACATGGGCCTCATTCTTCAACAGCATTACGTGTAATTCTCAATTTGGAAAAAAGAGAGTTTTTTCCAAGGACACTTCTCTAAATAGTTGATAAGCTCCCTGTCTGCTGGATGGTCTATGGGTACTCTGGAAACTTTTAAAGATATGTAAAATTTCATCAGCCTCAACAGTTGCTAAGCTGCAGAACCCAGGGTGGCCTCCTGGGGTGCTGTAAACTTGGTATTTAGAAGGAACTTCTTTCCCCCCAGGTACACAATGTAAATTAACTGCCAGGAAAATGATAATGAAATGAAGGAGCGCAAATAAAATGTACTAAGCTCAATAGGTCTGTCCTTCTTTTGTCTTCATTCTTTTTACATCTGCCAGATACTATCCAGTTTTCATTGTTTTCCCACCTGTCACCTTTACTTCTGGTGCAGTCCCCTTTCCTTGCAGTGTTCATTATGTTGCCTTGTATACTCTGTTACTCGGCTGTCTTTTAACCTTGTCGTTTCCCTACTGCAAATCCTGCTTCTCTTTTGTTCTTTTCTTTTGTATTTTCAGTTATTTCGTTTAGCTTTCCTTCCCCTGTCCTCTCAGTGGCTTGCTGCAGCTACAGCAGGGTTGTTCTGAGAGCCAGTGTCCCACAGCAAGACCTCTGGGCCCAGAGAACTGGCAGCTGTAAGCTCTGAGTGCCCCTTACTGGTCCTTTCCCTTGAGTTTCATCTTAAAGTCAAACCAGCTCCTACCAGCTCTCAGATTTCCCCTTTTTCTTGCCTTTTCTTGCTTTTTCTCCCTTTTCTCCACCTCTTTCCTGGCCCTCATCAGCAGCTTGGAGCTCACCTGTCCCTCAGCAGATTCCCTGCTGTTTCTACCCCCTGCAGACCCATGGCTCTTTCTGCAGTGGCTGGCTGGAAAAACATCTTTGCCTGGCTGTTTGCCATCGTTTGTTAGCTCCTCTTTGGTTATGGGCGCTGTCTTCATGTGTGTCCATTGCACTGCTAAATACACATTCTTTGATCTGAGCCTGATGCAGGACATGGTCAGGGAGCCTCTGCTGGGATGATGGCAGAGGAGGAGTTAGGGAATGTGACCTCCTGCTGCTCCCTTGCCCAAAAAAGCTCCACTAATGCTGCTTTTGTCTCCTCTTCATTTGAGCCAGGTAGCAGCCACTCTGTTCATTACCCTCTGTGCTGTTAGGACATTGTGGAGGTAGTGGGAGTCATGGATGGTGGATACTGTCTGTACCCGTGGAAGAGGATGGTGGATACAGTCCCTGTCTCCATGGTACCAGTCCAAGGCTGTTCTAAACCAGGATAGCTGTGAGCCTCAAATACAGGCAGCTTTGGCCAAACCTCACGCAGCCCTGGGATGGAGGATGTATGGCAGGAATTTGCAGGGAAAATGTGCATGGAGTCTGGTGGCAAAAGGAGTAGTACTCCCTCTGCACTGATTTAGGAAGTTCCTTTTCCTTGTTTGTGCTTTTTTTTTTTTTTGCACAGGGGCAATTGATGTGAGGCTATTCTGTGGTGAAGAATATCACTGAAATAATACCCCCAAAAGTGGAAGAAAGCACAAAAGAGTACAGTCTGGCCCTGTAAGCACTTCTACACTGAAAAGTCAATGAACTGGGATACAGAGGCTGAGACATGGCAGGAAGAAGGTGGCGGTGGTGAATAGGTTTCCTAATCTGGTTTAGTTTCTGGAGCCATTGTGGTGTGAAACTACAGCATAATGCTGAAAGAAACACCTATCGAGAAGGACGTTTTGGAAACTTTAGCTGCCCAAAATTTCAGCAGATGCCTGGTGAACTTTGAATTTATTATATTCTTGGGGGAGGGGGCTAATGAATTTTTAGATGGCTATGTTTTGTTTGGTAAATTTTCAGCTGTAATTTGACCATCTTTTTCTGTCCTGAGAAATCTCCTGAAAGGTAACTCCCTGACACCTTATTGGAAACAAAATCTGAGAGCATTAAATCTGTTCAAGTAATTGGGGGAGAATTTTTTAAATGTAGCAAAGCAGTGATTTTTCCATATAATCCTTTTAGAAAAAAGCTAACTACCTGGGTTTTTTCCTTAGTTTGTTTTAGTATATATATATATTTGTTTTAAATTTCAACTGAAAAAAAGACCTGCTTTAAAGCAGATACCTTGCAAGAAAAAATGTAGTTCATACATAAATGTTTGGCAGAGTTATAAGAACCTGAAGATAGGGTCTGACAGACCCCCTTGAAATTTCAAGACTTTTCTACACATTTAAGATGCTGAGCAAAAGGAATACCCTTACATTACAGTTGGAAGAATTCTTTTGTTCAAATGCCATGAATCACTGGAGTACTCAAGCATGTGCTTAATCTTAAGAAACCGTTACCTTTTAAAGTAATTCTGTTTAACTGCTTTATTAAATTGAAGCTACTGCCTTATTTTATGTTACAGTGCTGCTTCTCTGGAGCCTGTAGAAGGTCACAGGTTTTTTTTCAGTGACCAAGGAATTTTAAAAAAATCTGAATCATTTAATAAGGTGATTTAAGACCTTGATCTTGCACATGCTTTAGACCTAAACTTAGTGCAGTTTGTTTGATGCTGTAAGGCCCATAGACAACATATCAAATTCAAGACCATGCTTTCACAACTATTGATAATGTTTTACAGTACAGCCATCAAAGAATCAGAAATATTAAATAAATAACTTTCAGATTGTTCTGATTCTTACGATCAATTTGTTAAGCAGATGAGCTGTTATCTCAGAGAATATAAAAGCCAATTTTCATTTACTCTCTCAGAGTAAGGTTACTAAGCTTCCTACTATCGTTCCCATGCCTTAATCTGCATGAACCACTGTTGGCCCTTATATTTAACATCGTGCTCACAGAACATCAAAAATTTAACTGAGGGGAAAAAAAAATAAGAGCAATGCATAATACCAATTTGGTGATTATTAATGTTGTTGGAGGGAATGGTGCTGCTGCAGAATGTGCTTCAGAGAAGGGGAACCTCTGCAGAAATAGGTATTTGTTGGACGTATCATTGCTGGAAATACTACAGGACGTTACTGCTGTGCATTCTAGTTCTTGTGATTGTAAGGGGGGAACTGCACTGAAGTGCCTTTGTTCTGATTTCATTATCTGAAAGCAGAGGTCACATTCAGAACTTTCAGTCTCCCTGTTACAGTGGAAAAAGGGGTTGAAATAAGTGGGGTATTTGCTTTGCTGAATAAGTAGGCTAGGTAATGCATGTCTAAATTGTTTGGCAGCACATGCATAGAAGGAATTTGATACCTGATTTCATACCTCTAGAGATGTCAGCGTCTCTACCAAGTAGAGTTGAGCCTTTATTATTTTTGCACATTTCTGTTTGCAGAACTTTGTTGGACAAGGATTCCATAAAAACTGTGACTTGGAGACATGCCAGTGTTCTTCTCTAACTACAAAGCACCAAAGTCCAACTTTATTTAGAAATTTCCGTTTTTTCCTGGTGCATTCCAACCTGTCTAAAGATGAATGTGATCAAACCTCCTCTTTGCATCTCCTCCCCCCCCAGACACCACTTTTCTCTTAAAGCAGCCCAATTCTTGCTTGCACAGTGGTAGAGTTCACTTGATCTTTAGTGCAGGTCTTGGAACAGCACCCTCTGCAAGGCAGGTGCTGTGAACGGATCGCTCCTGCTCCTGACTTGGGATTTTCCTTGGGATTTTCCCAAGGGCTCTCGTGGTGGCTTTGTGTGCATGGGCACACTGGGGAAAGGCAGCCTCCTTTGGCTGTGCTGCAGACCAAACCCAAAGCCATGGGGGAGGCTAACTGCATTATTTGGCTACTAGAGGGCAGACACAAGTGGAACCCTATGGCTTTTGCTTGGCTTGAATTCCTAGGGAGGCGATTTTACCTCTGTTCAGATGGGAGTGTGCAGACGTATTCAGAGTGCAAGGAACAAATGAGGGAAGGAGGGCTGCTGGGATTTCTCTGACCTGTGACTGTTTTGGCTGTAAGAGTGAGAGAGTGGGTATAAGAGAGGAATAGACAGCCTCAGCCTGTTGTCTGGAAATAAGAACCTGAATACTGAAATGCTTTGGTTGGATATAGTCTGTTTCAATAGGTATAGGATGTTTCACTTTCTTAAAATGGCAGCACCTTATTCTGTATACATACAATTTAACATTTAAGGAGATTATGGCTTCAGAATAGAAGAACTTTTATAATAGAAGAACTATAAACTTTTATAAAAGTTTTAGAGAAACTTTTTTTATAGAACAGTTCTCTCAAAAGCTTTAACAATGGAAAGAACCCCATCAAATCATTTATAGTATGATTGTTTACTAGGTAAATACTTTTTTGTGATATGGGTAAAATCTAAGGTGTTGTCACTTAAGTTTTGTATTAACAATCACTTCTAGGTATATATTGAACCTATTTCTCTTCTCTTTCTGGCACTTAGCATCTTTTCACTGTCTGTTTTGAAATATTTATTTTTAAATCTTTTTCTTGAAGGAAGTGCAAGAACTGCATTATAAAAAAATATCTGTTGACTGCATCACATATGGTCTTATGGAGCAAAACCCAAAAGCTTTAGCTTTTATTCTGAATAGGAAATACACAGAAATCTATTCAGGATAGCAACAGCAGTTGCATTAATTTTCTAGAATAGCTTAATGACTTTGAGTTAATACAGAAGTTTCCAGTGCACATGTCTGAGTTCTTTCACTGAACTTTGTTGCACAAAAAAAAAGGAGTTACTAGAAAAGAGTTACTAGAATACGTTCCTGTACTGCTTATGCTGAAAGGCTCTTAGTGATGCCCATTAATATTGATGTTATGATTAGGTACTAGTCATAATTTTGAGCTGTTTTAAGACGAGTATTCTGGTGGTCTGTATGGAAGGCAACGGGCAGGTGCTGTAGCCTCCTCCACAATGGGCAGACATCAGCCTTTATCCTGAGTAGGATTACATGATACAATCGCCTGAGTTAGCAAGAGTCTGGATTCAAGGGATAGGGGAACACTTTCCCGAAGGAGCAGCATGTTTTCCTTAATGCTGCCATTCACTGGGGAAAGCCCCAGTGTTTGTAGCTGTAAGAGCACCTGAGTGGTCCCATTTGCACACAGCATTTTCCGTGAGTCTCCTGTTTAATGGGAAGGACAGCCTGTTGTCTTGATAACTGTGATTTATTTGGGTGCTTTAGAGGAGTTGGTCGCAGCTGAGAGGTTTGAGTGTTACCAGAGGGTCCTGCTGGAGAAGGGCTCTGGCACAGCCAGGCAGGGGGACGGGGGGAGGCTCTCATGCCCTCAGGAATAAAGCCTTGATTTGCTCACCCCCTTTGGCCTGAACTTGCTAAAATAACTTGATCTTAAAGATGGGACCAAGCATGAAGAATTTCAGTCTTTGAAGAAGCTGCGAAAATGGGGAAAATGGGAAATGGAAGGTGAGGTGGGAATGCTTTATAAGGCCATTTATGTAAGTAGTACAAATCGTACTCCTACCTTTATCTGCCAGGTATACACACAACATCTATGCTTAAGACCATGCCAAGTATAAGCACAACTATCAAAAGACAGAAGTATGCCACTGGGAAGTTTAGTGCATATTCTTATTATTGATGTTTTTAAAATTAAGGGAAAAAACCATAATAGGGACAAACTTTATACTATATAAAACTGCGGAATTTGTATTTTATATTTTGGTTTTTTAAACTATTAACAACATATTGTTCCACTGAAAATCTAGTTTTCCAGGAGTTTCTTCTTCCATAAACTTTATGATCAACAAGGAAGTAAAAAACTAAAGGGAAATAAATATGTGTCTTCTGGTCTGAATTAGTCACTGACATAGTCTTTTCTATTATGGTATTTGAAGCAGGAGGGAGTGCTTTAAATGCTTCAACCCATTTAACCTTAATTGCTTAGTTTTAATAGACATTTGCTAACTAAAGGAACCAAATTATAGCTTGAATTAGGCCTTACTAATCTTAATTAAAAGCTCTACTTTATAATCGGAAACAGCCTATGTTTAAAACAGTAAGCCTTTCTTAAATGGCTTACTTTAAAATACTAAGGCTCTTTTGCTAATAATTGTTTAGACTGAATATGGGTAACCATTATTCTCTTTATACTGCACTTAATTAAAAATATCTCCTCCATGTGGTTTTGTGCAGTCTGCTGGCTGTAAAATTGTTTGACTGGTGGGGGGTAGGATTACTTTACTTTTCCTGTGGTAATCTGAAAACATGTTTCTGCCTTTGTTTTAAAAGTTTTCTGGGGTCACAAGTTACAAGACTAACATGTGAATCAATACAAACATTTGCTTCCTGCATTTGTCTGTCCTCAGGCGAACGCTTGTCACTCACTTACAACCGTTAATAATACACCCTATAATTCATTTAGTTTAACATTGAAATTGTGCTCAGGCACTTCATTATGGTCTCTGCGCTCCTTCAGAGACCTAAATTTCAGTATAAATCAAGTCTGTTATACTGGGAGGGAGGCAGGCCCTGGCTGTGTCTGTTGAGCATTTGGTGTATTAACAGAGCTTCTGTGCTTTTCAGGGCTCTCTGAAGAGGGGAGAGGGTGGATTTTATCTGCCCAAAGGTGGATCTCAGTAGTACAGATCAGCACATTTAAACCATTTGCTTTTTTTTCCCTTTATAATTGGTGGAGAGAAATTTCCTCCCTGCAGTTTGCCTTTCATTATTGGAGACAAAAATAGGTCAGATAAATCATGTTCTGAAAATAAGAGTCTTCCTTCTGACAGAGATGTGGGCATCTACAATGGAGGCATGTAAAGTTGGATGAGGTGTATCTGGGCAAAGAGCCTGCAGCTGTCAGATTCAAATTCTATTGAAATGAATGAAGAATATTCTGTACTTGTGCTTCAAATTTAACCAGGACATGGGATTTTTAAGGTGTCATATTATCATTGGATCATGATGAAATTCATCCTCCCAGTCTCAGTTTTATATTTTTAATTCTTTAATTTAATTTTTTTGCTTAGTGCATCCTACTCAGGAAGCACTTCTAGACTGTGTGGTCATACCTTTATTTAATTTGCAATGCTTCTAATTCAATGGCTGAATTGCCTACTTGCGCAAACTAAACACAAATTAAAAGTCCTTTATATGCTAAGTCTCCTAGACCTTTATGTGCACTTGGGAGAAAATTCTGTAAAAAGTTACTTGTGCCAGTTACGGAGATGGACAGACCTTCTTGAATGTCAGTTTTGTTTACTTAGTTATCAGATCTTTGGAAATCTCCTGAAGTATTTTTTAGAATTTCTCCTTGTTGTCCAGTTAGTTTCATGTTCTGTGCTGATGGAATATACAAAGATTTTTAAATTATACCCAGTACAGGAAGGCAAAATCAAGACTCTTTACAGTGGGTGCAAAGAATCTGGTCCTATGCTTCCTACCTGTGTGTATTTATCTTTTAATATCAAAAGTGTGTAAGCTGACCAGACCAAGTTTGACTGAAGATCTGTCTAGCCTGATGTGCAGTCTCTGACAGTGGCCAACAGTGGATGCTTACAGTGGCTTATAAAAAAAACATGAAATGAAAGCATGCAGCTTGAGATTTAAAGACCTCCTGAGCCAGAAGTTTCATTCAAATCACTGTATTTAATGACATCTTCAGAATAGGAATAGAAAATAAGTATGTTTGCTTCTCCAGGTGTTCTGCAAAACTTACAGTGGTAGGCAGGTGATTAGCCATGCTCAGAATACTGGGAGAGAATTGTGCAGGAACAGGTGATTGTGTACACCTGTCTCTTTGCAGCCTCCCGTCTAATGTGGTTTGCCAGGAACCTCACATTGTGTTCCCCTACATGGGCAAACCCTACAAACCCTAGTTTTTGGCTTGGCAACTAACAGCATCTTCAGAATGACGGGCCTTCTCACTTTTCTGAAAATGAGATTTCATTGAGGAGAGTCTCAAGTCAATTGTGAAAAATTAATAGGTACTTTGAAAAGCTTGACCTGGCTACACAGGTAAACCAGGTGCTGTGGATAAACACCCATAACCCTATTGTTTCATTTTTGAGTCTTTTACTGAGGCTGAAGTCCTGTATTATTTATGGGTGAGTTAACTAGTCAGGCCTTGCTGCTCTATTTTCACTGGATAACCAAGGATGTTGTAATGTGTTCTCTCCTGGACTTCTGTTTATGTATCTTAGAAATACTGTGAATATACCCTGGGGACAGTCCTAAAATAGGGATTCTCTAGAAAGATGGGAAGAAGGAAAAGGCATGTGGAATTCATGAAGAACATTTCAAGAAATGACATCTCAAATCTCTCGTTTTATGTTGGATGTACTGTCCAGTTAAACCAAAAAAAAAAACCCAAACTGTTTATTGGGTTGTTAATCAAGTCTTTAGGCAAGATATTGCTGCATTTTGCTTATCATAGCATTGTTGTGAAAGGCATCTCATAAGAAAACATCTACACGAGATTATTGGAAATAGGTCCACAGGACTAAACAACTATTTATATAACCTTAGCCACTTTTATCCCTCTGCTGTTGGGGAGGAGGTCAGTACAGTTGTACAGCTTGACTTTCTGTGGTGCATTCTGTCAAAAGCAGATTATTATTTGAATACTGCACAGAAGGTGTAGGCATTCTTTGGTTCTCTCTATCTAACATCCTCCCCAACATAACAAACGAGTATAATTACTTAAAATTTCCAAAGGAAAATTTCCAGGCTTTGAATATGTGCGCTCTTCAGTTTACAGGGAGTGTCCATGTTACTATTTCTATATCTGCAGTTTCATTCTTTTTCCATTTAATAGTGTTAATGGAAGCTGTGTGTGCTTTCTAGGACAGGATATTTCAACACTGGAGCAAAAATGTCTCATTTCATGGAAAGCTAAAATTGCATCTCTTTGCCCTATCTCCCTTTTTTGTCCAAACATCAGACGTAAGCACACCTTATAAATGAAAATATTTGATGTTTCACAGGTCAGCAATGGTGTTTTTCAGATTTGAATGTTAAATTTCATCCTTACCACTTTTCCTGGACTTTCCTCACTACCAAATTGTTGTTTGTACAGCTTGCCCTGGCCTCATCTAACCCTCACTTACCTCATGTCCAACAAAGATGAGTGTGCAACTTCATTAATTCCTGTTCGTGATGTGGCTTACTTCTCTATTTGTCAGAGTCCAGGAAATGTTTTGAGAGTCTGAAAAGGGTAATGATGATGGAAAAGCCAGTGGGTTGCCTGCTACTGTTCACTATCTGTACATTTATGTCCTTGCTGGACCATGGCTACACATCCATGGGTCAAAAGCCAAAGGCTGCTTACCACTGTTTATTAGATTTTCTCTGTGATTATTTGTCTCTGGTGATAAATAGAACTCTGGCTCACAAGACTAATTCTGCATGGCCTTTTAAAAGACTGAGGAGAGCCTACATCATAACTGATGAACTCTCTTTGTGGATAAAATTCTAGAACTGTCAGCATGTATCAGTAGGATTGGGTTCTCTGTTTCAGGAATAAAATAGCTGGAATCTAAAAATTACATCAATGTGGCATTTGTTTGAAAATAAAACCCTTTTGCATTCATCTACTACAACAACATCCAGGGCTTCTTGTTGATACTGGCCAGGGCCATGCTTTCGAAAAAAATGGAAAACATTCAGTCCGTACATCCAAGCAAAACTGCATGGCAGGTACTTTACACACTGTGGAGACAGAATTTTTGTTAAGAAGCTGAGAGAGGCCGTGCTAGAATTCTGAGCTGTGCAACGAAATTGCCAGCTGTTTTGGAAATAGCTTGAAAATAGCTCCACGTTTCATGATTGTACAGTTCTGGTGGAGAGAGCTTTTAGAGCTGTGAACTGTTTCAGACAGTGCTTGTGCGTGCTCATGTTTAGGGTATAATCATCATTGTCACAGGTTTAGTAAGGTTTGACTTACTGAAAGTGCAATGCTAAAACACAAATCTGTAACAGGCTTAAATTTTCATTACAGGAACAAAATGTGACTTGATCATCTTAAACACTTGCAGAGTAACAAGATTTGTAGCCTACTAACATGTACCTTCTAGATGGTTCACAGAGCTGAAGGTGGTGGACAAAAATGAGTTTAAGCTTTTTTGTAAGACTATCTCAGATTAAAAAATGGTAATGTAAATATTTGAAGATTTCTATTCAGTTTGGTTTTCTCAGATCTTTTTGAAATGAATGCATCAAGCTCATTAATGAGCCATGTAAATGGCTTAATGTAGGGTCATCTCAACTAATTTTACCGTTTCCTAGAAATACGCACAGCTCTGCAAGGGAGTTATAAGCAAAATTAACACCACTCTCCTGAAAACATAAACTAAATACAAATAATGCATCTGTATCTAGGCTGGAGCACTGAAATATTTTTTAAGAAGACTTACAGTAAGTCTTCTTAACACCATAGAAAAGAGAAGGTAAGTAAGAAATCCTCAGTACTATCTCCTGGATTAAAAAAGTATAATTGAAATGATTAATATTGGAAATCAGGCAACATGCTGGTATTAATAGATTACTCTTGCCAGAGGTACTCTGGAGTCTTAATTACCATGAGTGTGAGGGATTTCTGTATTATTGAGTTTTAACGAATGACCAATACTCTTATTTTTCAGTGCATTCCATGTGTGTTACAACTGTTTTACCATCATCTAGACCCTCCTAGACTGGATAAAAGCTTCTGTAGTTAGAAAAACTATTTACAGCAAAACCAAACATAGTATTTCTAAACCAATGAAGGATCTGTGTTTTGATGACCAGAGTTACCGCCTAGTCAGCTGCAGTTTGATAGGTGAGAAGTTGCAACCTTCATCCTTGCAAAGGACTTAGAGTAGCACTCCTTGTAGGCTGCTCTTTACTGTTCTCTACAAACCAAAATGCTGACAGGCCTTCAGTTCATAAAGGATGTTGTTGGGGAATGGTGTGAATTTGTCTGTATTCAGGGAACAGGTGGCAAAATAGGAGGCAGAGTTGGTTTCTGGGGCTTCATAAGTATTGGGTCTGGCAAGGAACACAAATTCATGGTTTCTCTGTGGATCATGTTGAGAAGTAGCCACATGACTTCAGTAAATGTTGAAATGAAAGGCAGCCCTGAACAGGTGATTCCCTAATTGCAGGGCACACCAGCAGTGTAATGCAGAACTGCTCTGCTCATAGACAGATAACTTGTGTGGGCTTGTCCTGCCAGTTTTTGTAGGCTGGCAAAATTAATATCTGATATGTGTCTCATACAGAGTAGAACGTTTGACCAAGTGATACAGGATGAAAGGAAGCCCTGTATTTTAGAAATTTTGCGTGATATAAATTACATTATATTCCCCGAGTGGGTAATCAGCACAGCAGAGGAGTTTTCAGCCAATAGCCCAAGGACTACTGCTAAAGTACAGGTGGGAAAATTAGTTTGCAAAGGTAAGCCTGCTGTCAGAAGATGTAAATTTGCTATACGAGTGTTTCCACTTCTGCTGGAAAACATACTAGTTCCTCATATCCAGGAAAGTTGAAAACCACTGCTATATAGCCTCTCATACTGTTTGTGATCTTGGATTTTTCAGCCTGAAACTGAAGTAGTGTCAGTCTGCCAGGGACTAAGGAAGCATGTGCTCTATGATACCAAGAAATCTTCTATTTGACAGTGCATAATCTGCCCCTGGCTCATTCTGAAATGGGCGAGAAGCCACCTTCTGTTCCCCCACATGAAGGGCCACATAAAATAAGTTAATATTCATTCACTGATAGGTAAACAAGAACTTCAGAATTGAAGGCTGGGATTTTTTCCCTTTGTCAATGGACAGACATTTAAAAATGAAATGCACAGGAAGGTTGGAGATACACAGTCTGAGAATGAGATGTCTGCAGAGTCCGGAAAAACAGTAGGTAAATTATATCTGTATCAATGAGCTAATTTCGCTACTTCGAACATACTTCTCAAAATTTATAGGTGCATATTTGAATTTAAAGATCTAGGAACAACCTCCTGCAATGACTTACTGAAACAATTATCATTAGGATGCATGCACACCAGCAGTGTCATTAGGGACACAGAAATACTCTCCCATCAGATCTCCAAGAACTTCGAAGATTTGATGTGGAATCAAACATTTCCCATTATATTAAAAGAGAGAATTGTGGTGGAAATGGCTGCGATTTAGAAGTGGTGGGAAAAATGCTGTCAAATGTCATGTTTCACATTCATAACAGCTTGTGAACAGGAAACCTCTCTGCTTGAGCTTGTCGGGCATTGCAGCTACTAAATAAAGACACACTCTAAAACTGTTACGTGCTCTGCAGGTATCCATCTTTATTTGGGTATCTCACTTGAGCTTCAAAGAACTTGCAGCCAATCTGTTTAAATATCAATTAAGACAAATGTCAAGCAGCTACAAACTCTTAATCAAGGGTTCAAGATGCTGGATGCAGGATAACAATTTTGGGTTTATCTAGGAAAAAGATATTCTATTTACTATAAATTAAGCTGGAATGGTCCCAAATAAGTTTCCATTGTGCTAGTTGAGATGACAAGTGTCACACAGGGATAATACTCAGATACATGAATAGAACATACAATGTTCCCTAGGGAAAGAACTCTGCTTAATTATTTTTTTTTTCCATAAATGATTCTAGCCCTCCAAAGGTATCAGGCACCCAAAAGGTACTATATGTAAAAATCTCTGTACAATGCCAGTGTTAATTCAGTAGGAAGACTTGCCAATTAAGCAGTCAGAAACTCTCTAAGGTCCTAAGTGAAGAGTGTTCCATATTACTTATTTGATCTCCTCCCCCGTTCCTGCTGCTGGAGTGTTATGTATGCCACCATATAGAGTGTTTAGGTGGCTGGCAAATCACACCAAATGCATGCAGAATCTCAACTTTCAGTTTATGTGTTACCTTCTTTTCAATATTTTTACGTATTTATTACTTGCCTGTACTTCAGTGATAACTTTCCAGTGGCAAGGTACATGTGGACTGAAGCAGGAATACCTGCCTTGACCATCAGGTATCCACAGAGATGGAATCAAAGCGGGACATTCTTGTGTGTGTTGTTAGTTTGACTGGCATTTGTCCAGCCATTAAAAATGTTCTTTCCACTCTTTGAACTGAGAGTGTAAATAAGGAGGGAAATGCATAGGAAAGAGAACAGTGACAGGAAATGGAGGAAGAGAAGGTGAATTTAAGAAAAACGTAAAGAAGGGAGTCTCCAGACACCATATTTCTTATCAATGAATGAAGAACGTGATGGTGATTCACCAAAAATGTGAGATATAACCATTCAGCTACTGCAGAAATTTTGTATTTTCATCATCTAGTGCCTTGTTTCATTTACCAATGTGTGAGCTGAGTCAGCTGAAGTCAGCTTACAGCCCTGGGTGCTTGATGCTGTCTAGTCACTCATGTCTTTAAAAGTGACTCTTTAATTCTCTTCGTATGATTCACAACATTTGAAGATCATTAACTAAACCTTGGAAAGTAGCAAGTGCTAAACACAGCTATGTTTTCTACAGCTGATAAACTCAGTTCAATTTCTTCATCCTTCTTGGAGAAGGACTTGTGTGTCTGAAAGCTGGTCTGTTTTTCCCCAGCCAGTGAGAGTGACTCCTGTAAGGCCATCCTTATTCGGTATGACTTGAAAATTTGATTCATGCTTGCTGTACACAGTATAATAATAGGGAAAAAAATTCAGACACAGGGCAAAATAGAGATCATTAATAGCTGTCTCTGTGTTTTCTCAAAAATTATAGGTTAATAATTGTGGTTAGGGAAAAACATATGAAATAATATTAAAATAATATTAAATTTAAAAATTATAGAAGATAAAAAGGTCATATCTACAGGCAGTGATAAATGCAATGATGTCTTATCTGTCTTTCAGACGTATCCTAAATGCTTTTAGGCAAGATAGGTCTAAATATCAAACTGTTCACACTATAAAAATGTGTGTGTTGTTTAACCAGCCGGACATACCTCTATGTAGTTTGGTTTCTATTCCATTTCCCCTCACCCCTTCTTTCAAACAAGTACATTAGCAAGATATAAAGCATGATGAACTTTTTGTTTAGCCATCATAGAAGGAAAGGAAACAAAACTGCTACAGAGTACTTGATCTTTTCTGGAAACTGGATGAAATGGCTTCCAGAAAAACAGCACAACAATACCACAGATTGTATCCAAATCATGTCCACTAAGTTGGCATGGCCTTTTCATTTTATTGCTGGTTTAATACTGGGAAATAGGGGCTTGTGACATTTTTGAAGGAAGTTGTAAAATTGAATTTCTTTTTCTTTGTGGACGCACTAATGGGAAAAACATGGGTGAGGCAGTACCCATAGTGGAAAGGCTCTTGAGGGATTTACACTGAAAAACACTCAGGTTAAACAACGTATTGTACCTGTTCTTTTTCCTTCTCCACCGAGAAACATCCGGCTGTTCTTTCTGAATTTACCCTGTTCCCAGCCTGCCCACCCTTGACCTTGCCTCTTAGAGAAGTCCTAATGGCTATCGAATTTTACAGTTTTCTTTGGCACAAGCGTCTTGAAAACATCATGGCAACTTGAAAGCTGTAAAAACTGCACTCTGTGTTCCTCTGATTCATTAGATTGTAACATTTACAAGGTCACAGCATCTAAAGAATAAAGATGTTAGCCTTTATGAGTAAAAAAAATAAAGTATCGCAGGAAGGACCAGATGTAACAAATAATTTGTTTTATGGAAAAAGTGATTTTACAAGCTTTTCGTGGAAAGAGATTTTCAAAAATGGACTGTTCTCTGAAGGTGAAGGGGTTTTTTGGAGTAGCAGTATTAAATGAGTCTTGGTATGTCAATATTTTCTTTATAAAATTTGGACTTGGAGTAGATGCTGAATTCTGATACCACAAAACGCAGATGGAAATGGTATTTCATCAGGTCAGGTTGAGTGAAATTGATAACTGATAACATTTTCCCACCCAATTCTTCATACATGGGTCAGGTTTTGCAAATTTTAAGAGCAGAGCTGAGTAGACTTCAAATGTGTGGAAATGTGCTGATGCTAAACTCTTTGTAAGAATCTAGCATGTTTAGTATTGTTGCTTAGGTTGAGTGTTTCCCAGAGAGATGAACTTCTGGCAAATTTCACCTGCACTTTACCAGAATGGTCTTTAACCTATGTTTGAGTTTTTATCCTGGCCTTTAGATCTGGAACTGGTTCCCTTCTTAAGGAAAGTGCAATTTGATATGGGAAATACAAATGCCTTAGGTTCAGGTTGCCCAGTGTGTGATGTATATCTGCTGGAAGTATATTAAATGCAGAATAGAATTCTCTGCCAAAGAATATATATAATTATATAAATATTCACATGTAATTTTTACTTATTTTCATGACTTTTGCAGTCTCAAACTCAATCATTAAGAAGAATAAGATGCTGATCTGGCTGTGATCCAGGATTTGAACTTGTTTGTAGTTCTTGTCAGTGTGCACGTAACTTCACTTCTACCTGTTTCCTTTAAAGCACCAATATCAGTGCTATGCTGCTGTTTGTTCTGAATTGGAAATGAGAGCAAAAAATTCAGTGCTGATCCTGTCTCACATATCTCTCTACTGTGAATCCCAGAAAATATGTCTTCCTGGCTTCACTAAGCCAGTGGCAAAAAAGCCTTGTGACTTTTGTAGGATTGGGATTTCATCTCAGGCTGTTTCACCTTTGGGTGTTACAAGGTCACTTTCACGAACGTCTGAGATCAAGCTTGCATAAAGCTGTGCAATGAGGAAGACAGTTCTGCACTGTAAATCTGTTCTCACTTGTGTAGGATTTAGAACCTAGGGGTGGGGCTTTTTTTCCTGTATTTTTCTGTGGAAATGAGGCTAGTGCATTAGCTCCAGGAGGAACAGCGACCAAAAATTGATAGAGAATCAATAAAATTTTTGGAAAGATTTTAGGAGAGAAGCCATAAAAGTGAAAAATATTACCACATGGAAATATGGGCTCCAGCGTCTTGCAGTCCTCTTTGCTACATAATGGTTGTGGATAAGCAGGCAAGATGCTGCTGTTGCAGAACTGTAGGATGACATTTTTTAGCAGAAGACAACTGAAAAAAGAGAATTTTGCATCTGGTATGCTTTGCCCTCTCTAGGGGCTGGCACCAACCTCTTTTCAAGCAAGAAGGTAAAACACACTTTCCTGTCAAGTCTGTAAGGACAATGTTATTTACTGTTTCCATAGTGCTTTTTTAGCAGTATTTTGTTTAAAGCAGTTAGAATAAAGGAAGATGAATATAATTTTTTTTTCCTTTGGACAATGAAGAAATACGTGGCTTTATCCATCAAGATGTACTTACAAAGATTATAATATTTCTTTTTCTAGCTATTTAATGGATCCAGGTTCTTTATGAGATATTCCACATCTGCATAATAGACCTGCACGATCACTTTTGTTTGTGGTTCTCTACATTAGAAGTTGATGTGGGCAGACAGCTTTCTTTGGCTATTTATTTTGAAATGTGTGAGCACATAAATTGCTCCTTTCAAAGTCGATTGAAGTTTTTGTTTACTAAATTAGCTCCAGATCTTGCCCTTATATTGCTAGTCAAGATATACTTTTAAATAGACACAGATTTTATTCAATCCTACGCCTATTTTGAACATCTTCTGTTGCATTGTGAGTGTTAGGATCTGTGGCCTTGACAGATGCCAAGATAAAAATTGTGTCAATGCACACTTTCTATAGAAATCTGTGGAATTCAACACTAAACACTGAATTTGGCTCATTGACTTCTAGGCCTCAGTCATCCTTCCTTTTGCATGTTAATAGCCATGAGGCTTCTTGTGGCAGTTTAACTGTGACACTCAACCAAAATTCATCAACTCTATGCACACATTTGCTTTGATTTCAGTAGCTGTGGCCCATAATGATCTATAGCTGTGCTGACAAAGTTTGTTGCATGTGTTGTAATGATTTTTGGACATTGAGGAACTTAATTAATTGCAACTCATGCAATGAAGAGTGGGAATGAATTTTTCTGAAGGTAGACTTTTTACTTGCTTGGCATAAATTCTATGCCACCTTCTAGGAAAGCTGGCTACTGCTAGGAAAAGATGATTAGCACTCAGTAAATTTCATGACACTGCTGAAAATGTTTAGACAAAATGGGAACCAGCCATTTTGCAACTTCCTCACTGTTTTGCAGTTTGGTTTGTCTTGTGGACATTAGTTACTGCATGCCTATGTGTCTTCTGTTCTCTGCTGAAACAGAAGGTGAAATACTGTGATACAGGAAGCAGAAGAGTTTGATTCTTGTTTTATTTTGAACATTTCATAGTTGTATGTGCTTCTGGAAGAGCTGCTTCTCTGCAGGGTGGCATTATGAGGCTTCTGAGAGTTCCATCTCTTTGTGGCAGAATACATAAATTAAACAAATACTGAGGGAGGGTCAATTTCACCTCTAATAATGAAAGAAGAATCAGCCCCATTATGTATAAGAGAAATACAGGTCCCATCAGACTAAAAAGAATAAGATCACTTAAAGAAGATAAATTCAGATTCCTATCACTGAAATACAAGGACTGTAAATTACAGAACATCCTCATGGTAACACATCCTCAGATTTTCTCAGATACTTGTCTAGGGTTTTCTTAAAAAGTTCTTGGATGCTTGCGTTGCATAAAAACTGCAGTGTCGTAGAGTGGGTGTTCTTTAAGTAACACCGCTGCTCCTTGAGGAGGGCAGTAGCAGAGCATGGCTGTGTTCCCTAGGGCTGTGCTCAAAGACTTCTTTCCAGACTGTAACAAAAAGATTCGCCTCCGCTTTCCAGAGAGAATTATGATGGAGTTTCCAAGCCCTTTCACCCTGGTAAATAGCTGAACCACTACAGTTACTAGTATACCCAAGTAAGCAAGTTTCTTTTTATCTCTTTTTTCCTGATCATTTTTTAGTTTAAAACTTCTTAAACAAGCAGTGGATTTTTGAGAGTTGTCCGAACCAGTTCCAGAAAGAGATGATCAAAATTATTTTGTCACTATCTGAGGATGTCCTTACATCCAGCCCCGGGACTGGGAGTTGCTGTTTCTTTTGAATACACAAAACTCAGATAGGTTCTTGGCAGGTTGTTACTACTACAAATGGCCCTACACCTTCTTAATCATTTTGGTGCATTTAATTCTTGTCTGAGACTCCCATGATTCCTACCATTGTAGTACCACATGAAATTCGTTTCTCTTGGAGTGGAAATACTGCAATACTCTTTTAAGTTGATTTCTTCACTAAACACCCCAAGAGTTCCCCGTCTGAACAGCTGGAGTTTACGGAATTGAAAACTTTATAAGTATTTTGCCAATGTAGGTAAAATTTTAGGTTTCTCTTTGAGAAACCTTGTTAATCAGTAGATGCACCTACATCCATCACAATTTCATGTTTGGGATACCTACATTTATTTTTTTTCCTCTTGGTTTTGGTTTTTGTTATGGTAATTCCTTCATGATGAAAGACAATATTAAGTGACCAAATGCTAAAAATGTTAAGGATAGTTGAAACTACAAAATTAGCAGGGAAAGCTTAATTTCTCAGTTAGAGGTGTTTAGATTTTGAGATTTTGATTAACACTCAATTCTATCAATTATAGGACAAAAAGAATAATAGGATATGACCTAACCAAAAGGAAATGAACACAGATGGCCCCTGCAAATTTTGAGGTTTACAATAGACAAAA
Source organism: Cnemophilus loriae (assembly GCA_013397755.1). Lineage (NCBI taxonomy): Eukaryota > Metazoa > Chordata > Aves > Passeriformes > Corvidae > Cnemophilus > Cnemophilus loriae. The sequence goes on along the minus strand of VZTF01005326.1, from coordinate 320,473 downwards.
TGAAGAGCAAGCCTGCAGGTTTTATGTGATTGAATGTACTCCTATTACTTTTACTCTATATGAAGCTTACCAAGGAAGCTGTATTCTGACATGTCAGATTTAACATTCTGTCCATAAATTATAGTTGTTCCACACTGAGGCATTCTTTAAAGAATGCCTTCCTCCAGGTATAAGACAAGAGAAGATGGAGTGGTGGTCACATTGTTTGCGTTTCTCCTGACAGCTGAAGCTTCAAAAAGCTTCAACATTTGGACTTTGTAGGCTTTGTGCATGTTTTTGTGAGGTTTTCTTGTTTGTTTTTTGGCTTGGGTTTTTTGGGCGGGAGAGAGGGGTTGGGATTTTTTTTGTGTACTTTTGCTTTGGTTTTTTTGGAAATGTAAATTCACCAGTCTTAACCCCTTGTTTTTTTGCTAGCAATACTGGAGATAAAAGCAGCCTGCCAGGTGAAGTTTTTAAATAGTAGTGTGGGTTTTGGAGGGGAAGAAACACCAAAAAACTCACAACATGGCTCTGAAAAGGAGTTAGAATGTTTGGTTCCACTTCTAGTTTTGTATGGCTATTGGGGTGCAAAAAGGAGAAATAATTTTCTAATCCTTTTGTGATATTAGTTGTGACTTGAACTCCTGGGAGAACAAGATGAAAAGAATCTGTTTCTTTTGCTATTTTTGTGGTTTCTGTATCTGTTGCATTACCCTTTCCATAACTTGAGTATTTGTATTGCATCTTTTCTGCCACTAATCACAGTACAGCTTTTTAGAAATAAGTATTATATGAGGGGAAATAATTCAAAAGGCTTCACATTTCTTTGATTTTTATTTTTTTTGTCGCTTTTGAAGGCTCTCCCACTGCTTATTTAAACAAATAGTCCTATTTGATTCATTGTTTGAAAAAAAAAGGAATTAATTGATCAACCCTTGGCAGTCTGATGCTGAGGAACATAACAGGGGGTAACAGCTTCTTCTGAATTCCCTCTTCTGAAAAGACTCATTGCTGGATAAAAGTTAAGAACAAACCTTAAAATGAAGATGCCATTTTTTTCTGAGTGTCCTGAGGGGAGCACCTGACACGCCTGACATCAAAATCATGTTAGATGCTTTTTGAGTATTGACTTGGCCTGTTAAAACATGGCATTACTGTAGAGCTCTATTTTTGTCCCTGTAGCCTGTAGAGAATGAAAGGAAGTTTCTGGAAATATTAATGATGGAAGCTGCAAATTTCTGCTGAGTGGAAACCAGACTCTAATATTTTGGGAATATGCACCCAGGCACACAGGGCTGTGGCCTAATGAGAGAAGCTTCTCAGAGACTGCATTGCAGGTGGTTTGGAATGAACCCTTGTCTTGCTGGTTCTTGTTTTCAACAAAAATCACAGATGTCTCATTTTGCTGTCATACTGGACTCAGAAGGTAGTGCACAACCACAGGCTGTGCTGAGTGGGCACTTGCACAACTAATGGATGGAAATTGTTAATAAAGAATGAGAACCTTCTGAAACAGAGCAGTGCTTTAAAGACTAGGAAATCTACCTTTAAGCAGCAGGTTGTATTTTTGTTTAGAAGATCCTTTCTCCAGCTTCTTATTTCTGTGGTGCCAAATGCTGAGTTACGAAATAGCCAATTGGTTTTGCACATAAAGCCAAATCTGTAATTCCCTTTTCAAGCTGCTGAGGAGATTGTAGAAGGCGGATTTCAGAGCCAGTGGAGGCAGGTGGATGGCAACTCGGAGAATTCTGAGTTTAAGGTAGATTTTTGGGAGAGGCCAACATGAGGAGGAAGGCTTGCAACAGAACTTGGGAGAAGCCTGTCCCTGCTCTCACAGATTGTGCGAGGAGATACAAACACAGCCATGCTCAAGCCAAGGGCCAGAAGTGCTGGAAGCACTGAGTGGCTGGATCTGAGCTGGCTCGTCAGAGGAGTCTGTTTTTCCCCAAACCACCTTGCTCTTTTGGGATTGCATCTGGGTGTGATACCAGGTAGCAAAAGCTTTTCATGGAGTACTTTTAAAAGGGGAAATAAAAAAAAAAAGGAAGAAAGTCTGTGTGAACAGGAACCTAATTCGGAAACATGTCAATCGCCTCTGCAATGGAAGGCACATTTGAAATGTAATGCTGGGATAGCTCTGATATACTAGCAGGTGATTATCTAAAAGGGTAACTTTATCTGTTTATCATGTGCTGCCTAACTTAGGGAGGGTAGCTGTGGGTTTTGGTGCAGCACACCACAAATTTAGACCTTATAGTTATCAAGCCATGAGGCTATCTTTAATTATTTATGTATTTTTAGTTGGTTGATGTGCACCACTGAATTATTCACAAGAGTGACTGTGATACTGATGTTCCATGTATATGCCAAAATACAGTTGGTAAAAAGAAGAACGTTTGCATTTTCTAGAATGAGTGAAAAAGTGATTGTTTATTTTTATGATGGAGGGAAGACCATGACAGGATTGTTTGTAATTGAAGCAGAATCCATCTCTCATCTTTTATGATCCTCTTTCAGATACAGGCCAGTGTGAAAAAAATCAAAACAACTCTATCATCTCTTCTGAAAATAAAACGCTGGACTTTTTGTGGTTCTTGTTGTACATGGGTTAATACAGAAAATTACAGTTTATTTGTTGTAAAACGCATACTTATGTCTCATGCCATATTAATAGCATGCTTCAGAGTTGTTACAAGTCAAAGGTTTCACTCATTCTCTGCTTGATTATTTTGAAGCCAGAAAATAAAAACTGCATTTTAAATATAAAAATTATACCAAAATCAAGTGTTCCCTTCTTATTTTTGTCAACATATCATTGTTTACTGTGATGATACTCCAGTTATTTTTTGAAGGAGTGTCCTATACATTGGCTTGCTGCTTTTCAGACAAATATGACCCTGATATATTCAGTCTCTGACCATGTGTTGGATGAGGTAGGCAATATGAGCCTAAAAGAAAGATTAGGGACATGCTAATATATATTCCAAAATACTAATATATTCAAAAAACATGCTCAGTTGGAGAAATTTTTCTGTACTGTTAGAATTCTCTTTTTACTAAAGCTTCTTTCTCCTCCTCTTGTGTTTTAGATATCGATGAGTGTGAAAATGACTTCTACAACGGGGGTTGTGTCCACGAGTGTATCAACATTCCAGGCAACTACAGGTGTACGTGCTACGATGGGTTCATGTTAGCCCATGATGGCCACAACTGTCTTGGTGAGTAGTGAATGCTGGCAAGAAACTTCCATTTCATGGCTGTGGCAAGAAGGCCTGATCTGTTTTCTGCCTTTTATCATCTGGCATGTCTTCAGTAAAGACTTGATCCAGGTCGCACTGAAAAAATTCAAACCTGTGTGTTGGCCCCATGGTGGTTTAGGTCAGACCCTTACAGCTGTCACTGTTAATCTCGACATGCTCAAAGCACAGTGCCCACGTTTAATAATGCTGAGGAAAACCCTGACCCCCAAAGCCTGTGCTGGATGCTTGGGCTTCTTTTTTAAGGAAAGTAATCTGTTAAATATATTAAATATACTGAGACATATTTTGTCTGTTTCTTCCAACTTTTGTAATCCCAGTCGTATCTTTAGAGCTTGCTCTCCCCTTTTTTCCCTTTTCGGGCAATAAAGTTCTAGGATATCGTGTATGAACATAAATTAGTGAATGTTAAAAGCTGAGGAAGGAATACTTAGACAATGCAACAGGGCAGAAGAAACACTAATCAGTAGTAAGTGGAGGGACACTGTCCACTGACTGTGCAAAGCCCAGTGCAGGATCTTCATTGCTTCAGCAGTCTGAGGATTTGGGGATCTGTATTATTGATTCATGGCCATTGCTCTGGTTTAAATAGGTTGGGTTTGTCCTAGAAGCTAAATAAGTATATGATTTTGTAATGAAATTTCTTCACACCAGTTACATGGAAATGAACCTAGATTGCTATGTCCTGTTTCCCATAGCTGCTTACTTGTTGGTCATTTTTAGTTAAATTCTAGTGCTTAGAAACTATCTTTCTCAGTATTCCCAATAGAAATGCAATGACCGTGTTTTGGTACAGTCCTAAGTTAATTTCAAGGTGATGTTTATAAAACACTGTGTAAAAGGGATGTGTTTTCTGTGTCAGCAGCAGCTCTACTTTGATAAAAACTGAGGTATTTGCAGTGACAGTCAAGAAATGAGGCAGTGAACCAGAAATATTGAAGTCCAGTATCACCAGTCTGCACTAACTGAAGCTGTGAAAGAAGTAGAATTTCAGAGCAAGGATTTGATTAGCCTTTCAGTAGATGTATTTTGTACTGCATTTATTTTCAAACAGAGTAATATTTGTTCAGATGGATTATATATCCTGACCATTGACAGGGTTTGACTCAAACTTCTAAATTTCATTTGTTACAGAACAGACTAAATAGATTTATTTGCCTCAGCCTGAGGTGGTCAAATGATTAATGGTGCAAGAGGTATTTCTTATACAAAGAGAAGCCAGACATTAATTTTAAAAATAAAGAAAAACTCTATTTATTCTAATATTCATAAATTCTTACTAAAACAGGACACAAACATAATCAAATAGTTCAACTATTTGGAATTCAAATAACTGTTCATATGTGTTGTTTCAAACAGCTTGCTAGTTTCATCTTTGTCCAAACAACTCCCATAATAGTAGGGAAAAGTAGTAGGGAAAAAAAACTTTTTGAACAATGAACAGCAAAAGGAGCACCCTGATCAAGGATGATCCATTGAGGAGAGATGTGGGATTTTTTTGGACATGCTGTCTGTATTATTGCTTTCTGGTCATGAAATGTGGAGGCTAAATCTACAGAGATAGTCACATTTCTAATTGTATTTTCATTAATTTCTATTCAGCCACTTGGTTTTTTTTTTGTGGGTTTTTTGTTGGGTTTTTTTTTGTTGGTGGTGGTTTTTTTTTTAATTAAAAAAAAGGCCAACAATAATATGAACAGGTGACTACAGTGGGAATAATAGAAGAGAGCTCCCTTTCTCCCAATGTACAACCTTAGGACACTAAAAGAGGTCACAATTGTCTTTCTAATTTTGAGACCATGGACTGGCGAGGTTGTGTCTTCAACTAATGAATGGTGTTTAGCATGTCTTAGTAAATTGTCTGGTTTTACTTACAGGCACTGAAAAGGGAATCAAGGCACATTCCCTCTTCCTTCCTTCTTTAAAATTTGTATGAGTTTACTGAGGACCAACATGTCTGGTTGTAAGGTTTTAGACTGAAGATTTTAATTGTGACAGGGACCATGCCAGTCTTGCTATGGCTGCTTGCTGTGTGCTGACTCAGATTTATGAACATCATTGCTAGGAAAGAGAGAACTTTTTTTGGATGGAATTTTTCTGCCATTATTTGCACCCTTCCTAGTTGCTGGCATCATCAGTTATAGTGACTGTTGTGTTAGCCTAGTTGTTCCCATTAGTAGAATATCAGTTTTTGAAAAGAGGGACATTTCTAATCCCTTCCCTTTTTGACCACTTTTATTTCCCTTCTCTTATGCTACCAGAAATATGTAAATGCTGTAAGAGGTTGCAGTGAGGTCTCAAATCAAAAACAAACCCTGTATTTGCACATACAAATTTAAATTAGGATTTCTATAGCATTTTGGAAATTGGTTTGCTTATTCCAAAGATTTTCTCTTTCACCATGATGAAATGAGGTATTAAAAGGAATTAAAGTTTTGATGAGTCCACTGGTTTCCACCTGTTCTTGCTGTTTGAGAAACCACTTATTTTGAGTGGATTTTATGGAGACAAAGAATGCTTCACAAGATTAGTAACAATGTTTTTCACCTTTCAATGCATTCTTGTAATGAACAAGATTGCATCAGAATTTCTGCATATCTTGTTTCACATCAGGATTTCTATGTATCTTGCTTGACTGAGGTCTCTGCAAAATCTTAAGCCATCTCTTCATGACAAGGTTTACATTGCTTTATAAATCTTCACTGAATGTCTTTCTAGTAACATCAGTACAGCAAGATCATTAAAATCTTCTTTATAAATAGCAAACTTGGAGTATTCAATTACAGCAGATGCTGTGGGCAAGTTAAGTGCTTTTTCCTGAGTTCTTGCTTCGACATTTCCTTCCTTCCTTCCTTCCTTCCTTCCTTCCTTCCTTCCTTCCGGCCAGCCGGCCATCCTCAGAGCAACTCAGCTTGCTTCCTAGTTGACATTTTTGTTGAGGAGTTTCTCAAATATAACATGAAATGATTTCACATGGGATCCAAATTATGATGATATCCTTGTCTAGCTAAAAATAATTTTTTTTGCACTCCCCTGAAATAGCAGTAGTTTTTTTCTCAAAAAATTCTCTAAATTCTGCTCAGTGGATGCAAGACTAGTATTTGGTCTCTTACAACAGGTTTGAAATATGTTTTCCCTTCTTGTACATGAAATACCAGTCTGGGGGGTTTTATAATGCTTACCTCGTCTGATATGAATACGAATAGCTATGACCTGCTCTCATCTCTCCTTTTTGTGTGTTGGTTGGGGTTTTTTTTCATTTTCTTTCTTTTTAGGTCTGATTTGTGATGGTCACTTTTTTAATAGGGAATAAGCACTGCTTTTTTGCATAAGCACTTCCTGCTGCCAGGCTGCATGCATCCTAGCTCCTTCTTTTTCTAAAGATTAGGATAGGTTCCATGAAGTCCTCTGCTTTTTGTGTGTTCTCCCATTAGTAAGCATACTAAAGATGGTTGCAAACTGTTCTTAGAAAGTATCAAAACAGATGCAAAGCAGCATGGACAAAAAAAATGTATTCAGAGACATACTTGTTTTATTTATAGGTTTTTCTGTGGTATTAATTGCTGTAGGAACATACATGAATACCTTGTAAATACTAATAAATTTGTCCCCAGAAAGTCCTGTAAGGAAAGGAAATACAATTTTCATTGTTTTATAGATTAGTAACTAGGGCAAACGGATTAAGTTACTTCTCAGTCTTCACACAAGGTATGTCGATGTCTGCACCATAGGCAAGAATAGAATCCTTACCCTTCTGCTTCCCTGCTTTTATTTCAAATACTCTATATAGCTTTGGTTTCTCTTACAGAAAAATAGCAATTACTAAATTTGGACATCTGTAATATGATATCTTGATCAATTCTTTTGTATGTCAGACCTCCTGATGATAACTACAGAAGTAGGTTTTGATGATTCAGTATAGTTTATGGTTCTTCAGCAGTTAATTCCTTGTCTGATTGAGGACAATCTTGGACAGCAGAGGGAAATTCTGGTCAGAAATCAGGACAGAAATGCAATTCCTAGTGTGCATGATAGGTTCCATGGAGCTCTCTGCAGGAGCTGAGCAGACACAAGTGTGGCAGACGCAAGCACAGTGTCAGCTGTAAATTGGATAGCAAAGTCCTGGCTATGTCCACAACCTTGAAGGTGTGCTTGGGGCAGAAGGCATGATTTTCCAGCCTGAATAATGGAAATTAGCTTTTTATTCATCTGTTCTCAGATGGTACTTTGCATCTCTTGACAAAGTGACTAAGTCACATGGAAACCCCTGTGGGAACGGAGAGGTGACACTTCCCCCAGAGCAGCTGAACCTGCTTCAGGAGTGGTATTGATTTGCCAGCTCTGGTAGGTGGAGCAAAGCAGCGATTCCAGCTGGGCCTTTGGGAGCCTGCAGCTAAAGGAGAAACTTCTGAGGCAAACAAGAAGCTGATGAGGCACAGGCTTTGTGATGCTTGTTCTAAAATAGACTTTGGGTTCTCAAATCAGTATAAGAGTTCATGTTTGAAGTCACACAATTTTGTTTTGTCTAAGGTTAAGATCTAAACCCAAGTGCCTGTCTTGCAGTGCTTCTTTAAAATCTCTTGGCTTATTTTAAGAGAGAAGAGATTTAACTCTGGCATGTAGGCTTAATTCCTGGCTGGGTGGCAGTAATCTGCAATCTGACTCAGATGACAAAACTAACATTAGTATATACATAGAATCACAGAATCATTTAGGCTGGAAAAGACCTCCAAGATCGTTGAGTTTGGATCATTAAGTCCAACTTTTAAATGTATGTATATCATATCATATCAATCATATCATATCATCATCTTTCAGTAAATGTTCCAGTATTCTATGTTTGGTTTGTTGTTTTTTTTTTTTTTCAAAATAAACCCAAACCCATTAGAAATTAAAATCTACCTGTTCCTACCTTGCTGTTCAAATGTACACACTGGGATTTGGGATTTTTGCCTAATCTGACTATCAACATGAAGTGGGAAGAGAGTTGCAAATGTATGAGAAATCATTCCTAAAGCTACCAGATGTATCTTGTCCAGAAGTGTCACATAACTCAGGATTGCATAATCACTGCTATGATTAAAGAGATCAGTGTCTTCCTTTCAATTTAGCTGTATTTTTCTTCTTCTCCTGACAGCTGTGCACAATTGTTGCTTGCTTAAACTCCAAGCAAATGCTGGTATTCCTGATGTTTATTTTTCTTTTTGTTTCCCAACAGTTCAAATAGATCTTTTTTTTTTAATATGAACATTTTTAATGTAAAACTAAACAGCTTTTGGAAAGTTGTTTTTAGTTTCATAAAAACAAACATTTTAAAGAGGAGCTGAAAAATTATTCATTTCCTTGGCCATCTTCCAGTTTTCCTTGCCCTTCTTTCCTAGTTCCAGAAGACTATTAGGTGAGCTGACAGTTAAGTGTTGTCCTTCTCTAGCACATTAGCAGGGCCTCTAATAATGTTAGCAGTCATAAACTCTCTTCCAGATTCTCCTGGTTAGTAATTCCAAGCTCCTTGGCAGATGGAGGAAGGTTGAATGTACTCAATAGCCTTCTTTTTATAACTCTTCATTTTTTATTAAAGCAAATGTAAAATTATGGTATTTTTGTTAAGAAGATTAATAATCTAAATCTTGAAGTTCTTACTCATTTCCAGACTTGTACTTGAACAGAATTTTGGGATTTGGCAGGTGGTTTATGCCTTAAGAGAAGCAGGCCAGACCTCAAATCAGGTCTCAGTGGTTGAGTAGCAAGGAGCTGTTCTAACTGTGAGGAGTCTAGGCTGCAAGATGGGAATGGGAATGTATATAATATATGTTTATAGACAAGATGAGAACTGTTGAAATGCAAGGTTTAACAACAGCTGAATCTGGGTGTTTTAAACCCTTGTGAGCTCTGCATTTTTGCAAAAGATGACAGACAGTGATCAGGTCCTTGGGGTGTAGTAAGAGCCTTGAGTTTAGGAGAGCCTCTGGTATTTAGCTACTGAACCTTCTCAAGACAAGCTGCTGTAAGTGCATGCACACAAATCCATGCTGCAGATTGCACAGCAGACTGCCTTTGAGTGACAAATGTGTTCTTGCAGAATGAAAAACTTGAAAGCATTTTTTGAAGTTCTTTGGTTTTCAGATGCAAGCCTAAGTGACAAAGAAAGTCGTTCTCTGATATATTTTTTCAGTGAACCGATTTTTACCATATTCCTGGTTTCAGATATTTTATCAGTCTTGTTTGGTCTGTACATTGATTAATAAGAACAGCTGTGATTCATCACAGCAATTTAAAGTATCCAGTCTTTGTGGTACAGTGGCATGAATCAGATTTTAGAATGTGTATTGCTATTCTGCAGTTTGTGCTGACTGATGACTAGGTACTGAGAAAATATGGATAGCTAGGATGTAAATATTCTAAAGACAATTCTCTATTAGATGTTTACTGACCATGCAACTTCTGTATACATGTGTTTACTTTTGTTACTTGGCTCCCTGCCTCTTGTGAAAGTCTTCATGGTGCCAAGTGGTAGCAGGCAGTCAGAGGACTAAATTAAATCTTTCTTTCAAGATGGGATTATAATATCTTAGTTCTGATGATCTTCCAAAATCCAGTAAAAATCTGGAATTCTCTTTGTGATTCATGGAAAGGTCTTTGGTGTCCAGCCCTCTCTAAAGCTGGGATCTGAACACACTGCTTTCCTTATCTTGCCTTTTCTATTTCTGTAGAAAGTTTCCCCCTTTAAAAGTACTCTAGTGTTTGGTCACCCCACATTAATCTTTTGAGTTCAAATGGGATATAAGTTTCTTTACATGTTAATTTGCCATATGTTTGCTTTCTTAAGCCAATGTGATCTGAGAAGTACCAAAACAAGTGAGAGTATAAATCAGCATAGACCAAAGTTTTTTGTTAGGTATGGGGAAATAATCAAAAGTGTAGAATAAATCTTGGTGGCTGTCAGCTATGAAGTTAGATTCTCAGACTGTCATAATAAATTAGGAAACTGGGAGCTGTGTGACAGCAGCATCAATCTCAGTCTCTTGTTTCTGCAAGTCTTCTTGTTGTCTGAGCCTTTTTGGGTTTTTTTTTTCAAATACTTACTCCCTGGAGGAGGTAATCAATCACAGCAAAGATTTCTCTGCATGGAACACTCAGGAAAGTAAAGAATAAGCAGCTTAGAGTGTGAGGTTATATATATAAGTTAAATCCTGTATGAATGCTCTTAGTTGGTCTGATATGGCTGTAGGTAGTGTCTTGGTTCAACAAGCTCAGAGATACCTCATCCTTACTGCTTTACCTCATTTGTGTTAGTTTTGTATCTTTTCTTAATTCATCTTAACTTTCTCATACTAGCAAATTTCTGAGCCAGTGTGGCCTATATCGATGTATACCTTAAGGGAAAAACTGTAAAATAGATTGAATTTATCAAATCTTTGGGAGCTGAATCATGTTTAGCGCTTACTTAAACCAAGGAAGAATGTGTGTTCACCTAAGGGTGCAGGATTCCAGCCTATAATGGGTGTGTCAGGTGTGTATGGCATTCAAGCCCTCCCTAATGGAAAGGTGCCTTTTTCAGTCCTAGAAATTACATAGATCCAGTTGAAACATTGAATTCATATGGATTACAAAAAGACATCAGGCAAAGAAGTCATCTGATCTCTGATTTCAAAGAGTCACTGTCGAGCTATGCTTAGAATGCAGTCAATTCTTGGCAGTGTTGATTTATGATAAACAAAATGATTTATGCAGTCAAGAAACAGCCATCACAAAGAATATCTGCTACATAGTTGCTGACTGTATTATAAAATGAAACCTAACTCTTTTCCAGTATGAATCAGTCCTAGATGAAAGGTGGGTAGTGAATTTCCTTGTTAAGTAGATTTTAGGGTCTTGGCTTTCACTTTTCCAGTGCCCTGCCTTTGCTGTCTAATACTCTCCATGAATTTCTGCATCTTCACATTATTCTTTTGACTTCAGTGTACAGTGGGCAAACTTGAAGGTATGGATCAAATGACAAGACGAAGGTAGAGGCTCATTTTTACTGTTTTCATTACCTTCTGCAGACTTCAATCCAATTCCTTTTCAAGCATCTCAAAATATTCCCTGTTCCTTACTGGAGTTGGATCAGAGCATAAGATGTAGTTTTGCATAAAAGAGGAGCAGGAAGGGACATGGAGTAGTTGATGGCAGCATGTTTTAATATGAATTTTTTGATGACTGTAGCTAACATCAAAATAACGATAGTTACCCATTATAAAGTCACTGGACATACTTTACAAGAATGATTGTTTAGAGAATTTGGAACATTTGGGATTAAAGCAAAATTTATGATTAAGAGGCCTTATGAGATATGGAAAGAAATTATTAGAAACAATCCACTCAAGTCTTCAAAAAGGGCAAGAAGGAAGACCTGGGAAACTACAGGTCAGTCAGCCTCACCATCCCTGGAAAGGTGATGGAACAGCTCATCCTGGATGTTATCTCTAAGCATGTGGAGAAAAAGAATCAAAAAAATCACAGAATGGTTTGGGTTGGAAGGGACCTTAAAGATCATCCAGTTACAGCCCTTGCCATGGGCAGGGACACCTTCCACTATCCCAGGCTGCTCAGAGCCCCATCCAGCCTGGCCTTGAACACTTCCAGGGATGGGGCAGCCACAGCTTCTCTGGGCAACCTGTGCCAGGGCCTCACCACCCTCAGAGGGAAGAGTTTCTTCATAATGTCAAATCTAAATCTACCCATCTTTAGCTTAAAGTCAGTTTGCCTTGTCCTATCACTGCATGTACTTGTAAAAAGCCTCTCTCTGGCTTTCTTGTAGGTTCACTTCAGCTACTGGAAGCCCACAATAAGGTCTTCCAGGACTCTTCTGTTCTCCAGGCTGAACAATCCAAATTCCTTCAGCCTTTCCTCACAGCAGAGCTGCTCCATCCCTCTGATCCCCTTTGTGTCCTTGCTCTGGACTGGCTCCAGCACCTCCCTGTCCTTCCTGTGCTGGGCCCAGGGCTGGATGCAGCCGTGCAGGGAGGTCTCAGCAGAGCGGGGCAGAGGGGCAGAATCCCCCCCTCCCCTGCTGCCCTGGGGCTCTGGGTGCAGCCCAGCACTGGGAGGTTCTGGGTCCCAGCACACACGGCCGGGGCAGGGCCAGCTCTCACCCACAGCATCTCCAAGTGCTTCTGCCAAGACTGCTCCATCTGCTCATCCCCAGCCTGGATTGATCCCAGGGGTTCCCCTGGCCCAGATGCAGCACCAGCACTTGGTCTTGTTGAACCTCATGAGATTCCCATGGGCCACTGCCTGAGCTTGTCCAGGTCCTTCTGGATTTTCACTGCCCCTTCAGCTTGGTGTCATCTGCAAACCTGCTGAGGTTGCCCTCAATCCCATTGTTTATGTCATGGATTCACCAAGGGGAAATCACACTTAACCAGTTGGGTAGCCTTCTGTGATGGAATGACTGGCTGNCCCAGCACACACGGCCGGGGCAGGGCCAGCTCTCACCCACAGCATCTCCAAGTGCTTCTGCCAAGACTGCTCCATCTGCTCATCCCCAGCCTGGATTGATCCCAGGGGTTCCCCTGGCCCAGATGCAGCACCAGCACTTGGTCTTGTTGAACCTCATGAGATTCCCATGGGCCACTGCCTGAGCTTGTCCAGGTCCTTCTGGATTTTCACTGCCCCTTCAGCTTGGTGTCATCTGCAAACCTGCTGAGGTTGCCCTCAATCCCATTGTTTATGTCATGGATTCACCAAGGGGAAATCACACTTAACCAGTTGGGTAGCCTTCTGTGATGGAATGACTGGCTGGGTGGATGAGAGGAGAGCAGTGGATGTTCTCTGCGTTGACTTCCCAAAGGCTTTTGACACTGTCTCCCATAACATCCTCTTGGGTGAGTTTGGGGAGTGCAGGTTGGCTGAGTGGGCAGTGACATTCATGAGAGGAGAGCAGTGGATGTTCTCTGCGTTGACTTCCCAAAGGCTTTTGACACTGTCTCCCATAACATCCTCTTGGGTGAGTTTGGGGAGTGCAGGTTGGCTGAGTGGGCAGTGACATTCATTGAGAACTGACTGAACAGCAGAGCAGCAGTGCAGGGTCTGGCTGGAGCCAGTGGTGTCCCCAGGGGTCAGTACTGGCCCCAGTATAGTTCCTCTTACTCATCAGGCCCTGGGTGAAGGGGCAGAGCACATTTGCTGATGATCCAAAACGGTAAGGAGTGTCCTGGCACACCAGAAGGTGCTGCCATTCTGTGACACCCAGACAGGTTGGGGAGCTGGGCAGAGAGGAACCCAACAAAGTTCAACAAAGGCAAGGGCAGGGTCCTGCACCTGGGCAGGAACAATCCCAGGCACCGGGACAGGCTGGGGGTCACCTGCTGGAGAGCAGCTCTGAGAAGGACCTGGGGGTCCTGGTGGACAACGAACTCTCCCTGAGCCAGCAGTGCCCTGAGGGCAAGGAGGCCAATGGAATCCTGGGAAGCATCAGGAGGAGCATTGCCAGCAGGTCGGGGAGTGATCCTGCCCCTCTGCTCAGCTCTGGGAGGCACATCTGGAGTGCTGTGTGCAGTTCTGGGCTACTCAGGACAGGAGGGACATGGAGCTCCTGCAGCGGGGCCAGCAAAGGGCTGTATAGGTGATGAGGGGACTGGAGCATCTCTCCTGTGGGGAACCAAATGGCTTCTGTGATTCTGTAAAAGGCTGAGGGAGCAAGGCTTGGTCAGCCTGAGGAAGACATGACCTAGAGGGGATCTTATTAATGCATACAAATATCTTCAGGGACAAGGGGCACAAACTGAAGCACGGGAAGTCTCCTTCTGAATATAAGGAAAAACTTCTTTACTGTGAGTGTGACAGAGCACTGGAACTGGCTTCCCAGAGAGGCTACGGAGTCTCCTTCTCTGGAGAGATTAAAAACCCACCTGGACACAATCCTGCGCAACCTGCTCCAGGTGACCCTGCTTCAGCAGGGGTATTGGGCTAGATGATCTCCAGGGGTTCCTGCCAACCCTATCTGTTCTGTGTTTCTGTAATTAAAACATACTTTGTTAAATAAATAAGACTCCATATTGCGCCATAGGATGGAGCAGAAATGTTTGAAAAAGTTGAGAAATTTTATTTAGTTATTTGTGTTGTTTATTTTGAAGGCGTAATTAAGAAACTGCCTCTGAAGTTAATCACAAACACCATTAAAATTACGAGTATGACAGCAATGAAAGGGTTCTGGACCCTACTAAGTATTCAGGGGGATTGGATTTTTAGCATGTGACCAATCATGTAGGGCTTGTTAGATAAGATGCTAAGCACTCTGTTCCCAGTGCATCAAAACTTCTATGTGCACAATAGATACGAGTCATGATATCTGCTGCCTGTGCAACTGCAGTACTTTTTTTAATAGGCCTGACAGTGGCTATATGTCACCAAGTGTTATTCAGTACTTACAGAAAACTCTAAAACTCCCTGTATGAACATGTTAGGGAAGTCTAAGAGACTTGGGTTTTAGTCACTTTAAAAATAACTTGAAGAACTCCTCCGAACTATAAAACCTGAGTGGACCACAGGCTCAGGCTGTTAATGACTGCACATTGAAAGAATGTGAATACTCATTCTTGTGCTCTGAAATGGCATGAATACCCCAGGCATGGACTGAGTTTTGCTTTGAATAGATTCCAGCAAGTGTCCACTTCATCATTTCACACAGGCTACATGTCTGAGTGGGACCTCAGGGCTTTGAAGTTGCAGAATTTGTCAGCAGATGATCAGTCCATTTGCCTTAACATGTAAATAGCTTTCCCTCAGATTTAAGGTTCTGTACAACCAACATTAGATGTCTCAGGGTAAAAGGTAAGATGCTTTAAGTGGAGTAAGTTGCCCATAGAAAGCTCTGCATCATTCCTGTAATTTACAGATTAATTTACATGCAAGAATCTATTAGATAGGGTCCAGCAGAGGGCTGTGGAGATGATCAGGGGACTAACACATCTCTCATATGGAGAGAGGCTGAGGGACCTGGGCTTATTTAGCCTGCAGAAGAGACAACTAAGAGAGGATCTTAATGTCTGTCGGTATCTGCATGGAAGGTGTCCTGACAAGAGGTCAGAGCCAGGTTTTTCTCAGTGGTGCCAAACAGTAGGACAAGAGGCAACGGGCAGAAACTGGAACACAGGAAGTATTCCATGAGGAACATGAGGAGAAACTTTTTCACTGTGCAGGCAACTGAGTGCTGGAAGCCCAGAGAGGGTATGGAGTCTCCTTCCCTGGAGATCCTCAAAAGCCACATGGACACAATCTTGAGTAATGTGCTCTAGGATGACCCTGCCTTAGCAGAGAGGTTGGATGATCTCCAGTATACTCTTAAGTAAGAATTCTTAGGTTTTTTTCTTAAAAAAATGCACCCTGTTATATAGCTGTTAGAGAAATCCATCTATGTGTTCCCAAGTCCCAGTGGGAAGAATATACAGCTCTGGTGAATTTTATAGGAAGGAAAGGTGGAGTTAAAGTGGTTTTTTGTTTTGATTTATTTTGGGTTCTTTGTTTGTGTTGGCTTTACACTACCAAGCCAGCTCCAAACTTATTAAATTAATTCCTTCTCTACATCAATATGATGTTCCTGAAGTCAGGTTTTTTGACCGCTGTTGCTTTTCATTGGTAATTCCCAGCTCGGGGCAATGCTGGTCTCTCTTTATAAGAGGTGAATGTGGCTGATGTGTCCATCTGTTGAGCTGCTTAGCACTAACACAGCTTACTGCAGCTTACATGTGCTAATGGGTGGCTGCTGCTTAGCTGGTGCACAGGTGTCCAACAGTTTTCTTAAAACCAGGTAGTCAAAAAAACCCCAGCCAACCAGTCCAGCTTTGCGTACTGTGTGATACAGCACAACTGGGTTGAGTGGTAAGCTAGTGTTGCCATTTCATATTAAAAAAAAAAAAGATTACTATTTGCTGTAAGATCTTTCATTTTGTTTCAGGTATTTCTGTTCAGAGAAATCAGACAAAACATTTATTCTAAATACTGGTTTTTGTGTTGCTCATGTTTGGAAGAGTGGAAATGCTGAGCTCATTTCCCAGTTGGCAAAAATGCCCATTTGCCCAAACATTTTGTGCCAAATGGAGCATTCGTTCTCTGAAACAATTCAGAAACTGAGGCTGTGTTTATAAAACATTTTTCACCACTGGAGATACTTTCAAGAAAATGTAATTGTTTTGATATGACCTACAGGAATGATTGCAGCACTTAGAAACATTTTCAGCACTTTTCTGTTCCCGAAAAGTTTAATGAGTAGATATGTGTCTGACTAAGCCAATTTACCTGAATAAGACAATATTTTTCAACTCCTGCTATAGTTCTTATTTCACTGTATTGAAAATTGTGCTTGAGACTCTCCCACTTCTTCCACTTTTCATGGACCTCAAGTATTATCCATATGGAGAGTGAGAATGCTTCATGCCTACTGGATGCTGCAATGCTTAGGTTAAAATCACTCATCTGAATCTAGAGAGGCCCCTAACTGTGTTACTGATAGATAACAATGAAAATCTTTAATCTAGCCATTTTCTAGGCTTTTACTGACAGAGCTCAGGAACAAAGTGCTTCATGTGGTATAGACCTGGAAAATGTTATCAGCTTGGGATGAAAATACTGTCTCATTTTTCATGTCAAGTTTCATGGTTTGTTTGACCCACAGCAAAATCTTTTTTCCTTATTGAAACAATAATAACAATACAACAATAACAAAAAGCAGTTTTGAGTTAACCCAAACCAGATTTTTCTAATCTTGGTAGAGTCTATAAGTAAATGTAAAAGGAAGCAGGTATAAGCAGTAATTATCCTGGAAGAAGGATAGTTCAGTTCAGCCTGCAGCAGTTAATGATGCTGAGGGACAAGACAAAGCAAGGGACATTATGATAATAGACTAAATAATATACTTAACTTATCTCAAATTTTTCCTTCAGTTGATCTGGACTGCTTCTTGTTTGTATCTGTAATTGGCTTCCCTCCACTAGTTTATGGAGTATTGTTTATCCAGCATTTGCCACTTGGAGTGCCTACATATAACTAGATGCCAGTGGGAACTGCAGATTTACACTAAAGGGGCTGTGGATGTCTGTGCCTCACAGAAAGAGCTTCATGCCAAGCTGGAGGCTGCTGGCATTCCTTAGACAGTGGCACAGATAAAAAGAGTGTGATCAAATTCACACAAAATTGTTTTAAAACCTGAATCAAGAGAGTGGATAACATGAACAAATAATTGAAGTTCCCAGGAACTTTGTTGTGTTTAGACACTGTTGTCAGGATACCACCTGTAAAAGGATAGAAGCTACAACTAAGAAGTCGCATTCAGGGACTTGGATGTTTATTTTGGAAATGCTAAAAGCTGTGAAAAGGGTTTTGGTGTCTTAAGAGGACAGAGAGTGGTGCCCAGTTGTTTAAGTAAGGAATAAACAAGCAACATCAAGAGACTTGAAGTTGATGCAACATCCGGGCAGTGTCCGTGGGCCTGTTACCTTCAGCTCAGCAAATGGGCAGGCATCACACACAGCAGAGTTAAACTGTAGAGTTAAATGCATGTTTCCTAGGCTGTACAGAGCAAAGAAGTCTTTTGCTGCTGCATTTATACCGTGTCTGCATACTGTGAAATTTAAGGCATTCCACTGTGTGTCACAAAATAGCTACAGAAAAGATTTGAAGCATCCTTTTCAAGTTATGCACATCTATAGCTGTGCAGGCAAGCAAGAAGCCCAGTCAGTGGGTGCTGAGTGGATAGGTGGTTGTAGCCTATTAAAAGACTGAATTCTCCAGGACAGATCACAGCCATCACGTTAAGTGTTGTATTCTTGTACGCAAGAAAAGAGTGGTTGCAAGGATCAGTTAATTAATCAATCATTTTAGAATTATTTTAGTATTCATCACCCAAGAGCATTTTTATGATTGTTTCTTTATGTTTCCCTTCTGTAAAATGTGCTGTATCTTTCAGGGAAAGGTAGTTTTTCACATGTTTTGTTAGTTTGGGGTTTTTCTTTTATGTCTAGTTCCGTAAACATTAACTACTGTAGGATCCATCTTCTGCAAGTGGATCTTTTCTCAGCAAGGACTCTAGTGAATATTTTTGCAACTGTGGGAGTGAATGAAGCATTGAATTCAAGGCTGTGGTGCTCTTTCTCCTGTTCTTCACCAGATTTTTCGGTTTCTGAAAGAAGGGGACAAAAGCTAGAATCTAGCCTCATGTGCAAATAACGGAAGATTTAGGACCAGCTTTTAAATTTTTGGTGAAGTCTGATTTCAGATCCACTGGAGATACAAATGCTGTGTACATAGGTAGTGATGTCTCTTGCTTCTAACATTTCTTCCTGCATGCTCATATAAAGTCAGTCTAAGGAATATGGTTTGGCAGCTCTTTCAGTCAGCAGTGATTCTTGTTTCCATGGCCCCCTCAGCTGCTGCAAGGGATCACCCTCCCTACCTGCACAGCATGTCACTGCTTGTAGGAGCGTTCTAGCAGGAGCACCTGCCTGCAACCTCTGATCTGATACCACTCCTACATGCCAGATTTGCTCTTTGGGCTTACATGGGTATCTTGAGATCCCATCTTCCAAGACACCCACTCCAGCAGAGCATCACGGTACTTGGAGGATTAGAGAAGTGAGAAGAGTGTGTTCCAAATGTTGCTGTCATTAAAGGTTAACTCCTAGAAACGAGCACATTTTGTTTTAAACATGATATACTGAAGTAATTTGAATTGTTTCTGTGATTATCTTATTTGTATATTGCTGTGCTTCAGGGTTCAGAATAGATGAGACAGTATGAGGCTAGGGGGGATTTGTAAAATCAAGAAAAACACAGAAAAGGCAAGTAGTGAATGAATATTTACTCTTTCTCACAATAATGGAAATTGGAGGCACTCATCCAGACTATGAAGCAGCATTTTAGAACTAAATGAAAGTATGTCTTTTTTATAAAACTAATAATAAAATTAAATCTCATAATTGAATTGCAGAAGTAATTGCCCCATCATGTTGGGCTCAATGGAGATTAGAGAAATCCACACAGGAAAGATCCAGCAGGACAGTGGTCTAGGAAGTGATTTAGGAAAGTTGATAGGCATGTGATGGCTGAAACGCGGGAGGACATGTCTGCAATGGTTCTGTCTCATCTCTACAGTCTTCTCCTGAGTATCAGCTACAGGACAGAGTCAGAGATGCTGGGCTGGATGTTATTTTGGTTTAATTATGACTGTAGCAAATCCAGGAGTGTGATTTTTTTTTAAATTTTAATTAGACTTTCAGCCAGCTTTCTGACTAGAAACATTCAGAATATAATGATTTTAAAATTCCAGAATAAGGCAGTTACATTTTCCAAGCCTGTGGTTGCTAATCATTTTCCTTACAAATGCAAAATATCCTAAGTGGTGTTTTGTTGCTAACATTTGAGGAAAGTCTGCAGTATTGCTATCAGTGCTTCATCTCTCTGTCACAATATTCTGCACTAGTAAAATAGGCGTCTTAGAAGTATCTTCCAAAAGGTTCAAAGAGTAGCTTAGAGAAAAAAAAATAGCAGGATCAGCTCCCTGGATCATGAGTCAGAGTCCTGTTTTTAGAAGTCTCAGTGCCACAGTAAGTACATTTTACTATGGTTCCCAAATGCTTTGGAGATTTTGGAGACTCAGATTTCTGAGGGGCTTAAGTGTTTATGAAAATGGTGACATGAAAGAGAAGTGTCAGAAGGAAGGAAGAAAAGATCAGGGGAGGAAGCAAACAGTGGACACACTGTTCCTGGCACTGACTCTGTGTAGTGTTTCCGCTTTTGTGTCTTCCTGCTCGTGGTTTTGGTTTCAGGTACCCTTAGCAGACCTTTCTCCCTCCACGGCGTCCAAACAGGACACTTTGCTGGATGAGCTTCTTTAGGCCAAACGCTGTGGGAAGCTCTGTACCAGATCAGGGTGAAACACCAGTGAAGTTAATTTGAAAAATTCATCAGATAAATTAAATGAGAAACTGAAAACATTTGTTTATTTAATATAGAAAACATTCATCTTTATCAACTGTAATATTTCCTACCCTTTGATACTGTTCCACACTACCACTCTTCAGAGGATCTCATCTTCCTAAGGTACAGAACACGAGTTTGATTATATGAAGGCAGTGGGCCAAAAAGCTAGAGGTCTTATGCAAATTGAGATCTGCCTTCATTTACATAATGCTTCTGATATATAGATATAGATATAGCTATATATATATTCATTTATGCAGCCATTATCCCTCTGTCTTTTTTGAAAGATCCTTCTCCTTTCCCAGCCTTTCCCTGAGCTGGCTCTTGCCCTGGTCCTGGTTGTCCTTGATGAGGACTGGCCACTGAAGTCCAGGATCTCCTCTCCCTTCAAACATATGTTTGTCACTGATCTAAATTCTGTAGCAGCGATTCTTGCTTTTGTGCTGGTTGTCATCTTAGTTGTTTATTTGTGCCGGTAAGGAGCAGGTAAGAGCTGTGGAAACTCAGCTATTTTTAAGTGTTTCCAGCAGCAATTGTCTATGGCAAACAGAATCACAGGGCAGTTCTTTGTGATGAGCATTACAGAGAATCGCTTAAGGACATGTATTCACTCTCTACTAGTTCTTCATCCTCTTTTTAAGGATGAGGGTTGGAGCAGCCACGTGGAATAACCATCTGAGCTCAGCTCAGGTGAGAATCTTTTTCTATCCTTTGGTGGGTTTGTATTGTAAAGACTTGCTGAAATCTTCCTGCAGCTTCCACCATGGGGTCATCAGTGGGGTCTTGAGACTCAGCTCTCTTGTAAGCATTGTGTAATGTAATTTAGGAATCAGCACACTGTCGGGTGGGGAGGCCAAGCTGAAACGTTTGTCAGATAAGGAGGCTAGGAAATGGATTTGACTTTGTTCACCAGTTTAAAGGAATGGAGTCTTGCCCCTGCTACGTTGAGGCTGCCATCTTCAGAGAGACAATCTGGTCCTGAATGATCCATGGTACCTGATTTTGTGTAGAAGTTTATGAAAGAAGACCTGTCTATTTGTTCTAAAAGAAGAGAAAAATTCTGTTTTATTAAGAATAGAGTAATAAACCAAGTAAGCTTTGTATTTGTGCTCAGTCAATTTAGAAGGTTTTAAAATGGGTTTAGCTGGGGCTTAGAATAGATGTTTGAGTGAAGTGATTTTATGCCATAAGTGACTTTTTTCAAATCTCTAGAGTTAGGCCCTGGGGTGCAGGTGTAAACTGTCACACAGAGTTGACACCAATTAAAGCTCCTGAGAATCTACCCTCAGTTTTTTCAAAACAGTCAGCAGCCATGTTTGACATGTAGAGAGCCACCAAAACTGGAGTTAAAAAAGCTTTATCGAAAACCTGACTGCTTATTTTAGTGTTTATGTGGAACTGAATATCTAGGAAATCTGGTCCAAAATTCAGTCTCATCCATGCTGCACTACCGATGTTTCCACATTCAGATGGATAACTTGAGCTGCATTGAATGAGAATTGCACTATGGAAGAAAGAAATAGGCCCTTGGGCAGGTATTTCATTTGTGAGCTTTGAAAAAATTCAGAAACGTTAAGGAATTGCTCTGCCACATGTGCTTGAGCTTGTTAGAGTCGATGGAGTTCTCTTGCATAACTTCAGAAGACTAAATTGTGCTGTTCTCTAAACTGGTTCTCTAAACTAATAAACTGATAGGCTGATGTTAAAGTGACTTTATTGCAAAGAAAGTTTACCAAGTGAATAATTCAGTAAATATTTTCCAGGCATCCATGATTGCTTGATATGGTGGATAGTAAGCAATACTGCCTTTTAAGACTTCAGTAATACAAACTGCTCCAAAAAGCCTGACCCTGGTAGGCCTGAGACCTGAGAAGAGAACATGTTAAACCTGCACCATCAGGCCAAGATGCATTGCAAGGCATGTGGTATAGAGATAGAGTAGTCCTAGGTCCCAGCTGTTTCCTTTCTTCAAGTCTTTCTCATAAATGAATATTAAAATAATTTTGAGGCAAGTAATTGAACATAATTGGAAGAAATTCCTCATAGAAAAACTTTTTAAAGAGTTTCTATTGTAATTTTATTCTAGCATATGGATTCGGGGCTTGGTGGTAAATTGATCTGTCTCTTTATGGAAATGGTAAATCATTAGAATTTGCTATCAAGAGCAGAAAAAAATGTTTATAAATAATTGCATTTGTTGCAGATTATTCATCAGAGTTGAAAGGCAACTATTTGAGTTACTTTGTGATACCATAAACAGAACTCTGGGAAGACCACATGCTTTGTGGCATAATTTGGGGTTTGTGCATGTACCAACTGAGACTTTCCTTCAGTAAGTGTTCAGCTAATTTTCCAGAGAGGAGAATCTAGATTCCGGGGTGCTGTTCTGAAGGAGCAAGTTTGAGTTGGCACTAATAGGGCAGCAAGGCCTGCTGACTCACAGAGGAAGGGACTAACTAAGATGTCTTATTTATTTTCCTTCTTGTGCAGCGGTAGGCAAGGAAAGTCTTCACTTCCCCTTTTCCTACTCACTCCCAAAATCTCTGATGGGGTTGTGAAAATATTCAGATCTGGAAAAGAGTAAGAACTAAGGGTGGGGAGGATTTTTATACAGAAAATTTGAGTCAATAGTCCTTAACATTTCTTGGTAAATAAAAAAACAAGGACTGTCTACACACTTGCATTGTAGTTCAAGACAGAATGAGACTGCCTGGTTTCCCTGGGTGCTGCTGTAATTACCCCAGAGCTTTTTTCTCTGTGAGAAAGAGCTACAACTGCTGTCACACGAAGGCAGCACAAACAGCGATGGCCGGCTCAGCCGAGCAAGCTGCGGGAGCTCACGGCCAGCCCTGCATTCAGAGCTGCCTGGCCTTGCCTGCAAGAGTACCAGCAAAAGCAGCTTGGGTTTACCTTAGTGTGTTGCGGCCAGTCCTGGCGGAATTAATTTCTGCAGGAGCTATGCCAGCTCTGCTGAGGTTTGGGGTGTTGTGGATCATTTAGCTTTGTTGTGGGTTTTTTGCCCCTTCCAAAAATAAAATGAAAGCAAAACACACACCAACTCCATTGCCGACGTGTTGGCACATACTGTGAAATAACTTAACTGGCTGAAGAGCCTTCATGAAAAAGGAAAACATGGAATTTTCAGGTGGCAAGAAAAAAGCGAAAAATAGATGTGATTCACTTTCATGAGCAGAAGAGGAGAGCTGCAAAGTTGAATGTAGGTCAGATACCTATTAGTGGCAGTAGTTTCCCAGTGCTGAAACATGTGTGTCTGTTAAACACTACGGCATAAAAACAGTTACACCAAAGAGAAGTGATGGGGGATAGGCCCTCAAAACAGCCAGTAGCTAATGCTGCCTTTGTGATTTTATATCTTTGCCTGTTAAAATGACAATACAGACATAGAACATTTAGATTTAAGAAGCCTTCTTTTTACTAAACAACATTAAACAAACTGACAAAGTAGGGGGTTATGACTCCAGTAATTGAAACATGCTGTTCTGTTCGAGACCAGAACTCTATAAAGACTCTTTTCACCCAGTAATGCCCTTTGTATTTGCCTGCTACCCCTGCTAGAAATTACTGTAGACCTGAAGTATGTCTTTCTAAGTGGAGTGGGAATGACAGAGTGCAACAGCACACTTGGCAGATGGGGTCACAGCCTTTTTAGGTTGTTCGTGTTCATTGTGCATTGGAAATCAATTTGCAGCTCAGAATACATAGAGACATAGGTGGATTCCTCTCCCCACTGTTTGGGGTTTTGTTTTTTTCTTTTTTCATGTTAACTTTAAGCCTAGGATGCAGGAAAAATAATTAGAGGGATTAATTTGGATTAACTGGGTAGTCTTCATAACTTTAATTTACAGTGTGCCTTTTTGTGGATTCCTCACTCTTCTAGATTTGTATTCTGAATCTGTACCTTAACTTGCACTTTTTCCTTCTGTCTTCCAGATGTTGATGAGTGTCTGGATAACAATGGAGGGTGCCAGCAGATTTGTGTAAATACTATGGGCAGCTACGAATGTCAATGCAAAGAGGGCTTTTTTCTTAGTGATAACCAGCACACCTGCATTCATCGCTCCATTGGTAAGTTTTCAGTGTGTAAAATGTGCTCTTTAGAATAACCGTGTTCAATCAGAAAAGCTGAAACAGGTTGGGGTTTGTTGGTTTGTTTATTTTAATCTCAACAGTTCTCAAAATCATTTTCCTGGTTGGTTGGATTTGATTGATTCGTCCGCTACCCAGACTTGTAGCAGAGCCATAAATAAGACAAAGTAACAGGCTTTGGTTTGACACACAAATTATACTTGGTTCACACAGGAGACTCTTTGGGCAGGCAGAGACAGATTTTCAAATGGTAACTTTCTGCTTCTGAGTTTCCCGGACTTAAAAATTTCTCATCTGTTTATTGGATAACAGTGCACCTGTGTTTCACCTTAGAAAGCATGGTATCTTGAATCCAAATGAGCAGCTCGTTAGTTCTGTAAGTTACACAGTTACGGGGACTTTGCCTGTCAGGTAGCTCATTCCTTCATTGCAGACTGATCATGGTTGATATTATATTGACGCAGGACTTTTCTTTGGTTCGGTACCCTGTCCTAAACTGGATTAAAAAACTGCTTCTCTGTTGCCTATGCACTAGCAATAGAAACAAGGAATCCCTGCAGAACTGTGATCCTTGTCTGCTACTGTTCTGGACTAGAATGAGCAGCTCTTCCTTTTCTATAGATGTCAGACATGGAAGACAAGTTTGAGTGGAAAGGGAGAAAAGAAAACAACATAGCCATAAATCTTTGCAATTAAGTGGACTCTCTCAGTGTTCATTCAGACTTCTGTGACCCTGGCAGCAGTGGGAATATATGCTAGCAAACTCATTTACTGATAAGCAATACAGAATGAAAAAGTAGCAAGATGAGACTGGTGATCAACAGTGTAAGCATGCTGTAAATTTCAACAAGCCACACAAATGCTTCTGAACTATTTTAAGTGACTAATACTAACCAGAAAATCATACTTGAACACAGAGTATGAGTTTAGTCATCCTGTAGATAAGAAAGCAAAACATCGTAGTGCAGCATCTCAGAAATGTAAATGTATTTCTGGCACTGTGTGTCTGCTTAAACAGAATTGTAAAGACAAGTACTGATTTTGATTTTCAGAATTGTGAAACTATGGAATATATTGACAGGTCCACTTTTTAGCATGATTATTAAGTATTTTGATTATGACAAGAATATGCAATTAAGCTACATGAACCAGTGCATTTTTGAGTTGTTATCTAATAGATTTTCAGTCATTCTTTTCAGCTTAAATTGTCCAAATTTCTGTCCAGCATAAAGTAACCCTGACACAAAGATATCCAACAGAGCAAGGAATAGTAGCTTGCAGAGTACTGTGCTACAATCATTATTTCAATTTGCACATTATAAAAAATCCCAGCTGTAATAAAAAAGAATTTAGTTATCTGAGATGGAAACTAATGAAATAAATGAAAAATGAGACTCTAAAGGCAAAAGTTTATTCTAAGGAATAGTTTCACTGGGGGAAAAGGGTACATTTTTATGGCAAAGAGGATTCCTAGTTGTCAGAAGGACTAGGAGAGTGCATGTGAACACTGACTGCTGTGTGCATATAATAAATATGCTTGGGAAAATATATTTGTGTTAACTTGTTTACCAAGAAAATGTCATATAAGACATGGATGTTTAATTTGAAGCAATATCTTAAAATTATTTTAGATCTGAACAAACCCAAGCAAACTACCAAATAGACCAGTGGGGATTGCAGATTGTTTTATGAACAAATGGTTTGCAGCTTTTCAAAAGTAAAGTGTCAATTTACAATAACAGCAAACATTACACTGTAATGTCATGATCCCCCACAGAAATACATTAGGTGGGTATGCTGGAGGAAGGAACTAAGATGAAATGATCTCTTTCACTTGTCAGAGGTGACCGAACGGCAAACAGTAAACATGCGTGGTGAGAAAGCAAATGGCTTTTTTAATGTCTGTGTTTACTCACTTTCCTAGGTCTCACTTGTAAACGCCGCTACAGAAACTGTTGGAGCACATAAATACACACCGATATATTTAGCCAGAATGGTGCCTAGGGCTATATTGTGACTGTACCTCTGTTGGTAAACCAGGCTGGAGTGGACAAAGGCACACCACGCAGCCAGCACTGCAATCCAAACACAAAGACACTGACTTGCCAAAGCCCTTTAGCAAGTTTGTTGACTTTGTGCATAATAAGATCCATTCATTGCAGTGTGGGTGCATTTCTATCTCTGTAAAATGCATGTGCAGTCATAGAATGTTGGTGTCCTCGACATTACCTAAAGTCTCTCTAAGGACCCAGATAGTCTAAAACCATCAACCACAAGGCTCTTCATGCAGTTTGCTGCCACCTTTTCCCTCCTGTTTTCAAATGCCTTGGGAAAAAAGGGAGAAGCACTGCAAGGTGCTTAGGATATGGTTGGAGTTGGGATGAGTTCAGAAGGGAGAGAGCAGCACCAAGCCTAAGGATGCCCTGTCTACAAGCCCAGCTCACCTGCCTCAGACACCAGCAGGGCTGGTGCTGATCACACGCTTGGAGCTCACCTGCACATTCAAGTAATTGGGTGGTTTCAGAGTTGAAAAAGGGCTTTGGGTACTGGGAGTTGAGCAGAGGAAGGAATACATCCCTTTTTGCACTTACCAGGCAAAGGAATGGTGTCTTCTGATAAGATGTATCCTGCTGAAAATTGTTGGCTGCTCTGTGAATTTTTCTCAGCTTCTAGAGATCCACTTGTGCTTGTCCCAGTGTTTCTGGGGCGTTTTGTGCCACCGTGCTCCTACCCACAAATTGTGGTTAAAGGCCATACTGGAGTTCATGATAGGGCCTTATGTTCCTGTTTCCCAAATGAAATGTTGGCTTGCCATCCAGAAGTGTCATTATTTCTTGTAGACAAAAAGGATTAATGATACACAGATACATAATAGTTTTATACTAGTGGGAGGCCAGGCTGACATTAAAGTCAGAGCAAACCCTGGTGTCCCAGCATTTGCTTTGTTTCACTGTCTGCATTACAGGCCTACTGCTTCCTTATGTTTAGTCCCAGTATCTTTTGGGAGGATGCTATGCCCAGTACAACTTACCTCATTTATTTTTGCATAAAACTTAATTTCGCTTTGCTGAGTCAGATTTCAGTGCTTGTTTACTCACAATAGTGATGGCAACAACAGGGAGAGAGAATGGGAGGGAAAATAGATTGTAAAAGTTATGGAGAACTTAACAGTTGTTTATCTTTGTACGTCTTAATTTCATGAGTAGGTATGAACACTGGGAATTACACCAGAGACAAGGTTGTGTTTGTTTCCTCATGACTTAAAGAGAAACGTGAATAAAACAGCTGTTACTGTATCATATCCAGCTCCAGAGGGAGCATGTGTTTAATAAATGTGGGGATTACTATCGTACACTACAGCTGTGACTGAGTCAGGTTAGTGGGTTACAGCACCTTTTCACTGAATTTGATAATAAACCAAAAGCCCTAATTCAACAAAGCCTTGGGGCAGATCCTTAAAGTCCTAATTTAGGAAAGCTGGTTAAAAATCTAAATTAGGCTTAAAAATTATCAAAACAGACAGAGTGCCTCTGGATAGACAGGCAAAATAGACAGAGAGACAGTGTGTCTGTATCTCCACTGAAGCTCAGAGTGAACACGGTGAAGGGTAGAGTACATCTCCTTTGCATTGCAACTTAGAAAAGGCATTGTGGGCAGGAGCCCTGGCTACAAACTGCCTCACCTATCCAAATTCCCAGCTGAGTCCCACCTCCAGGGACAAGTCTCCTAAAGCACAAAGGTTTTTTGCCTACAAGTGACATCCTTCAGGAGCTCTGTGGCTAGGAAGACTTCAGGCCCTTTAGATTCCATCCCATGGATGTCTACCTCAAGCATAATTATATTAATGGTCTTATGTCTGCTCATCATTCACTGCCAATGTTTTTATACAGCAAGTACCAAGTAAACTGAAAAGGCAGGTGAATTATGAGTGGTAATTACATGTGGAGATGAGAAGAGGTGGAGAAGTACGAGGCTATAGAAGGCTGAAATCATGGTGGTCTCATCAAATGGTGAAAAAGCTTTTTACACAGTTGTCACTGTCATTTTCAAGCCTGTTGAAAAACCACTTAGCAAGGAAATGTTTTTTCACCTCTCTTTATCCCATTAGCCTTAGCAGAGTTAGGGAATTTGACATAAAGTCAAGCTATCTCAACTTAGCATGATTCTCAAAACCAGCTTGTCTCATTCTGTCCTAAAAGTGTGTCGCTTTAGTCCCAGAGGAAAAGGGAATGTGCTAAGCCATGTTGTCTTGCACTTGCTAAGCAGGCCTGTGGAATGGCTTACCGTGCTTGTGCTGATACACAGAAACTTGTTAAACTTGATTGTGTGTTAAACCCTTGTTAATTTTGCAGTAGTAGCATAGGAGTCCATTGGTCAGCTGACATCAAACTACTGAGTTTCTTCTTCTTCTGAGGATTATAAAGTCACCTTTGTTCAATTTTGGGAAAATATATTTGTGTTCAATTTTTTCCTTCCTCTTTTCCATGATTTATTTTTATTCTTTATGTGTTTTCTTAGTTGGGTGCAATTTTGCAGTGGTAGAATAACGTGTTAGGACTCTCTGGGAGGAAATGCTGTCCCCAGTCACTGAAGGAAGTGTTACAGTAGGGATTTTGGGATTCTTTATTCCTATCTCTGGTGCTGATCCCTTGTGAGACTCTGGGCAAGAAGGTTATTGTGACTCAGAATTTCTCTCAAGGACTTTAGAGGACAGAGGTGTTTTTTCTACAGAAAGAACAATAATCTATTCATATTTAAATTCATGGGGAAGGGTGATTTTAAATAATTAAGTGTTGCCAGCACTGTTCCAGACTTTATGAAGTACGAGTTTCTCATCTCAACGATGACAGCTCTTCCATGATGATGTAACCAGTTAAATTACTCCACTACCTGAACATGCTTCACCATGGCTACTCTGAGTGCACGCGTTCCATTCACAGAACAATCCTATTTGTCTTTTTTAACCTAACATGATTGTAAAGGAATAGATGTAAAGCAAATTTTAAGGAAATCAGTTCATAGATAAAATAATAAGAAAATATTTCAGGCAGCAGCAGTTTTATCTGGACAAACATAGTGCGATCTTGGAAGCCTTTTCCTAAAACTGCACACGTTATGACCTAAGTGTAATAGAAACTTGTCTTTTTATATATTCCCACGACACATTCAGAATAAAGCATTCAATTTATTATTTTTCACAGAATATAGGAGATCTAGCTGTAGAAAAGCTATTTTAAATATCACTGTGCCCTGTTAGAAATGTATAACTTTTTAAAACTGTGTATAACCCATGAAAATTGCTGTACTTTCATTTCCAGGATTCTTTTTTGCTCCAGCAGCTTGTGTGAAGGGCACTTGCATTTTCTCTCTCTATTCTTCTGCAATAGAAAGTGTTTTTAGTTTTTCTGGAGGGAAGATGCAACAGGTGAAAATACCTGGTATGAGTAAAAAGTAATTTCTGTTAGCCTCTTTTCCTTTCTAATGAATGACTTATCATGATTAGGACTAGTAAAATGACACTGGTGTAAAACGAGTTTAAGTGTAATCTGACTTAGGTTCAGCTGTGACGGAAAGCAGTAATCATCATAGAATCACAAAAACAATTTTAGGTGAAATTTTAGGCCTAGATGTGATAGTAAGTAGTCTCATAGAATCATAGAATAGCCCAGGTTGGAAAGGACCTCCAGCCTTCTGTGGGAAAGGGAGCCTGGATGAAAATATCAAATGCCCTGTCTGGTCACATCTTGAAAACCACCAGCAGTGGTGATGGTGACTCCGCTATGTCACTGGGGAGGTTGTTTCACTGAATAGTCATTCTCATTGTAAAAATTGTCTTTCTTAGGTCATAAAACCGATAAAACCTCTTTCAGTGCAACGTGTAACCGTTGCTCTTTATCTTTTCTCCTTGTGGCTCCTTGCGAAAAGAGAGCCTCCATCCTCTTTGTAGCTGCCCTCTAAGCACTAAGCACTATTCAAATAAAACTAAGTCTGTCCAAATAAAACTGCAAAAGCAGAGTTTTAAGTATCAAAATTCTCAGTACTATTTTGTTGATGGGTTTTTTTCCCCTTAGCTTTTCACTTTAAGACCTTCAATAAATGTAAGCTTAAGTGCTTAGGATGCCATAGAATTGGAGACAAAGGCATGCCACTTTTGGCTTAAAAAAATTTTAAATACATCTGAAACCTGAGACTGCAATCTTCCTTTTATATGTAAGAAAACTGAGGTGTAAATATTACAGTATTGTCTAAGACTGTGTCTGGACTGCAAGACAGATCCTATCCATTAGAGCAGCTGCAGTCCTGTTGCTCAGAGCAGTCCAGACAGAAACCAGGATGTGAGAAAATGTTATGTGACATGAAATCCAGATAGAGTTTCAGTATATCCCAAGTTGCAGAGTTAAATACAGCCAAGTGAAGTTGATTGCAGTCCTCTCTTGAGTTCCTAGGGACCAACTCAGACTTATATCATACTTACACTCAGCAAAAGGTGCTGAGTCTCTGCACATTCTACCTTGGTTTTGTGGCTCACTTGCCTTCCAAAAGAAAAATCTTGTGTTTCAAAATTTTCTGGAACTTTGAATTAATTTTAATTCAGAAAGAGAACCAAATTTTGTTGAGTAGTCAGTACCTGTTGTTGCTTTGCTTCACCTGAGACTGAATGCACTGTTAGGAGGATACAATAGTGGTGAGTTAATGGAAACTCAAAGGAAAAGTTTCCCAACACTCAGGAACAAGAGCAGATGGCCAGATTTTGCCAAAACCTAGGGTTGAATTCCAAGAGTGTTGTGCAGAAGCTGTCCTTCGACAGGTACCAGATTTAAGCATGCTGATCAGAACAGGCATAAATATTTTAAAAAGGAAACAGAAAACAAAATAATGCTAAAGAAATCATAGCCTAGATGTGCTAGAAAACATCAGCTGCTCGGTAATGTAGCAGTAATATGGATATAGTGCTTGAACAGTGGATGCACAGTTGAATATGACTACGTGACAAATTAGGACATGAAGATAATTTCTCAACTAGCAAGAATCTGAAATAGTTTAATGGTACAGTCGTTGTTTCTACATGGCTCCATTGCCAGTGCCTTTTGGTATGGAAGGGATGAAAACTAAAGGGGGAAAATTAAGCTGGAGGTGCAAAGAAGTAGGCCTTGGAAAGAGCAGCTGTTTGAAACACCCTGCAGGAGCATGACAGCCAGCCAGCTTGCCAGGGGCAGCACAGAATTTGTAAGTCAGATCAGAAATCTCTCCACACCTGTGTGACAGAAAGTGCAGCAAGCAGGCTGTAGCTCAGCAGCTGAGTGACTGGCAGTGCTGACAGGATGGGAAAACTATACGCACGAATGGGAAAACACACTGGAAAGTAGGACCTTAAGAAAAAAAATAAAAAGAGAAATTAGGCAAAAGGGGCTTTCACACTCAATCATTCAATAGCATTGGAAGTGAACCAATGTTCTGTTCATACTGTCTGCTTCAGATATAGCAAGATTATACTAAATAAAAGAACTGACATGTTTTTTAGAGGCCTCTAGCATCCAGTTGACTGAAACATCAGGTGAGAAAGATCTGGGAAGAATATTAAGCCAGAGCATACTGGAAAAAAGCTTGCATTCACACATAGCACAACAAATGGACTGTGTTTTAAGTATACCATATGTTGTATTTGTCATGTGTCTCTCTCTGAATGCAGGGCCTGCTCTGAATACTGTGTAAAGATGCTCAGCATCTTTCATACCTACTATAGTCACTGTGGGTCTCTCCATGTGCCTTGTATTTTTCACTGTGCAGAGAAATCAGTTACAGACCATGTTGAAGACACTGTTCCTCTTTTCTGCTTTCCATGACAAATCTCAGCGATGTGATCCAGCAGGAGCTCTGGAGACTGATACTGCGATATGTTTCTGGTTATAAACCAGTAGAAGTTCAAGACATGAATAGCAAATACCTGTTCAGATAAACTATTACCCTCCTGTACGTGGTATGCATTTCATCAGTTCCATTAATTATTCAGTTACATGTAATTATGTTTGCGGTTGCTCTGAGCTATTCAGAATTAATTTAGGAGTTAATGGAAATAAGAAGGGAGATGCATATGTTTAATAGTCGTGTATATTTCAATCCTAAGAATACTTGCATGCTTTGTTAAATTTCATATCTTAGAAGTCACTGTGAATGTTTTCATAGCAGGAACTTTGTAGTAGCACCACAAGATATTTTTAAGAAGAGACAAAAAGGAAGAAGGGAGTGAGACAAAGGTATGTCAGGGAAACAGAAAATAAGAGAAGGAGGAAGAGAAACATCCAGCCAGGTGGGAGTGAGGTGAAGAGGAGGAGAATAGATAGAAAATGAAGAGTGAGAAACAACGTAAGGCAAAAATCCATACTTCTCTTTCCTTAATTCCCTGGCTCACCACTAACATTTCTTTTCAGTATCTGCTCCCTTAGAGTTTTCATGTAGGTAACTTCTCTCTTGTATAAGTCACAGTATAGTCATAGGACTGTCATGGTAGCAGTGTCTTTGGAATTTTATTTTTCTTCTCAGTGGAATGGATCATGTGCTGAGATTGCAAAGTCAACCTGCAATCATGAGCAAGTCATCAGGATGATGTCCCTGCTTTGCTGCTCCCAGGATTCCAGAAATGCAGAAACAAAGGTGTTAAGTGTAACAGGAAGGAGAGCATCATACTGGAGTTAGTCTCTGAACTATGTTCATTATTGATAAAAGCATTGATCTTGTGCAGCAAATCGATTAACCTGGGGTTTGTGCACGATGCATAGTATGACTAATCATTTTCCAAAGGCTGTGCCTGATTTATCAGGGATAAGAAGCTGCAAGTAATCTTTCTTCTCTTGTTCCATCATAAAGCATTCACCTTGGAGTAAAAGCAACAGCACTTTTGGCCTCCTTTGATATGGAGTACCTTCTTTAAAAGTTCTTTGTGTTTGTAGCTCTCTAAATCACTGCACATGCCATGTAAGCCCATATTATCCATTTCGGTGCTGCAAGCATTGTGTTACACTGATGATTTACCAGAGCTGGCAGATTTTCTGCCTGCACTTTACATGGGCAGAGGATGGTAAAATAGCTGCTCTCTTCAATCCATATCAAATTGCAAAGTACTAGAAAGGCCAAAACTAAGAGCCTCCTTGCTAAAACATTAATTTTTAACAGAAATCCACATGATCAGTGTTGGCATTTCAGTATTTAG
Source organism: Cnemophilus loriae (assembly GCA_013397755.1). Lineage (NCBI taxonomy): Eukaryota > Metazoa > Chordata > Aves > Passeriformes > Corvidae > Cnemophilus > Cnemophilus loriae. Next base: position 286,966 of record VZTF01005326.1, on the reverse strand, counting down.
TGTAATGAGAATTGGTTATTTAAACTGACATTTCTTTGTAAGGCTACAAATGGCAAGATGGGGAAGCAGGGATGTGAATGTTCTTAAGCTGTGTATTTCTTCTCCTTCTGCCTCCTTCAGAAGTGAACTCCTAGCTACTTGCTTTTCTAATCACTAATTCGCTAGAGGATGTCCCAGGAGTTTACAAAAACTACCTCAGGACTTTACACCCCCTCTGAAAGAGGAGCTATTACACCATGTGCTGTAACTTATACATATGGAGGGCAGAAAAGTTAAATAATTTGCCTAGAGTTACGCGGGAAGGCTGTAGAAATCACAAGAACTTTCCAGAAAACATGCGAAGGGATCATTTGTCAGTGCATGCAGTTTAATTGATACTGTGTATATTTCACCAAATCTGTTTTGTGAAGTTGAGTATCTGTTTTTATGTATGCTCCTACTATGAACAGAATGCAGATACCCTGAGCCCCATTCTTTTGGTCTGTTATTTAATGCCCTTCTTTCATCCCTGGTGCACTTTAACATCAGTGATTGATGAATTGCATGTACATGTTTAGAGGTCAAAGTGTAGCACAGGGAGCCCGGTGGATAACAGTGCATTTCACAAATCCTGTTCTCTCCCGGCTTTCCTTCCCACATTTTTGTTCTCTTTGTTCTCTATTGGCTCAGTGTTGTAAATTGAACAATTTCTGATGGTGCCAGGCAGCTTGACTTCTCGCTGAAATTCAGGATGCCTGCTGACTCTCTGCACTGTGCCTTAGTACTGGGAAGGCAGCAAAATTGACATTGGAAATGGATAGGTTCTGAGAAGTGAGGAGGAATGCAACCACCTGAACAAGTCAACAAAATGTTGTCAGCATTATTTTTGAAAGTAGTGTATTCTCCCATTAAGCCAGATTTTGTTCTCTGAAGTAGCTGATTTTTCTGGAATAATAATAATAATAATTACATATTAAAGAAAAAATTAAAAGCCCAAACTTCGAAACCCTGAAACATTTAGATATGGAGGTGTTGTCCTTGGCACTGTGCGGAAGTGGTGTTTAGGCAGCCTTGTCTGCCTCCGTGGGTGGCTGTTGCATGGCACTGAGAATTCATGAAGCCTCTCATGGGGAAGAGAGGCTGCTACAAGGAGCAGCTCAAACATGAAGCCTGATTTGCTGGGTGCAGGAGTGTGTTCCTGGTAGTGTCTCTGAATCCAGTTTCCTTTCACAGGTGAAATCTTTCAGTGTTGGGGGAGCTTTGCAAGAAAAAGCCAAGCAAAACAAGCCCAAGCTCTGCTGAAGGGCACATCCAAGCAGTGCTGGAGGTGAGACTGACCTGCCTGGGCAGCAGCTGCTTGTCTGCCTGCTCTTCTCCAGGACTGGGATTCTGCTCCTCACCTTTCCAGACAAAATGCTTTCTGAGCTCCCTCTAAGCTTCCCAGGAAAAGCTATCATTTGTCCTAAGTGCTTACTTAATGGATATTTAATTATTCTGCTCTAATTTGGGTCTGAAAAACATATAGTTTAAAAAAAAGAAAAAGCAAACCTGTAATGAGCTGTTTCAAAGAAGGATTTGTAGTTTCCTGGGCTAATCTGTGTCTCATACTTGAATCCTGAGTAGTACATTTACTTGGAGATTTATTTTGAAAACACTTTCTGTATAGATCTAAACAGGACTTTTGAGCATTTGGCATTAGTTTAAAATACCTTGTGCTGTTCAATCTTCCTGGAATTCCCAGAAGGAGATCATGAGCTGTCATTGCTGTGCTGTCTCTCAGAGAATCTGACCACTTATTGGCCCAATGGACACTGAATTAATCTGGAGGATTGCCTCTCAGGAGTTCACCAAAAAGCTCCATAAAACAGTCTCACAGCAAAGTAAAATGCCAGAAAAACAATAAAATCAAAGAACACCAGTTGTAATACTCAGTAATTAGAGCCTTTAAAAGGATCTAAAGGATCCTCCCTGGTGGGAGCAGAAGAGCTCCTTTGTGGTTTTTATGTTGTTTTTGTTGGTTTTATGCAACAGGGATATTAGGTGACTAAAGGAATTTTCCTGTTGTCCAGACAGTGGATTTGTTGTTTAACCCAGCTCTAGAGTATAGGTAGTAGCACCTCTGAATGTCCATCAAATTCAGTTCTTCCTATTAACTATCAAGTGCTTAAACCCAAAATGTAGATAAATATACCTCCATCTTCTTTATATGTCATTTGGTTAAATATTTTTGGGCTTGTTTTGTTTCTGCATTTCCTCCAAAAACACCTGCAAAGGCCTCATTTTCTCTTAGTGTTTTTTATGACTCATTTCATAGAGATACTTCTGTGCTGAGCTATACAAAGTTGAGCTGTCTCAAAAGCAACACTGTAATCAGAAGTGTGGCTGTGTTGAAGGACAACCAATTTTTCCTGTTTCATATTTATTCTCTTTGAACTTCCATAAGTCCTGTTTATGGGCAGAAACAGGATTTCCTTGCTTTCCAATATGGCATGATGTCAGGAAAAACACTGCCATTTTTTTCTGCTTACCTTGACCATCAAGAAATACCACCCAAATTAAAATCCATGTTCAGTGTTTAGCTGCTGCTTTTCATCAAAGTACAGAAATCAAATACTGCTGCTTATCAAGAAGAATTCTATTTTTCTGTGTTCACATGTGCACAGCACATTGACTGCACTCTATTTAGTCTTCTGCTGACCTCTTGCAAACAGCTTGTAGATTCCAAAGGATTTTCTTCACCTTTCTTTACTTAGATCATTAAAGCCAGGGATGGCTAGAAACCAGACATGCTGCTAGCAGATCTCATGCTTATTTCCATGAGCAGCTCTGCCAATGCATTTCCATCTTCACTCATCCTATCTTTTCACCTCCTTGCTCTTTTTAAAAAATGGAGTGCTAATTAGTGTATACATGGTGACTAGAATGAAATAATACAGCATTTCTAGCCTATGAAATCTGTAGAGGACAAAGACTGCTCCAGTCACTGCTGCAGTGTTCTCTCTGAAGTGGAGATGAGATGCAAGCCTGATCTAACCGGTTCTGAAGTCCACAGACTCCCAGCAGTTTCAGTAGGATTTTGAACTGGCATCATGAGACTGTGAACATCTGCCAACAACAGAGATTGAATCAGAAGGTGAAGCAAATCATTATTTCTTTGGGTTGCACCATTGCTCAGGTAAAGAAAGTCAGGAATAACTGTACTACAAATCACAGAATTGATGAAATTAGCAAATCATTTCACTAAACTATAGGAGAGAAGTGACTCTAGGTTCTATGCAGAGCTGTGAGAAAGAGAGTAAAAAGCAAGAAAGAAACCAAGAGGTACTAAGTAGATTAAAGGCAATTCAGTCCTGAAGAATATACTTGCAGAGCAATTACACAGCCTACTACTCCCAAATGCTGCTAATGATTGTTGTGATAATAAGGGCAAAGCTATAAACAGGTGATGCTCTTCACTTTGGCACAGAAGAGAGCCTGCTCCTGTTAGGGTGAAGAAACTGTACTGCAATGATAAAATAAGCCTCAATGCACAGAAAAAGCAATGATGTGACAGCAATACTGTGGTTTGTGTACACAGTGGATATTTCTCACCCTGAATGTGCCAGCAGAGCATATAGAGTTCTGAGAGAAGCAGGTTCTTCCACTTTCACACCACTATTGCCCTGTAAACATTTCATTCATCTCTGAAGTACAACTTGCAGATTAGACTTCCACTCATTGTGTTCTTGATAGCATTTGGTCTTAAATGGCTAATAACATAGGACTGCTATTTCAGGTGCCTCCACATGAAATCTGATGCTGGCTGCCCCAGAAAAAAATTAACCATTTGTGACAGGAATGGGATCAAATTTGCTGCTTTGAGGAAGATATATTTGCCTACAAATGCCCACTGTGTGTCTGTGTTAGGTGCTGGTCTTAGCATTTGAACAGAGAAGCAAGAGGAGGAATCTAAATACTATTGACAGTAAAAGCAGAAATTATAACAGTGCTTTAAAATAGTCCTTTTGGTAATATTCTTGTTCAGAAAATAAAGGATTTTGTTCCCTGAGTTAATGGGAAATTGTTTTTTGAGCGCCTTAATGGCGCCGTCTGAGTAAATCTTGATAGCAGGTAACTTTTCTCAAATGGCAATATATTCATCATCTCCATGCTACACCCATCCTTCCCGAGCAGCTCTCACTTCTCCCCTGACCTAGACCCTGCAATGTCGCCTTCCAGACTGTGAATCACTCATCTCTCTCCCTTGTGCCCCCACCAAATGTTATCATCACACCCACTTGAACCCTGACATTTGATTTGTGTAAGCTACGATCGCTGCGTGGCTCAGGCTGACATTTTATTCTGATTCCTCTCCTGAAGTAAACTCAGGGAAAACACAGCAACATATTTCATTTCCTCAGAATGGCAAATTGTCTCACCATAAATGCAAGCCCAGTAAAAAGTTGAGAAGGTTTTTCATAGCTAAATAGCCTTTTCGTATTGCAACTAGAAAACAACATTTTTTTTTTCTTTTTGGCTTAGAAAACAGTGTTATACCACCAATGTATGTATATCTAAAATTTGTGTATACAAATACACATGTATTTTGTAAATATGTTTTCCTAAGCTGTCCTTGAAAGCGGCTGCTGTGACCCCACTCCTTGCTTGCTATACCCAAGGGAGGCAGCATTGATTTTCTTCTCCGAGTTTTGCAGGCTTTAATGAAAGCAAGGGAGAGGCTTGTGCCTACATTGCAATTTGCTTTAATGTATGGGCAGTCTTTCAGACCTTTGTTGTTGGGACTATTCATGTGCTTAAGTGTTTTGCTGGATTGAAGCCACAGAGCAGTTAGCAAATTAGTGCACATACCAGGGTATAGCATTCTATTTCTTCTTTCCAGACAGTTTGCATTTCCAGTATTTGTATAGGATACAGAGTGACAAGCAGCCCGTTTGCTTTATTTATGAAGTTGCATGTCAAAAAATTGGATGTCTTCTCAGTAGTTAGTATTTCTGCATCACTTTCTGATAGATGATCTTCCCCTTTTCTTCCCATCCAAACTCCATTCCCTACAGAAAAAGTTATGTGGTGGCCATTGTTGCCATACTTTCTTATCTTCTGTGAAACTATTGTTGTATGCATAGTTTTTCCTCGTGGTACGTTCCACACAGTGTTAGAAACAAAATTTAGCTGCCAGATAATTAGAGTGATAGTGACAACAGGTATTCAGTGCAGGCTGACAGAAGCTCCTCTGAAAGCTTTTGCCTAATTCTGTGCTTCCAACTTGGAGTGTGGGAGAGTAGTTGTGCATCTCCTTTGCATTGAAATTTTGACAGTGGCATTTGAATTGGAAAAACACATGTTTCTACACAACTTGTTAGCCAACAGATGTGTTCTCACTTCGCTAAATTATTCATGAGCTTCTATATTGATGCTTCTTTAGTAGCAAATTGACCAGGTGAGCTGAGGATCTTCACTCTGCCACTGGCACTGCATTTCGTGGCGTGTGCTCTCAGTCACCAGCCCATTTATTCCACAGCAGTTATGTCCTGCTTTTCACTTCTGATTAATATTTGGTGTCTTTCTCAGAGCAAGGTTATACCCCAGTACAGCCAAAAGCATCAGAATTCCACCTTGCAGAAAGTGGGGCTGCTGACTGCATCTTACCTTTCACGTTGGTGCTATTTCCTGGCATTCTAGGCCTTTTTCTGTCCTGCGTTATAATGCCATCTCCATGCTTGGTTGCATTAACTTTTAATTCCTGTTTGGACTAGTAGACCAGAAGTTATTTTAAGGCATGGCTATGTATTGTTTTCTCATGGTGCAGCTTCTGAGGTAGTTACGTATTTTTTTAATAGAGCACCTTTCATCCTGAAATATCCCAGGGTGCTTTAGAGATGTGATCCTAGGAAATGACATTACCCCATTACCTCTTGACAGAGATGCTTGCATTTGTGGACAGTGTGGGATGTACATACAGCACATGCTGGATTTTACTGGAAACAGGCTGTCATGTTCCCAAAAGGGATGAACACAACAATCAAGTGAAGAGAATGAGGAGTTAGGGCTTGTTTTCCCTTCACCACCTCCCTGAAGAACAACTGGAACTCATCAAGTAAGAGGGTATAGAAACAGGTGGAGGCACAAACCTCCAAAACTAAAACAAGGTTTGTTGTTGTAGAAAGTGGAAATGCTGACATGCAACCAAGGTCAAAGATTCAGCAGCATGTGGACTTATTCCTTGAAGAGGGAGAAGCTCTATATAAGAGAGAAATTAGGAAAGAGGGGTTTGTAGAGAAAGCGAAGGTGGAAGTGGTAGCTACTCTGCAGGTAAAGAGAAGAAAACTGGAATGGTAACTTGCAAGGGATATTATGACAGAACAAATCTGGGAATGTAGGGCCAGGGAAAGGAAGAACTGCAGATCCTTGCTTGGAAGTCTCCCTTTCATTATCTTCCCTTTCCCTACATCAGAAGAGGCCAGTAGTTCCACTGCCTCTGTGGGTTAGCATGTCCTTTTCTTCTGTACCCAGGGGCTCTGAACAGAAGCTTCACTGAGATGAGGCAATAAAGAGACAGGTTCTGGCCAGTGTACATACTTGAGCAGTTGGGCAAGAGACCCTCCATTGTACTAGAGGATCCTTTAAAGAAAACATATGTAATTTTACTATTTCCAGGGACCCCCAAGATGCATCAGGTTACTTCGGTGAGCTCTCCTACCTTCACTGGGATATTGAAGGGAGTAACCTCTACCCTGGAGAGTTAGAATAAATCTCTTGGGAGAGGGATGAGTAGTTCAAAATTTTTCTTTTAAATTGCTGTAAACAGCCTCAGTAAAAAGTAATTAGTGGTAAATGTGTTGTATTGTATGTAGTACACTGCTCTGGGTTTGTTTAGCTACTGAAAAGTAAGTGGGAAGTGTGAAAGAAAACATATCTGGGCACAGTAAAATCTATCTGTACTTATAGAAAGTGTATTGTCATACGCTGATTCATAAAAGTGTAAATCCCTTCACACACGAATTTCATTCTGAGAATCCTGGAGCTTTCTGAAGATATGTTGATATTAAGCATGTCAGGAATAGGTGGTAGAGAGAAGTTATTATCTGACACAGTGTAAGCACAGTGCAATATTTATACAATCAGTAAACTCTCTGCACTGGATGAGGCATTTGCTAAGGTAATTTTCGCTCCTCATGTTCTCAACGGGCCCCGGTTGGCAGTACCACTACGACCAACGGGTCTCAGGCTAACACAACTGGTGCCCTTTGGTTTTGAGTCTCTGATTATAAGGAAATAGATTTATTGTGGGATGCTATGAGGGAAAAGGACTTACTGCTGCTTTCCAACTCTATGGAAAACATAGTCATGCTGCCTTCAGCTGTTCCTGCCAGAAGAATACAGTGGCTGTGTGCAGCACCCTCCTGTGGTGTCTTGTGGCTTTTACTTCTACTTTCATTTTCCCCTCTGCTCTCTCTTTGCCAAAGTTAGTGTCTTGATACTCACTAGTTGTAGCCAAGACTGAGGACGGAAAGGTCTGCCGTAATGAGCAATTCATGTGATGCTGTCAGCTTTCCTCATGCATCTTATTCTTATTTATGGACACTATCACATCTTTTCCCAATTCTGCTTGAAATCAGGATTTTAAAAATATTTATTACTTTAATCTTCGGGTTTCTGAATTTATTTAGTCTCATGTTAAGAAGGTAATTGAAAGAATTAGAAATATTGTGAAAACGTAGTATGAGTAAGTGCACTTCATCACATCTTTCAAAATTCCTTGTTCTTGTTTGCTGGTGGCATCCCTTTTCCTCCATTTCTGACCCCTTGTCAGAGTAAGAAATGGTTAGTCATGCTGAATTAAGTTTAAAGTCCTCATATGGAAGCATTCACGTGAATGGTTCCATTTACTCCAAGAACTGAACGTTTCCAGGGTGCAGTTCAAGCAGCATTAGTCTGCTGTGATGCTACTCCATTCCATATATTCTACTGTATCCTAATCATCTTCACATACAAACACTGCAGTATCACTCTGCATCATCAGTAGAAGTTATTACTATTGCATATAGCTTGTTTGTATTCTCACGTTTTCCACGTGATGTGTGTACAGGATCTCATCATTCATTTCCCCTTCTTCCGTTCTCCTCCAGGAATGATGTGTCTCTGCCATAAACCAACTTTACCTCACAATTACACCTTAATAAAGGAGTGATTTTTTTTTTTTTTTTTAGTTAGGTCGTTCACAGTAAGGACTTTATAATTCCTTTGAAGAAGATGAGAAACTGGGTGTAGAAGTCTTTTAAGATAAGCATCAAAAATTTGATGACACTTCAGCAGCAAGGCAATGTAGAAATTTGGGGTGACGTCTGATGTACCTAATCTAGGTAAAGCACTGCAGTTTTTTGTAGTGTAACACCAGCATTCCGAAGCACTAGAGGTTTGGAGCCTGGGTGTGTCGCCTTGCTCTAGTCCCACTGAAAGAGGATAATATCAAGAATTACTGCAGCCAGGCTTAGTGGCCATTCTCCTTTCTAGGCAGAAGGTATAGAAGGTGCTGTGAACTCTGCTGTGTTAGGGTTTACTTGGCGAGGAATGCAAGAGGCTTCTTCAGCTGGGGATAGAACTGACCAATTAATATTTGACCAAAAGAGCCTGCAGAGTGTCTGCAAGCTGGTCAGAATCCTGTGTCCATCTGCATCATTTCCTGTGGATCAGCATTAGTCCCACTTTTTCATGATGATACTTTTAGAGGCACAGCTGAAGTGCAGCAGCATGTAACAGACTGCTGCTGTTTAAGTCTTTAGTTCCTTCATGTGCAGAATTTTTTTTTATTCTTTTTTTTCCCTTTCTTTTAAATGAATAAGGTCTCCTACCTCCATAATAAAAACAGACACTATTTCATATGGGTTTGGAAAACAGCCATACCAAATTTAGGCTGAACTGATAGGTTTTAGATGTTGGTCCTTTTGTATAATATTAAATTGCTGCTACATGTCTCTGTAGGAACAAGAATGGTTAGATGGATAATGGAAGATAGGCTGACAGAAAAGCACTAATTAAATACTGTTTTGCAAAGCCCTCATTGATATTCATAGCTTGGTACCTTTGGGGACTTGAAAGCAGGGGAGATGGAAAGATTTCAATTAAAAAGGTATTTGTATGGTTCTTTGTGAAGCCAATCATTGCCTTTTTAATATAAAGCATGTAAGTATCTAATATGCTTTACAAACATCAAATATCTTGCCTTGAAACGAGTGTTTTAATAGTCTCAGAGCAAGATACTTTGAAATAAAACAAAAATCCCATAGACCCAAAATTTTATTTAAATTAAGGCTCTGCAGGTTTTTTTAGCACAATAGCATCTTATGTAATGTCTACACTGACTGATTAGAAAATTTAAAAGGAAAACTATACATGCAAAAAGAAATATTTTTTTTAATAACTAGTTATTTGTGTTTCTCTATAGTCGTAGTTGCCATTTACAGATTTTTAATGTACATGGTGATTGCTTTATTCTTGCAATACTTTTAGATTATTTTCTAATCCCAGGGACTTCTGTAGCATGAATCCCTCACTGAATTGGTGTCCAGGCAACAAATAAAGAAATATAACAATTTATGGCTACAAAAGATCCCCAAGACCATCAGTTGAGGTCAGTTGCAAGAGATACAGAGTTCAAAAGGGTTCAGAGAACATGTATTCCAGATGCAACTAAATACCACGAGCCACAAAACGCTTGTCAGCAAAACAAACTTAAAACTTACAGTAGAACCACAAAAGCCGCAACTGTAATTTACCACAGTCAGAAAAAAGCAAAAATCCAGGCCACTGCCAGGTCCCTAGATCCTTCAAGTCATGGGGAACGTAAATGAAATTCCCAGATAACCCTAGTGTTCAGTGTCCAGTTCTCAGAGACAGCAGATTCAGAAAGATTGCTCTCTAACTGATTTCAAATAAGAATTTCTCTTGTTCCTGAATTTCCTGGTCAGAATATGAGGAGAGTGTAGCAACAGACAAGCATTGGCAGGTGCTTTGAACAGCTGTTCTAGGAGCTGTAGAACCCGCCTTGTCTGAGCAGTGTTCTTCACCTTCCCGCTTCTTACCCAGCCATGAGCTCTGTCTCACCCCTACATATCCAAGCAAAGCCGAGGGTTTTCCACCACACCTCAGAGAATCCCTGGTGCAAGTGCAGATGGTGGGATTCAGAGCAAAGTGCTTGAGCAAAGGGGAGCTAAGGCAATTCTGCAGAGTTGTTTGGATCTCATTAGATCTCATGCAACACTCGAAACCATATCTTGAAGGCACAAAGTTTTCACCCTGTGAATCTCTAGAGCATTGGCTTTAAATGCACAGGGTTTCTTGGCAGGAGCACAAATGGCAGCATATTAAATCAGTGCCTTTTCAAGGAAAAATTGCTCATGAATTTAATCATTTTTGCTGTGTCTGGGTTTGTGGGGGCATCTGTGATAACATGTGAACCCTCAACCGCTGCATCATTGGAAGCAGCAGAGCACTTGGCAAGCTCTACAATAAAAACAAATACCAAAAGATGGACCATTCTGATAAGACGAATTCTACCTCTCTTATTGAATTACAGGAGGATGTAACAGAATGCTTTATTTGAAATAAATTCTTTTACCTAATGCCACCCCCCACCAAGGTCTGCTCATCAACTCCTTTTTTTTTTTTCCCAGAAGTTGCCTTAACTTTTGGCTTCATCCACAAGCCCATCTAGTGAAGCACTTTCCTGATTGTATTTCTGCAGATTTCTTACGTAGAACTGCATATTTATGTCCATAAAGAAACTTCATCATGGCTTTTTATCATGGAGCATGATTCAGGAGTCAGAAAATAACTGTGGTTATTTACTGTGGTTTAGGGCCTGTTTGTTGTCTCATGGTCAGTGGAATACTTTCTCCATACTCATGCCCACACGCTACCACAATAACCCTTGCACAGTAGCACGAGCACAGTTTCCCTGTAAACAGCAACAATAACAAATAGCATTTAAATAATAACCACAAATGGCACCAATAGTAACAGATATTAATGATAAATATATCTTCTTTTTTGTTTTATAACTATGACTGTATTTTATTTTAAAGTAACAGCTACTCGAAAAGCTCAAATTCTTAGGCTTGCATTTTTCAGTTATGAGATATTCTTAATTTCCTTTTTAACAAGTTCTATGCATAACTTGAATTAAAACATATAGTCTCTTGATTTTTTTTTTTCACTTTTGGCCATTCATTCTGGATAATTATGGCTGTTTTACACAGGTTTAAACATAGTAAGAACTTAGTCTGCCAGTGGCAAAGCTTGTGCATTTTACACTTCGAAAAAGCACATAACTATCACTTGGGTGATGAATATTTTAGCAGAGGAGCTGGCATTGAACAAGATGATGCTATTTTCTTTTTATACCACTGAGGTCTAAAAAAGGTTGCATAACTGTGGTAATTGCAGTATGGATGGTGAAAATCTCCAATGCAATGCATTTGTTTTGTAGATGGTACTGTGGCCAAAAAGTATATTTAGGTAGCACTGGTGAAGGGCTTGTGGAAAAGTACTATTAATTTGTATTACAATAGCGTTTAGATCTATTGTGTCAACTGCTATACAGAGAGAGAGAGACTGAGAGGTTGAGACTCTCCATTCAGCCAGACAAAAGATGTGTATCCCTACTTTACAGGCAAGGAAGCACGGTCTTCAGTGGGCTCCCTAGAGAGAGAATGCTGCCTTCTGATTCCTAGCCCACTAGATTCCTAGCCTGCAGTAACTGTGTTGGGCAAGATCTCACAGACAAGCTGTTCATTAGTTGAAAAATCATATTTATATAATCTGGACTGATAAGCAGATTCGCAGAGAAATCAGAAAACTTTCTCAGAGAAACAGTAATTTGAGATGAATACACGTACTTTTTTTTAGATGTTGGGGGGAAAGGGTTAAAATATCTGCAGATTAAAAAAATTATTTTGACTGTCTTTAAATGAAATCGTTGATGCTTCATTTTGCCAAGCAAACTGCAAAAATATCCACTGAACCTGAAAGAAACAAAACCCAAAAGTGTTTTAGCCTTAATGCACAAAGCCATCCTTCCCTATGGGTATGATGGAAAGAGGTTCTTCGAAGCTTTAACATTCAGGAATAACTATGAACTCTAATGAAGCTGATTCAGAGCACTTGAGTTCTGCACATCTCCATAAGGTCCCAGGAACACTGGTATTAGATGCCTAAAGTTAATAGTGCAGATACATCCTTTTGCCCTTGAATTTGATGTGAATTCAGTACTGCAACTTAATGTCAAGAGCTGGGAGCATAAGCTTACTTCCACTTGAAAAAGAAACCGGTGAAATCCTATTATAGATCTACTAAGGCAGCGAGGAGCAGGACACATTTGTTTCAGAGGCAATTAAAACCCCACTAAATTCAAAAGAAATTTGCCTTTTAAATTATGAAATAAAACTCCATTGCACCCCAAATTTTATTTTAAAAAAATTGGTTTAAAGGTATCTTAAACCCTTGCAAATTAGCCTTTTATAAAAAAGTATTTGCTAGTATTCTCAGATACATGTATCTAACTTTGCATTCTGTATTATGAGGCTAGTCCACCTTTAATGGTCTAGAAAAGTAGTTTGTTATCAATCAGAAAACTGTTGGGTGAGAATAACTGGGATTCAAATATCCAAGTGTGTGAATGCCAGTATATTTCTGTGGAATTAGCAGCAGAAAAGCTAAAAAGAGTAGCACTTAAGAAATGTCTCATGTGCCTTATGAGTAAAATAATTTCTTCATTATCCAGGAAAAGTGTGGAATGGTATAATCTGTTAATAATGGGGAAAATCCAGGATATGTAGGCCACAGGGAACATGCCAGAGGGACTCTTCTTAGATAACAAGAACAGTGGTACTTGATCAGAGTACATGCCTGTCTTGCTGTAATAGCTGTCTCCAGTAATAGCCTTAAGTACCTAGGGAGGAGGAAAAGCAGGGCAGGCACACGTGATACTTCCTTGCACTGTTTCCAGCTCCGGGGGATTTCCCAAGCCTGGTGTGGTTTGTCTGCTTTGTAGCCATTAGCGGATCCCTCTTACACACGCTCTTCTGGTCTGCCTTGAATGCATGCGGGCATTTTACAAGGAGCCCTTCAGGCCTGCAGCCTCCTGTCTCGAGAACTGCCACATCCTGTTTGTGTCATCCTGGCTCCTGCTCCCTGCATTTGGTGGCCTCTTGTTCCCAGGGGGTGAGAGAAAGAGAACTGTTGGTTTGTGTGCACTCTCACACATTCTTCCTCCGTGATACCTGCGCAGTAGATCTGCACAGTCCACCCCATTCTAATCTTGCTGCATCCACCTGGTACAGCCTTGGCATGGGCAGCTGCTGGCTGGAAGGGGTACCAACAAACCTGGGGGCCAGCAGGAGGTGCAGAGCCCTTCATGCTGATGTCTGTCAGAGAGCCACGAGAAATAGTGTGACTTTGCTCGCTTGAAGATTACATGACATTATGTGTTTGAAAATGTAGCGAGGGAAACACACAAAATAAGAAACATGAGAGAGATTTTTGAATAGTTAAAGTGGGGCTTGTTTAGTAAAAGCATTAAATATGTTTCAAAGTAAATAGTGAATGTAGCTGAAATCTTGAATTCTGTGACTATCTGTGACTATCTGTCCCTCTGTCCAAATAGACTAATTGACATAAAGTTCTGTTTCATGTAGGAGGGTTGCTGTTAAGCCTCTAGTAAGAAGAATTACTTTTGTTGCACTTGGTAGGACAAAAAGTTTAGTTTTTCTCCCTGACTTGAAAGATGTAGTGACGGTTTCTGTCCAATGGCAGGGAACAAGCAGACCTGCTGCTTTGGCCCTCTCTCTGTCTTTGCAGCTGGTAATTCTTCCTTCCAACATGCTGTGCTGCCTAACAATTGCATATCTGGTGTTATGATCTTATTTGCAATATAAGCACACCATTTTCCGCAACGTACTCTACAGTTCTGTTGCTTTCCTGAGACATTAAGTTGGTACAGGTGTGAGGTGAGGCAGGAGGAAGCAGACTCAGTATCAAAGCTTCAGCTCTGTCCTGAGATGAGGTGGAAAAAACAAGTAGTAGACTTGTCAACTGTGTCAGGATGTCTGAATAACAGGGATGGAAATGTGTTGTTAGAAATGATTCATTGGAGTGTTGATGTCCCTTTTTGAATTACAGGAATAAATTTCGATTATCGTTTTACAGTTTAGGTCCCGTGTTGCAAACTTTTAGAAACATACTTACTTGCACTCCATAAAGATAATTTGATGTGACATCAGTGTGGTTCTTTGGTCAAAGATAGCAGAGCTGTTTTTCTATGAAATAAAATCATAGGATGGAAAATGAATGGAGCCATGTTCTGCATGTAGTAGTTGCTTGTGTTACAGAGTATTAGGGCCTCTGTCATGGCCCTAATCAGTTCTGAGGAAAGGAATTATAGAAGTGAACTGAAAAATTCAAAATTAAAATTGTCATTTTCATTTTTTTGGTAAGAATCACATCTAAACTGTACATTTCTGAGCAAATAAAAACAGTTATGGGATTAATCCAACACTACTGCTATCAGTGCATCTTTTTGTTGAATTTAGCAGGATTAAACACATAACCATTGAGGTTTTTGTGTAGTTTCCAAGAGTTTTTCTACTCATGATATTCTGCTGGAGGGTGTTGATTTAGTTAGGTGTAATAGGTTACAATGAGCTATTACATGATGAGTTATCTATTTTAAAAGCAATAGATTTCACAAATCATATAAAAATTCTTTTGCAGATAACTCTTTTTTTGTACTGCTTGCATTATTTCCGCTGTTAGTCAGATCATGAAACAAGGCTGCACTTCACAAATGCCACTAGTGAAATGAACTTCTGGCTCCAGGAGGAGGAACGAGTCTCATGCGAGACCTGTGTTCTCAGCTGGCATTCTGGAGTAGCAGGTGTGTTCCTAAGGCAGACAGCATGGGCATGGTGCGAGGAAACTCTTCACCCTTAGCAGAGGAAAAGTCTCTTTTTTATGCATACCAAAGAAAGAATAAATTAAAATTTATGTTGGAGACTGATGCAGATGCTCTTTTGTCTAATGCAGGCCTTTTGACACAGTCTCTAGTATTACTGAACAGTTTTGTCAACAGCTTCAAGGAAAGAAAGTGCAATGGGGCTTCAGTTGGAGCCATTTGGATTTCTGGTTTTCAGCAGCGACAGGTATGCCTGCAAGTCTAGTTGGCTCCAGTCTGGCATTAAATGGACTAATTTTCAGAAGGAGAGTGCTTAGTAATTTCTGATAATTTTACTCCTTAAGCAGAACCCAAAAGTTAGATCCTGGAATACTGACACATCCATTTCTGAGAGCTGGCCTAAATAAAAAAGGAGCTGATAAGTCACTGACTAAGTCAATGGAAATACATCTCATTACTAATGAATACTGCATCAGACTCAACATGCCTACAGGAAGTGAATTCCTACATTGAGAACAATTCATTTCATTCCGTAAAAAGGACAGGGAACATTTGTGTTTAGAAGAATAGGTCATACAAGTATATAGAGGTCCAAACCATTTTCTAGTGCTCTCTGACTTTCCGTCCTAATTTTTATTATGTAATTTTCAAGGCTATTAGGTGTGACTTAACTTGCTTTCCCTTCCTTTGCAACTGCCTTCCAATTACAAAAATAAGCTGAAGTGGATAACAGCTCTGGCCTTTTGCTCCCAGCACTCTGTTTCTACTCCAGTGTGTTGTTTTAATGGAATGACTTAGGTGGTCTCGGTTCACATCCCAGTTGACTGTAGACTGTATTATAAAATCACTGTGTACAGATTCAGTGGAATTGGCAGCCTTTGCTTGAAATAAATCCAGAGCCGAACAAGCATAAAGAATTAATTATTTCTTGCTCCTAGAGAGGGTCTCTTTGGGTCAGGGTTGAAAGCATTGGCAGGCCAGTGTAGGGAAGCTTCCACTCCAGCTGCCTGCATTGAAATTAGGCTGTCGATAAATAGAGGACTACAGTTTTCAGAACTGCCAACTCCTTAACCTTCATTAGCACAAATATTTGCTCAGGGTTTTATGAATGTTGTATTTTCAGTGTGTACTGTTATATTTCGTTCCTCGAATGATATCTTCAGGACAAAATATTAGGGAGTTGTCTTTTTCTTTAATGGACATGCAGCAGCTTAAGCAAGGTGTACAAGATTCTGCAATTTTCCCAGAGAAGTTTCTGTAAATTTCTCAAAGCATTTCCTCTTGTCTGTGGGTGTTGGGTTATATGGTAAAGAGGTAGCATGAATTTTTCCTTCATAAAATAAGCAGGAGGCCCACAAGGACTCATAACTTGACTTCAAAAAACTGCTTTCTTAAGCCACTCCTTATGGCAAACTAGGAATCCCTGGAGAGCTGGGTTAGTTTGTGGTCTTGGCAGGGTTTTCTTCTGGCCCACCAGGTCTGGTGCAAGCACAGGTAGTCCTAGGCATAAATAACTCTGATTTTAATGAAAAAGATTTATGTGGTCATAAAGGAAAAATATTGCAGTGAGCCAGTTCTGTACATGCCTAAATACCTAGACACATATGTACAGAAAAATAGTGTCTTTTTTCTAGTATTATTCCACCGCATTGACAATAGAGATGATTTGGATAAAGCTCTCACCACCATGAATGTTGCTGGAAGTTTCTGATTAGATGCACGTAAATTAAAGAAAAATTTGGAAGTGAATATCACACAAATTGATATGGCATAGAAAAGAACTCTTCTTCCCCAAAACAACGTTTTGGTTTTGGACAACAGTTCTTCCTATTTCCTGGTTGTGAATCCAGTGCAGCATCAGGCGTAGGGAAGTGTGGATCTAATACATAAGTTAGGATGCTCAGTTGCAAATACATTGTTGCTCCTGAGGATCTATTCTAGCTCTGACTTTCATCACTCTGCAAGCAGAGTTTAACGATAGGCCAGGGGCACTGGAGCTCTGGCAGTGTGAGGGCATCCCCTTGCTCACAGGAACAGGAGCTGACTGGAGTCAGATGCCGAAGCTCTCGCCATCCTTTTTTGACGCAAAATATAGAGAGGGTTTAAAACACTGAAAACTTATATTGAAATTTCAACAAATTTTGATGCTGTGTTAAAGCCGAGAGTTTACCCAAGTGATGGAGTATTTCACAGTGGGATACAGATATCTTATTAGAGCTGTAGGGCAGTCCTAGCTGGAGTCACCTAATGGCATAAGAAGCATGAGGATTGTCAGAAGACAGGATATTTTCAGGCTGACTTGATAGACACGGAAAACAAAAATGTTGAAAGGTGAATATGAACCAAGCACAATTGTTCTGTGTTTGACTAGATGCAATGAGGCAAACACTGGTTGTAGTGAGCAGGGGAATAAAGGATGATAAAATCGTTATCTCCAGCGGGGAGAAAAGAGGGATGGTGATAATTTTTCTTCAGGTAATTCTATTTCAGTATCTCCTCCACTCAGGTAACTTGGTGTATTTCATTACTTAATTTTTTTATAAGAAAAGCACATTGATAAGGTGACAAAAATACAGGTGACAAATGTCACCAGCGGGAGCTTATCAGTAATTGCATAACAAATGGCTGAGAATTTTATCATAAAAATCCTCAGAATTAATTTTCTAATGTTTAAAAAAGACATTTCACGAAACAGAAGAGTTCATAGCTGCTGTGCTGAGAAATAGGTATCTTTGAGAAAGCAAAATCCAGCAATGCAAGACCCAATGTAACTTTGAAGCTTTAAACAAGTGATCTATAAAGGCGCCTTCCAATCTATTTTATTCAGTTATTTTATGACAGCAAGACTTACTATAATTGGTGTTCTGATGGCATGATAATTATGCAGGTAGACAGGTGTGTAAAGTGGTTGGTTTGTGTTGGAAGAGTGTTCTCTGGATCTAGTTTGCAGTTGTAACCCTAGGAGAACCTCAAAATGAACTCTTTTGACAATGAAGGCAAAAGAATGTACTGTGCTTCTCAGTCCATATTCGTGTCTTTTTGGAGAAGTCCAGCAGTGAGCTGGTGGGAGAAAAAGGTGTCCAAACTTTTTAAAAATAGTTTGGAGACACCTAGCTTATGTAAGTGCTTCTAAAGTTGCCCCTGAATGAACATGAAAAAAAATTGTCTCTGGCTGCATGACACTAAAACTGTTCTCCAGTGACCTTGAAGCTCAAACCTCTGGCTCAGGAGTTAATTTCTTTACGAACTTTTACTATGGAGTCACCTCACACAATGATCAATTCATAATTCAGAAAGAGATATAAGGGAGAAGGGAAGATTTCTGAGCATGCATTCCTCTTCTTTACATTTTCAGGTTAGGGTACTATGTAAAGTTCTTTCCCACTCCATTTTATTTTATTTACAAAGCAAATTCCAAAATAGCATACAAATTATTTTAAAACTCTCCCCAGTTGGCTCATCTTTTTGAAGACTGCAGTGCCTACACCTTAGATAGTCCATCCCAGACAGCCATTCCTGTCACATTTAAATCCAGGGCAGTGAATCAGTCATAACCCTTTTCTAGCCTTTCCGGCCGTAGCTGAAAGATTGGGATGTTACAAGCGTGTCATACTGTGACATCCCCAGAGAAAAAAAATGGAATTTCTTATATTTCAGTGGAACTCCGTGTATTTTAGTTCGTGCCCATTGCCTCTTGTCCCATCACAGGGTGCCACTGAGTAGAGTCTGGCTCCATCTTCTTTACTTCCCCTTTACTGTCAGGTGTTTATACACATTGATGAGATGCCCTGAGCTTTCTGTTCTTGAGGCTAAATGATCTCAGCCATGTTAGCTTCTCCTCACAGGTCAAATGCTCCAACCCCTAAATCATATTCATATCTCTTCACTGGATTCTGGTGTGTCCGTGCTGAGCACTAGGTGCATAAACAAAGAATAAACTCAAATTTCCAAGATTTTTGCTTCAAGATACTATCTCCAGGCAAAAAGAAACACTGCCATATCCTGAAAGCAAATTTACACAGGCTTGGAGGGGCCAACGTTTGGAAGGAGTTGTCTCACACTCCCAAAAATTTTCCCTAATAATTAGCATAAAGGCCATTTGGACTTTCAGATCTAGAACTGATTGCTTAAAAAATTATGGAGTGTTTTCTACTAGCTAACATTTTGTGCAAACTGTAATATTCCAGTACTTCAAGTTAAGCCTGTAAAGTAGACCTATGTCCATGGCCTTTTTTCTCTACACTTTAATTTTGTTCTTGTTTTCATTTCTGCTAGGCAGGTATTTTTAAATGCTTGCAAGAAAAAATTATATAATTCTTAGACCAAAATACGTTGGTTTATTTGAAAAAAAAATTTAGATGATTGTTTTTTATCATTTTTAGTAGACTCATTGCAGGGATTCCTTCCCTGGTTGTAGGTGATAGGTAGTGAAAGGAAGTTGATCTTGGTTGGTTTCAGTGGCCTAATTGTAATCCAGTGTTAGCAGAAGCACTCTATCGCACCTTGAATCTTGCAGTAGCAGAAAAGAGGTTCTCCAGTAGTTACAGATCAGAGCCTTCACTCATAAGGTAAAGGCTGTTTGATTAATCTATTTTTCAGTCCATATCTACATGATCTAGAAGCCATATCTTCATGATTTATGTTACCTCCATGGCTAGCACTCAGGTGTGAATTCTTACTCGCATACTCTCCGAATATTTCTTTTCATAAATAATGTGTAATTCCAGCTTAAAATTTGCCATTTCAGCAAAATGCTTTTGCCAGGAAATTATCTGAGCGAAATTCATTGAAAACATGCCTAAAAGGAGACTGCAACATTCATTGGCGTTTACTTTAAAATACAGATGTACATTGGGCATTAACAGCATTTTTAGAAGCATCTATTGCATTGTAGCTCAGGTCTTCAATCCTATGGAATTTTATGGCTGAGAACCAACATCTGTGTAGACCATACTGGTGATGATTCGTGGTGAGAACTTCACCATGTAATAGTAGGGTTTAGCTCTGAAAAATACCAGCAAATTACACAACTATCTCATCTTCTAAACCACGTAGCAGTTATATGGGAAATACTCAGGGATCCGATTGAGCATAATTATCAGGTGAGCTGCAAAGATGTGTAATTATTGTGAAGCCCTACCTATGATGTTCAGTGGTGGAGTTACCACATAAGTCAAATACACCTCAGAGTTCTGTATTCATTCTGTCAGTGTAAAGTATTACCATTAGTTTTTGTCACGGTTTTTCTCACAGGATTCCTTTATTTGTTGAGTTTTCAGCTCATGTTTCCCATTGCACCCTTATTGCAGCTGCCCAGAGAGGGGCTCAGCCCACTTCTCACATGGGACAGTCCTGAGGGAAGGGTCAGAAACCTTCCATGCCATCCATCTTCCCTGTCCTCCGTTTCCTTTAGCCTGCAGGTAGTTTTAATCATTTTGTTTTCCTGGGTATCATATGCTCCTGGCCTGCAGTCCCTGTGGGCAGCAGCCAGCTGAGCCAGCAAACCTGACACCTTCAGTACTGCACTTCACCTTTGTACAGGGCTGCTCATGAAGAAAACCTACTTGTTCTATTAAAGTGCGGTGCTAAAAGCTGAAGAAAAGTTCTACATACCTCCAAAAAGAAAGGCAACAGCTTCAAGAGATAATCGATACCTTTATTTCTTGGTACTTGCATAGACTGATGTGAACACCTAAAGGTGAAGTGCACCCGTGGCGTAAATTGTCACCAGTGGTCGTGGTGGCAGGGAAGACTAAGAATAGTAGGAGGAAAGTATTTAAAGTCTGGGAGGAAACATTGGTAGGTGCTCCAGATGTTGTCGTTGCACTTTTTGAATGAAATAGATGTCAGCTTTTCTGCTGTTTTTTGTAATTTGTATCACTAGGTGTGAAGTCTTTTGCTAAGGAGCTTTTTTTCTTCAGGGTTGTACACTGCACAGGACAAGAACATCATAGTTTAACTGAAGTGAAGCAGAGTAGCCTGGATGCTGGACAGTTGTTTTGTTTTGGAGTTTTTTTTAAAAAAAACCTCAACAACTATACTCCTTTGAAACAAATAGTGTTTTCTTTGGTCATCCTGTACTAGATTGTTTTCTTGGTCAGACGCTTGAACACAGATCCACATGCACTCTTAGTCATAGGAATGTTCAGTCATATTTTCTCAAAATGATGTCCAAGTCTTTTTTCCCTTTTTTATGGTATTAAAAGTGTGTCAGATGACATGGACCTGTTGGAGCAGGTCCAGAGGGAGGCCACAAAAATTATCAGAGGGATGGAACACCTCTCCTGTGAAGACAGGGTGAGAGAGTTGGGGTTGTTCAGCCTAGAGAAGAGAAGGAGAGACCTTATTGCCGTGTTTCAGTACTTAAAGGGGTGGTTATAAGAAAGACAAACTTTTTAGCAGGGCCTGTTGCAATAGGACAAGAGGTAATGGTTATGAACTAATAGATTCAGACTAAATATGAGGAAGAATTTTTGTGTGTGAGACATAAAACTGACATGATAGAAGACTGTTCTCCAGCACAGTAAACATATTCAATGGTCTTTCAAAATACATTTGTCTGACATCATGTTGTAAAAGTTGTAGTTTACCAACAAACACTCTTTAAAAGGCTGAGGGAATTGAGGCATAGGAACATTGTCTCTGCATTTAATGTCATGTGTCCAAGAGAGATTCTGACTTCTAGGGGAGTTTATTTCTCTTCCTTAACCATGCAAGAAGAAAAGAGAGACTACATTCCTTCTACGGGCAGAAACTATTTGAGGTGGACTGTAAAAATACAGACTTCCCAGTTTCACATCCCTTAGTTTCTTTGGAGTTACTACTGTAATCTAAGTAGTCTCAAATTTGGGTTTACTGTTTGTTCATGTAAAATGCAGTTGGTTTAGAGATTTCTGGGAAGCAATATTTTTGCTATGAGAAGTAGCAATTAGAATCACTGACTTAACTGGCCTTACTATGAAAACAATGCTATTTAATTTTCTTTAAACTTCGTTATTATCCTTGGAATCAGAGAATCGCAGAATGGCTCAGGCTGGAAGGGACCACAGTGGTTCATCTGGTCCAAGCCTCACCTCAAGCAGGGCCAGCACAGAGCACAGGATTGTGCCCAGATGGTTTTGGAGTATCTCCAGTGAGGAGATCCCACACCCTCTCTGGTCTCTGTTCAGGGCTCGATCACTGCACAGGAAAGAAGTTCTGCCTCATATTCAGGTGGAACTTTCTGAGCATCAGTTCTTGCCTGTTAAAAAACTTCTGAAGATATTGAAAACAGTCATAATTACAGAATCATTTAGTTTGGAAAAGACCTCCAAGACCATCAAGTCCAACCTATGGTTGATCCCCACCTTCTCAACCAGCCCAGAGCACTGAGTGCCACATCCCGTCATTCCTTGGACACCTGCAGGGATGGAGATTCCCCCTCCTCGCTGGGCAGCCCCTTCCAATGCCTGACAGCCCTTTCAGTGAAGAAATTCTTCCTGATGTTCAACCTGAACCTGCCCTGACACAGCTTGGGGCCATTTCCTCTTGTCCTGTGCCTCCTCCTGGATTGCAGGAGGTCTGTTCTGCTCCCTATAATACTGATTCCTTGTGTCACTGCGTGGCATAGGAATGCACATTAATTTATCCTTACTCCTAGAAAATGAAGTTTATCACTTGAGGCCTTTGACCTTGTCTGAGAGGATGAGAAATTACTTAACTTCCTCAGTTTTAAACTCTGAAAAGTTGTTACAGAACCAAAGAAGTCAATATTAAACTAAATAGAATACTTTCCATTGGTAACAAATCTGTCCACTACTTGTTTGTCTTGAAAAGGTAACTATGCAGAAGTGATCATTAAAAAGTAAGCTTTCACAGTTTGTGCTGAATGAGCCATGCCAGGCTATTGCAACCCCTGTTGTATAATTTTCAGGGATAACAACAAGGGTAATTTATACAGTGACAATGAATGAATCTATTGTACATTCACAATGAACCAATAGCTGCAGTAATCATTCAACAAGCGGTTTGCACCATCTTAGAAGATGGAACCTGTATAATTTTCTGTCCAAACAACCAATTTCATTCAGAAGTCCACTTTCCTCAGGGATTTCTTCTAGGATGACTTGTCATCGAGGACCACAAAATAATTTTCCAGTTTCCTTTTTGCTCTGACATTAGTGGCTAAATTAAACCAAGTCAATCACAGTTTTCTTTTCTGTTCAGATGGAGGCCCTTTCCTAGCTAGTCCTTCATTAAGGAAATCAAGTGGTAGTTCTGTGCTGAGTAAAAAGATTGCCAGTGATTATTGTGTTGTGCTGTCCCTTTTGGATCTGAAGGCTCTTGCAACATCATAAATTCCATGCAAAGAGCAATGACTTCTAAATTATCAATCTGAGCTTGCTCAACATTTCATCAAAAACCCCTCTTTGGTAGGAATGTATGTGCAAATGTCATCTTAGAAAAACACATTAGTGCAAAGCCTCTTACAAAGTACTATTTATTTATAAGATTATGTGGATTTACCTAACATTACTCTTAGATTCCTTATTATTTCCAAATTGCCATCAGTAAAACTTGCATGCAATAGAGAAGACCTGGAAGGCAAGAGTCAGGGTCAAAAGTAACAGCAACTCTCTCAGTGCTTATGAATCTGGCAATTACCATAGTGGTGGGAGAAAGTAGAGTGGCTGCCAGTAGGGTTTCATAACAGAAGGAAAATCTCTGTCCTTTCGCTCACGCCATGAAGTTGGAGACGGAAGTTCAGTGGCATCGTTGTGGAGCAACATGTTATAAATCATGTGAAATGGCCTCCTAGTGCTGGGAAGTTCAGTGTTGTTAGGCTGGGGTGGGACATACCCTCATTAGCAGATGTGCCAGACCTATAAACCTGCATGTATGACTTGTGACGGCGAGGTCATAAAAGCAGTTTCACAGAAGAATTGCAGTCAGAGGGGAAGAAGAAAAGCTTCTTGTAGCAGCTCTGAGAAGCTTAGGGGTGCTGTTCCAGTTTTGCTCTCTGGCACCCACTACTTGGCCAGTCTTCGTAATCACTTTTGGCAGAACAAGTTCTACACGAAAAGGGAGCGCTTCCAATCTGGTAAACGCACATCCTAAAGTAACATTGTGTTCTCTTCCTTGGCTGGCCGAGTGATGTAGGTGGAGCTTGTTGTGTGTATGTTGTGTTTAATTCAGATTATGGTACCCTGTAATTTTTAAGGATGTGGATTACCATCAAACTGGATTTTTAAATTTTATGTCAGGCCCAAGGGTGTGTTCTTTGCCTCTTTCATTGTTTTGTTGAGTGTAGAAAAAAGCCCATGAGTGATGCCCAAACCCAACAATACGACACCTATTAGAATTGCGTACAGCCCACACCCTGTGGGAACTTTCCAGGTCTACAAATATTTCCAAATTATGGTAAAAGCACAGCCAGTTAGAAACATATTGTCAAACCAACAAAGAACTTCACTTCATAAGGACTCACGAATGCTAAACTCATCCAGTATCTCACCAGGAGCCTGAAACTTCTGTTTGTATCACAGGTTGTTTGCCCAGTACTTTGCTTCTATGCATACAGAGTTTCCAGTGTTACGCTTTGCTGGATATTGATAATGATGGCCCTTATGCCAATGGCAGAGAGGAATGCGTGTGTTTTTTCAGTCTGATGTCACCCCACAAGCAGCCTGGGCACACAGAGCTGTGGTGAGAATGTAGCAGATGAAATCAAGCCTTCCCACAAAACTCTATTTGAGATCTTGGAAAGCATACATATTGTCAAGCCAAGAGCTTTAGTGACATGTAAGAAATTGTCATGTCATGTCATTGAGGAACACGGGAAAACTCAGTGGCACACCTTTTTCTGGTGAGCCTGAAGGCTCTAGACAATGACTGCTTCTGTCTGCTAGCCTTTCCACTTATTACTCCATTATCCCACTTTTTCAGTGTTTTCTTCTGTGTTTTTTCCTGTTTTTCTAGGTGAAAGGAATGTAGCTTACTGGTCTATTCAGCACACTCCCTTCCCTATTCCATATCTGCTCTAGATCACTTCCAGCACTTCATCAAAAACAGCTTTGCTTTCCTTCCCTTGATGGGACTTGCCTTTCCTTCTCTGGCATGGACTGTTACCCTGTCTCCTGACTGTCCATATGCTGAGTGCCAGCATTATTACTCATGTTCCCTACAGGCCTCTGACTCAGTGACAATGACTGACTGTCCCTTGATGCTTGTCCATCTTCCTTCAGCTCCTTATTTTGCCTCCAGGACCCATTTCTCATCTGCTTTCTCCATCTGAAAAAAAGCCCACACACTTACAACTTTCATTTTTCTCTCAGCCAAGGATCTGGCAAGTTTCTTAGCAGAGATGTGTCACAAAAAGTCTACTCTGTTACCTCCGTGGTGATGAAAGAACAGCTGTAAGACACACTTGCTAGCTTTTATTTTGCAAGTTGTGGCCAAAAAATGTGTCATTAAATCTTTTCAGTGCCATCTTTGAGAACATTTATAAAATAATTCTGTGACCTAAGTGTAGGGCAAATACGCCCATTCAAGTGGAAATTGTGGTCATATAGAGGTGCATGACTCCTTGCAGGGGCCATAAAAAACCTGAAGTTTTAATCAGGTTATAGCACAATGTTGTTTGCTTTATTTTTGTGATAGTCCAGGCACAGTAAAAATTTTATGAATTCTAAATAGCCACTATGGACTTTAGGGTTCATCTTCAGGTTTCTCTTCTGCAAACATTCTTGAGATGGGAAGATCTTTCTCTTTTGAGAAGCACCATTAGTATGCAGAATATGTTAGCATAGGGAAGTTTAATTTTTTGCATCATTCCTTCTGCTTCTGCCTTAAAAATGGTACAATTGTATAGGATCAAATGGACGAAACTCCATCCAAGGATTCAGGGGACAGAAAAAAAGAATTATTTAAGTAATACCTGATTATTGTAAAGAATGTAATTTTTTAAATTTAAATTACTGGTGAAGGAGAATAATACTGTAAGTACTGGCATATCTTCTAAAATATCTCAGTAGCTTTCTTCTCTCTTCAGAATAAAAATTACAGAAGATTTTCTGAAAGATCTGTGTAAGAACATGATCACATTGAAGTGACTCTTATGTATTGCATGCATTCTGAGGTAACCTACAATTAATACTAAGTGTCCTTTCAGTCACAGAGTTCAGCAGAGTTAGGAAACTGTTGCTTAATAAGACACATCTACGCTTTTAATACTTACTTCATAAATTACGCATATAAACTTCCAGTGGCCTTGAAACAATCTCAGAGGAGTTCAAGAGGCTTTTACCAATTCATCAAAACAATTGGTTTGTTTTGTTGACAGCTGTGCAGGAGAGTTGATCTGAGGGACTGGTAAACTGGGAATTACCATTTAGCTTTCAGCCTGTCGAGGCCGACTAGGAAATTACAAAAGTAGACATTTTCTTTCCAAGTCTCAGGCAAGTCAGAAGGGAAGGGAATCATAACATTTCCTTCCAGGAATTTGTCTTTTATTCCTTCGGCTTAAGAGATAAAAAGTAATGTTTGGCTACTGAGAAGCAGATTTCACTAATTGTTGTTTTCTGGGGAATTTGGTGAATAGCCCCTCAGATAAGCTGGGTTAGGCTATCAGCTGCTGTATCAAAGCCTTTCCACAGAGCTTTCTAAACAATTCCTAAATGTGTTGAAATCTAGAAAGAATGTGGAAGCTCTTTTTCCATTAAAGAGAACCCAGTCAGTGTTAGCATTTAAACTGAAGTGAATAGCAGAATACTTAAAAACATTGCAGAAGCTCTAAATAGAAAGGAAAAGAATTGTTTCCTGCCATCTCCATATGTTGTTCCTCTTTACTGGGTCCCAATTCCTATAGGATTTCCACAGTGACAAGTGGAGAGCTGAAGGAGCTATCCAAAATGAGCAAGTGTTATCTCTCTCTTTAGAGGTAGAGAGAAAAGCAGTGCGAAATCAAAGGACAGTGTAAGACCATGTGTGCAGGAAAAGATTCAAACATCTTGAATTCCCTTTTCTAACTAGCACAAACTTTACATTGTAAATGTGGCCATATGGTTAACTTCTTGTCTTTTACTCACAGACCACTCTAATTCAGCTCAAGAGCTTGGAATTGCATCATCTTAGTAAATTCATGTTACTGCTTTAAATCTGATTAGTTTTCTGCTATGTATCTTTGCTGTCATTAACCTTACTAGCCCTTTGATCTAACTCTGTGGCACATACACATTCTTCATCTCCAACTCACATCACTCCTTTCTTCCTTTCCTCCACACTTTTCTCTGACACATGTTCCTTTTACTACCTAGAGGCAAGGAGAAAGAAGCAGGAGGTTTTCCATCCCCATTTGCAGCCTCTGACCCTGTTGTAGGTATATAAAGAAAGGTCCAAAAGATATAAACAAGCCAGTGCACAGTACATTGATCTTTACGTAGAAAACACCGAGCAGCACGTTCAAGGCTCCCATTTGAACATCACCATCAGAGTCAGGACAAAAGTGTACTGTTTCAGAAGGGCTTCCTAATTATTTGCTGTACGACTCTTAAAAGTCCCTGCAGTCAAATCTTGCTTTGGTGAAGGTTCCATTATTTATGAAGTGACTTTGTGTAGGAAGTGTATCTACCATTTTGCTTTGGCCATTGAGGTTTTAAACTGAACAGTGTTTTCCAACTGTTTGGTAACACATCTAGTGTTGAAGTCCTGTTTCCCTCATTTGTACAGAATCCGAATAGCTTCCTGTTATTATGTGACTTAAAAAGCCCAAGTTTCCCACTATAGACAACTTTAACCTGCTGGCTTGAAATTTATATTGATTCTGTCACTAGTCTAGTTGCTTTTGTTATGAGTCTTTTAGGTGAATGAGCAGGGTTCTGTAAATTTAATTGCAGCAGATGTTTCTCTGGGTTTTCTCTCTCTCATTTCACTCTGGATTTTAGTTGTTTTTCCTTGGAAAGGTACATGAAAGGGAAATCCTTGTATAGTCAAATGTTTGTTTTACCATCTAAAGCTTGCAAAGGGTCCTTAGCCTGGGCTGATTTCTTCTTGAAGAGCTGTAATTATTCATGGAAAGGAAAAAAAAAGCCTTTGTCACTAATAGGCTTCTTGGTGCTTCTTGTAACAGTCTTTATTATTCCTTTCTACATAATTTTCTATTGATGAGGTGAATAAAGGCTTCCTCTGCTGTTGAGAAAGAAAAGGTAATTGTTCTTTTTTCACATTTACCAATGCTTGTTGCGTTCCTTATGTGTTTAAAGGACAAGGATGCAGAAAATGATGTTATTGATGGCATCACCATGGCAACAGTTCTTTGGAATAACACATTCTGGCATTGTTATTCTGCACACACAAAAAAAAGGGGACTTTCTTTTAAGCACAAACAGATTGTGCCCCTTTTAAATGCACCCATGAACTTTGCTTTTCTGAAGATTTACAGACTGGTTTGGGGCAGAAAGGATTCTGACATCATTTACCTCTCTGTGTACATCACATTATGGTGTTAAAAAAAAAAAAACACTTTGAAAAAGCCAATGGTTTAAAGAGACACAGTATGGGAAGGATACATAAACATTTCTTTGATCAGAAAGACAAAAAAAAACTTGAAAGAATTTTGAAATTTATGAGCTCTAGCACCAGACTCACTAAATAATCAATTAAGAGATAGAGGAGACTGGAAGAGCCAAACACTCTGAGCTTATTAAAGTAGTTATTTAGTTATGACAGTGCTCCAGATAACATTGCTTTTACCCCAGACACTACACACATCTTAACACATTTTGATAGGAAATCAAATTGCTTTCTTGCAAGGCAGTTTGCAAACATATATTTTGGCTTACATATTCGATCTTCCATTGTCCTCGGGTATGTAAAATCCTGCTATATTAGCATTTAGAAGCAATAGCATTTTCTAAGGCACGGTATAATTTTATTCTTTTTTACTCCACTGCAGTTCTGAAATGGATTACTTTATTTCTCAGAGACTCATCAGTTAAATATATCCGTGTTTTTTGTAAGAAAAAAGAGAAGGGAATGTATCGAACTTCGGAATGTTTGAAATCCATTCTGCTCTCTGTGGTGCTTTTTCTGGCACCCAAGTGCACACCTTCCTGTTTGACTTCCCCAAGGAACAAACGATCACCTGCACGCCGACAGTGCGTGGAAGTGGGCTGTACAGACCCCGGGATTTGAACACTTTGCACCTAAAAAGAACTTGCGTTGTGTGTAAATATACCCACAGTCTCATTTCTGAGAGAAACTGTAGTTTCTGGCTCCAAATACGCTGTTAAAGTTTTGGTTCTAAGTTGCAGGTGACTTTTCTGGAAGTTGGCACAGCTGGTAGAAATCAGCTGTTTGGTTGTTGGACAATAACTTTGACCGCTGGATTTTTCTGCTCTCAAAATCTTGATTAAAATGTGAAGCTCTGGGGACTATAGCACGGCTACCTATGGATGTTGCTTCACATTCAGCTTTCCAGAGCTGAAATTACTCCTGAAAAACTGACCAGGAAGCTGGAAACTCTATTGCTTTATCCTTTATCTCTGACAAATGTAACCACCTTAGTGCTACGTGGTTCTTTCTGCACAGGGACAAGTTGAGGAATTCCTTAACACCCCAGTGTTTTTTTTTATTTTGTAAGGAACAAAGTGACAGAATGAGCTTTAGATCTTGATCATGTTCAGCCCTACTACAAAAAGGATAATCCTGGTGTAAGAATATTATTTGACCTGTGCACTGTATTTACCGGAAGAGTGAGGAGCCTTCATTCCTTGCACAACATATTTTTGAGTTTAAATAGGTTTTATATACATTAGTATGTATAGAACCACATATAATTATGAATATACATTATATATAAAAATTGCTACAGATATATAATAATACATACATCTATTGCAGTACATAATATATATAGATACAGATACTATAATGTCATATATCATTTTGCTAATTACATGATTTTGCAAGAAGCTGTGAAATTGTTCTGGGAAGAGTTTATGATGTGAAGGAGTTCCTGCAAAGGAAAGTGTTGTTGAAATATTTACTGTTATTACATCTATCTGAATATACTCTATATGTTTGAAAAAGTGCCCCACACATATTTATCTTTAAAATATTTTATTAGAAATATTTCTAGAATATTTCTTTTTCACGTCTGTCTCATGTCAGTTGTGCATATTGCAGAAGAAGGAAAAAATTGCAATATTTGAGTCGAGTTTTTTTAATCCTATCCTCCCATCGCTTGCCTTATCTTCACACAAATGATACTATAGTGATTTAATTTTTGCCATAGAACTTGTACAAAACCTTCTCATGAAACAGCAATGAAAAGCCATCTTTTCAATTAATTTTTAAATTTATGTTTGTGAAAAGTGTCTGGCCTCTGAGATTATTTTAAGTCTTTTTACTGGAGACCTAAAAGCTTTGCTACATCTTTGTGAGAAGTTTCACTTGGTAGAGGTGGTGAATGTTTGGTTAAATACTGAATTTTCCTGTGACCGGGAAGGGAAAAAATATTTTCTTGCCATTGTATGATCTTCTGCTTTACAGTTTTCCTATGTTATAAACAGGTAATGAGAGAGAGACACAAAAAAAAACGTGAGACAAGTTTCCCTAGCTGTAGTATGCTGAGGCCCAAAGACCTCATACGAATATTAAAAAAAAAATCCTGCGAGTTTCTTATTCTTGTGCCAACTCAGGATTTCTTTGTGTTTCCTCAATCCTGCTGTTGTGAGTGAGTGTTTTGAGATCCCAGAGTGGGCTGAGGTGTGGCGGGGTGGTTGTACCAGCATCCCTGCCCAGCGGAAGGTGTTTGAGCTTGTGGTGGTGTTGTCCTTTACTGGCTCTGCTGTAGCACCACAGCTCTGGTGCTCAGGATACCCAAACTACTCCAGGTTTACTAGCTCCACCAAGGCACCAAGAAATAGGAGACTGGTGGTAAAGACTCAGATGCAGAGAGAAAGTGCACTTCTCTCCCCTGCCTCCTGCATGGCCTTGTCTGCCCTCAGGGTCACCTCCATCTGCCAAGGGACATCGTGCGGCAGCAACTCCCTGAAAACCTCCCTTTTCTTTTGCTTTGCTTTACTTTTTAAGGAATTGCTATTTCAAGATGAAGCAAAGTTAAAAGCAGGTTGTAGTATTGACTGTGTTTTGTTGCTCTTTCCTTTCTTGTCCTTACCTTTTTCTTCCCTTGCCATTTATTCGCCTTTAACATCAGGTGCCAAGTCTACACTGGCAGAGACTCACGGTTGATTCTGCCAGAGCAGCAGTGACACTGCTGGACTATCTTGCAGAATTTTTTTTTTTTTTTTAAATAACCCATATCTATGTGTGTGTGATAAGGTAACAGAGACTATTGGAAAGAGTTTCAGCGAGCCTCAGCTTCTCTTGGTAGCTCTGCAATGTGGAAAGCAGACTCAGATTGCAGACCTTCTTTCATATGTTCACCAAAAAGCCATCGTACAGTCACAAGCTGGTCACAACCAGCATGGGATGGATTTCAGCCAGTCTTCTTTATTCTCTTCTTGGTCCCATGGGACTTGATGACATTTTCTGACAATTTTGGAATCTGTTTCCTTTCCCTACTTCCATGGTTTCTCTCTTAAACTTGATCCATTCATTCTCGTCATTCTCCTGAAACCACAACACCTTTGCAGAACTGCAAAACTGTGCTCTTACTGCTGACAGAACGAAGTTATATTTCTGATACATGCCCATTTCTAAATCTCAAGACAAAAACCCTTCCATGTGGTTTCCTGGCTGCCACTCAGAGCAGGAACATCTTGTCAGAGATCAGACTGCAAGTCTGCCTGCTGAAGATGCTGGCCCTAAGCACATTTCAGATCCAAACTGAAAAGACATGTAATTGCTAAACAAACTTGAATTTGTTTATTTTATAATATACCAGCAGCTGTTTTCTTGTATTATGTCCAGGATTTCTCCAGACAACCTACTTAATAGTGTAGAATTCTGTTTCCTTGGGTCAGTTTGCCTGCTTTGTTTTCTTTTCAACCTCTGTTGGAGTGAGTTGTAGTCACTGAAACAACTATTTTTACCTAAAGCTTTAGGCAGAACCAAGCAACTTATTTCAGGAATGAGGATGGAAAGAAAATGTTGTGTTCATTCAGTAAACAGTATGAAAAAGATTAGATTTTTATACAGAGGATTACATTTCCAGCATACACGATGTGAGGTTTCTCACTTAACTCCGAAGGATGGATGCTTTGTAGCTGTGGTGTTGTGATTGTGATCAGCTGAGGAAGGGCACCTGCCTCAGCCAATTAGTTTTACCCTCCATTTTCTTGCTGAAGAGAGTAAATCTTGGTGGGAGTTTTGGTCCTCAGGAAGGGACATTCTGTTTTGAGATGAAAACATCTTACTTCTCTCACTGGGGAGCAGAGCTCA
Organism: Cnemophilus loriae; assembly: GCA_013397755.1. Lineage (NCBI taxonomy): Eukaryota > Metazoa > Chordata > Aves > Passeriformes > Corvidae > Cnemophilus > Cnemophilus loriae. The sequence continues at coordinate 254,658 of VZTF01005326.1, read as the reverse complement.
CCCAGACATTCTTCACATCCCAGAATCAGGTTCTTATTAGGAAGCCAGAAGTGTCCAGAAGATCTGATGCAACTGTACAGCATAAAGGTCAGATCCAGTCTGTTGGAAAACAATCCTTTGGCTTTAATGGTCCTAAGATCTGACCATATGTATTTGTTGACTCTAATTGGGTTCTTTGGCCAAATGCTGATTTTCATCACCCTTGAGCTGCACACGAGATCCTGGAGTTAGAAGGCAAAGGCAGTGACACTCCCAGGTGTAGATGGGGAGCTGCTTTCCACAAGTCAGACAAAAAGTTAACAGTCTGTTTTTATATGACAAAATCTTACATGCATAATGTACCATTTGGCTTAGAACAGCCATCTCACATTTTCACTAACATCATGTTCCTTTCTCTATCAGAAACTTAGTGTCTTTTGGTTGGCTTCCATTCCTCACAGAGTAAGAATTCTGTGAGAGGAGTTGTCTTTGTCAGTTTTCTAAATTGCCTGGTCATTGACCAGTGTTTTTTATTGTAGCACTGTAGTTTCTTACACAATTTTTAAAATGAGAATAAAAAAGAAATTCCTACGATGTTAATAGTCTACAAAACAAATAAAATGAGAGTGCTTGTTTCGTCTTGTATTCTTTCCTCTCTCTGCTGCTAAAGATATATCTTGTATCTTATATATGGTGCAACTTAATAGAAGATTTCACTGTCTACCTTGTGTTAAAATTAACTTATCAACAAAAAAGGGAATGTGATTATGTAGTTTTCAGGACTGAGTGTAAATGATGCAGATGCTACTGGGCATGTCAGTGTGTATGTATGGGTTAAGTTCAAGATTTCCTGTATTTTCTTAGCACATTCAAGCATGTGTAGTCTGACAATGTTCTGAAAGTTATTGATGCAATTTAAAGTAGTCTTTTTCAGATTGTATTTGGAATCAGCATGTTTATTTCAAACTTACAAAAACAGCAGCAATATATATACAGTGTAAGTGAAATCATGGCAACATAGAGGATAATCTAAGCATATATGATGAGCCACACGGTAAAATAATTGCTAAAAGTCTTAATTAAGATGAGAACAGAGAGTGTTAATGAGAAATAAAGGCTGATCAGTGCGTTAGTTGTCACAGTCAGCCTGATTTAAGCACTTTCAGGGCCATTGAGCTGAAAACATTTTTAGAGCGTAATACAATGGAGAGGCCATTATATCGGACTGAACATTTTGCAGAACAGCACTATTAAGAGATCTGTGATAACTAGATGGCAGACTGGATTAATGTAGTAGACTCACGTCCAAATCTCTCCTAGGCCAGGAACAAAAATGAGTGTGGATTGTGGGTATACATAACAGTGGCTGTCACTCTCCCATGAACAATCTTTTGTAACTTAAAGTCATAAAAAAATCCAGGAAGGCAATAGAAGAGAGTTTCTCAAGTCATATCTAAAATGCTGAGAGAAGATTTAGTTTAATTAGATTAGTGTTTTCCTTTCTTAAGTGATATTTCTCTTCCTGTTTATATTTTCCATTGGATTTTGTTTTGCCGTCTGTAAGGTGAATTTGCTGAGAATGTGTCTGTGTTTCAGAAGTTTATTTTACTGTCTGCCAGCACTGCTGAAGAGGCATGCACCCATTCTTGTGCTGGCTTTAGAGATTACCTTGAGTAGCAGCATATGGGATTAAGACACTACTTTTATTAACAGTTAATAAGCAAAACCTAGAACCTTTCAACACTGGGCATTTTAGTGTCATGCCAATAAAGTAAGGATTTTTTAATTGGTGTGCAGACTTCTCTCTTATCAACACTTAGTCTGACCCTTCATTTGGGAACCGTGGTTTTTCACTTGACCCACAGTCCCATCAGTTCTAGAAGCTGGGACACACTGAGCACTGCAAAAATCAAGAGAAGCTAGGAACAGCTTCTTGTGTTCCAAACCAGAGTGAGGCAGATGTGCACACAATGGGAGAGAGAGGAGGGTTGCAAGTTCTGTAAATACCTTCTGGTTAGGGCTTGGATGGAAGGTTCACTGTCTGATACTTTGCCCAGGCTGTGCAACACACTGAGGTAGAATTACTGTGGGCATAATTCTGTACTGCCTTGAGAGAGGCGTCCAGTAGTTCTGTGGGTGTTTTCCCTCTCTGTCCTGCTTCTGCACTGCATTAGTCAGCTCAAGGAAGGGGCACCATGAGAAGCACAGGGCACTTCTTGGTGCCAGGAGCCATCTGCTGAGTTGGGGCTGATGGTAATAAAGACAAAAACTTCAAACACATAAATCAGAGCAGCAGAATCCCATGCAATTTTCCATTATAATGTTTTGGTTTTTTATTTGAATGAGTAGTTTTCCACCCCTTTCTTCAAACGAAGCTGTTTGGCCTTGATTGTGGCAGTGGGGCTGGAGCACACTGCCCACCTACCCCTTGGGTCACCCATTGTCCTGGAGCTGAGCACCAAGGCAGGCACTGAGAGGCTTAAATCCCCCTTTAACATTAGGGAAAGCTTTTCCATGTTGTTATTCACCCTCTGCGCCCCTTATGGAAAAAGCATGTGCGCATTAGGTGGCTGCTAAACATTAACTAAAATATTACAAAGCTTTCTTTCTCAGGGGGCAATAGCAAGGAGAAATGATAGCTCAAACATCTCACTAGTCCTGTGGCAGCAGAGTGTGAACTCATCAGAGCATCTCTGTACTACCAGCAGTGCACCTTCTTCCAGTATAGGAAAATACTGGAGATGGTTTATGTATTTCTAGTTAATTTTAAAGTTTGGACTACATCCTGTTGAAGAGAATACTGAACAAAGTCATTTTAGGAGTATTTTTCTCTCCTATTTATATGCATTTGCATAGGAACTAAGATTAGTACTAGAAAGTTATTTAGCAGGTTTTTGTATTTTTAGTGTTACTTATGTGCCGTATCATTAAAGATTCAGTATTGCCTGAAGAGCCAACTTGCAAAAAAGTAAACTTTATCAATGGTGATTCATAAATTACTTGCGTATGTGGATTGATACAGAAGACATCTGGACAAATACTGTATTTGCTGAAAAATTAGAATTTTGAATGATTAAAACTATTGCAAATTAACACAGTTTTGGGTTATATTGCATTTTTTAGCAAGGTAAAATATTAATTTGCTGAATTCTTATTTCAATAATTTTTTCAGGCTAGAAAGGTTTTGTTTAGGAATTTAATTTTTAGGGATTTTGAAAAATACTGAAATAAAAATGAGAATTTTTGTTGTGCATGAGCTCCTACTCTTGACTGAAAAATAATAGTCTTTCATTTCACCAGAAAAAAACTTGTATTTTCTAAAATAATGATTTTCAGGCCCAGGAGATTTCTATGGTGTTCTCCAGCTAAATACGGAACTGAAATAGTTTTTAGACAACTCTGATTAATAAAATAGCTGGAGTAATTAATAAGTAGCTAAAATATTGTAGTCTTACACACAAATACTAGGATCATTTTTGTTTCTAAATGTAATGATTTTGATCTTCAGTTTCTCCCAACATTTTTAGCAGTGCACAATTTCTGTCTTCCCATGAAGACAGATATTCAGTATCTGCAAGTAAACACTGAAAAACCACTTGCTTGATTACACTTGTGGGCCATTAAATATCTGCTTTCATCTCTATAATTCCTCTCTTCTCAGAGCCTGGGCAGTGGGACTCAATCAGCCATGTGTTATCTTTCCCAGATCCCTTTTGGAGCATAGCGCAGTGCACAGGAATGCAGTTTGTCAAACACATTGTGTCTGAAATCCTTTGTTGGGAGAAGTGGAGAGAAAGAGATTATAAAATGCCTCAAACCCTTCAATAAGGCCATTCCCAGGTTTCTTGTATCTGTTCAGCCCGACAAAGCGTTCATACCTCACTTTGATGTGTAGGATGGTATCTTATAGCATATAGTATGTATTGTATCTCAGAACAGCATCTGTTGTCCAGGCTGCAGTTCACAAAGAATAACTTACTTGGTTTTAGTAACTTACTATATTTTGGCAAGTTTTTAGGCTCAAGGACAACACAGAGGGGAATTTAGAAGAAATAAATATATCTGTTGTCTATAATGCTGGTTTTCATAGGTGGTGAGATTTAAGATCCTGGTGTGTTTTGTAGGAGAGGTGAATAAAAATATCCAATCAGACTGGTGATGTGTGTTTTTCATTACTCTGCTAATACAAACCTCTCAGAGGTAAATCTGAGCAGTGTGAATAACTTCTTGAAGCTGTTAACTGCTGTCACCCTGAGGCAATCTCTGACTGACTTTCTGTAGCGTTTCCTCCTCAAAATTCTATACTCAAAAACTTTTACTTACAGTACACTGGGACTGTAGGTTTAAGATGAACATTTTGCACTGGAGTAGTTTTGAGAAATTAGCCTAGAACAGGTAGGAGTAGATGTTGCAAAGTGCCAAATGAGTTGCAGTGTCCACCTTCATGTTGCTTACAGCAGTGTTTTGGGCAACACACGCAGTTTTCAGCATAGCAAGCTGAGTTACAATGTGAGTTCTCTGCCAGTGTGCTCTGAGAGAATTTGTCTCTCCTTTATAGGTCAGATATCCAAGGGGAAGTCTGGGAAGGCTTTGTAATGCAAATCTAGCTAGCCTTCGTTCACACAAGGAATGTTAGATGCTGACCCATAAGAACTGAGTTCAAGATTTCTGTGAATATGTGGGATTTGAATTAACTAGGTAATGAAAGGCTCTAAGAGTATAAGGTGCATTCAGTATCTAAATCACTGACATGGTTTAGAAAGCTAAAATTGTCTCTGTGATGATTAAAAGAAAGCTGGTTGATACTATTCCTTGGCATAAACATTAGCAGGAATCCACCCGTGGCATTTGGATGTTTGTTGAACAGCTGCTGTGTTTTGTTTAATAGAGTCAAAGAGGAAAGTGGTAGTAGGTTTGTTGGAGATGTGCTGTGTTTATGGTGGATGACAGAGAATTGAGATGTAAAACAACTAGCAAAGAAACAGATCCAAGCAAAAATGCTTGGTTATAATATTTGGTAGATTTTGTGTGTTAGAAAATATAAAGCACATTAACAGGCAAATAAAAATGCACCAGACAGTAACAGCCATTGAATTTATACAAGAAAAAAACAACAGTGAGATCACTTATTCAGCTCTGTGGGACAGACAACTTCCTGGACCATCCTTTAAATCCATGATATTTTCATGAAAGATGAGAATATAGATACAGAATAGAGAAATCCCAAGTTTCTACATGAAACAGAGACACACAGTAATGCTTGTATTTGCCCCAGAGCGTGTTTGTCTTTTATTATACCATTTTGCTGACTATATATCTCTTTTCAGCTCTGTTTTTTTGTCTTGTGCAACATGGTCCAGATGAAAAATAAAAGTTACAGATAAAATTATTGGAGGACTGGATATGCATAACTATTTTGTAATTTTTTTTCAATACTAATATTTTCTATTTTTCTTTCCTTTCCACAGAGGGTATGAACTGTATGAACAAAGATCATGGGTGTGCACACATCTGCCGGGAGACACCCAAAGGTGGGGTTGCCTGTGAATGTAGACCTGGCTTTGAACTTGCCAAAAACCAGAAGGACTGCAAATGTAGGTAGATGAAGATTAAATTTCCAGTGCCCCAAAATGTCTTGTTTTCTTCATTGTTGTTATGTTCGAGAAGAAGTTAACTTTGTTTTGGCCAAAGGTGATTTGTAACTTTAGTAATGAGGGTTCTTTTGCTGTAGAAGGTGCATTTGGGGATGGATAAGAGGGGTTGAATAATAGAATGTTGGCAGTGGCTCAGTTACCAAAACGATAACAACTTTTCTACTTTCCTATGAATGCAGAAAAGTGAAGGATCAGTTTAATCCAGACTTTCCTTGTAAAGCAATACAAATAAAGCGTAGTGGATTCTGGCTTGGAATATTTTGAAGGTCCACAAAGGTGGATGCATTGATAAGTCTGCTAATGAATTTAATGATAAACCCACTAAAGCTATCAAATTAAGAGTGTGAGTTCCAATTTTTTTAAAAGACAGAAATGATTGCTCTAGTCTTGATTCCACTCCTCACAGTCTAGATTTATTACTTGGAAAACATGCAGCTGCATCATATATACTGTTCTTCAGAGAAAAGCCCAGAGTGGTATATTCTTAAAGCTGGGATGCTAAAGATACAGGTACTCATTAGCCCACAAAATTAGAAATTGTTCTGTACAGGTTCAAATAATTGACCTCAACATCGTCATCTGAAAGCTTCAGGACTGAGTCTTTCTGATGGCTTCAGTGAGTCTTAGATCTGAGTCCAATAGTTTGCATTCCTACTTGGTAGCTTTGAGAGAGACAAAAAAAGTGCAATAAAACAACATAAAATGTTTGCTGCTTTTCATAGGGCCAGTATTTTTGAGGCAGTCTTTCTTACACTTCAGGTTTTTTCTTCCTGAGATCTCCACTATGTAAACACATGTAGATGAAATTATTTTCCAAGTACACAGTCAAAAGAATCACTTTTGAATATCATAAAGAAATGCCACAGAGTATTGTACAGCCTGATTTCTGCTCAATATTAAAAGGCTACACAGGGCCAAAGACAAAAGCACAGAGAAAAATGCCTTTATGGTAGTTTTCATTCTCAATGTTTATTACAAGTGAATATTGCGTGCTGTTAGTTGGAGTGCAATATCCTCTACATTAGTGAAGTGTGGGAGGATGTTTACTTATGTTGTTATTATTTGTTTCCTCAAATTCTTATATTCTTTGGGAGTTTCAGTAATAGATGGTGGCAGGAGGATTAGAGCCTTTTCTGGAACATTATTTCTAAATGCCTCAAGGTTTAATAGAGTAAAAACTTCAATTTATTCTGTGCCCTCTGGTGTTCAAACTGTAGTTGGAAGTATAATGAACATTTGGTGATAGACCTCTAAGTAGGGACACTGAGTTTTCCAAGGCTGCAGAGCTTACTTTGGACTACACCAACTTCTAAACCTACAGCACATTCTGCAAGTATGATCCAGAGTCTTATTTAAAATAATTACTTCTACTCCTTCCAAATGCAAATAAGTATAGAGGTGTAGCCAGATAGCCTGGGACAATAACTTTGAGATTACAGCAGGCTATTTATAGAAGCCTAATTCTGAAACCACATCTCAACTTTTAAAAAAACTTTTTCACAGCTAACCATTTCAGTGGAATAGGCTTAAATCTGAGCTGCAGTTTTGCAACTACTCAGTGCAGCTATGTTGAAGAGCTAGAAAAGAGACACTTCCCACTTACCAGCCTGGACTGGGTTTGTAGCCCTGTATAACAGGAACTGGTAGGGTCTGATACAACCTTGTAAAACCCTGTATCCCTCTCAATTATTCTGGTTTATCATGGTCCTCCAGGAGTCCATGCCTTTCAGGGTTTGTCAGAGCTTGCTGCTCTGCTTTTTTTACATGAACACGTGACAGAGAATTTAGTACCTCTTAGTACACCTAGTACCTCTCTAGGTGAATTTTTATCAGCCAGTTTGCTATTCAGTCAGACCACTGGGAGAGGTTTTCAAATGTATTGGCCCAAGGCCTTTAGTAACGATTCAAGCTTTCCTCAAAAGAAGATGTTAAAATAAGTTTGAAAGCAGAAACACTTGGAGGAGGGTTCCATGCTCTTTATGCATGCATCACATGATTGTCATTACATGTCAGTTACATAATCAAATACCATTTTATCATTTACCATCACATGCTGATAAGGCAATCACTCTTGTTTCATTCAGTGCCTATGATGGTCAGTGCTGATTAAACAGGCTTGTGTTCAGTAGCTTCCTCTCCGTAATTTAGTGTTGTGCATTTCCTGCTGCACAGTATTGAAACCCTATTGTGAACACAAAATTTTTAATTTCCTCATGTATTTTCCCATGATATTTATTACTGTAATATCAAAGTGCTTTGCAGGCATTTGTAATGTATTTTCAAAACATTCTTGTCAAGTTAAAAAGTACTGGTTTGCCTATATTACAAAAGAGAAATGAATATAAAAATATTAATGTCAAAGTCATTTAGCAGTGATAGGTGATTAACAAGAGCCACACAGAACCCAGCTAAGCATTTATAGCACATTAATATGATCCAAGGCAAACTCCTGATGGCTCCAGCTGTAGTTGCAAATGCTGGAAAGAAAGGACTATAATATCAGTAATTTGTAATAGAAGAGATTCAAGTGACTTGCCAAGCTCTAAGTAGGAATTCCACAGCGAAGGCAGAAATAGGTTAGAGTTTTTAGGGCTCTTTTCACTGACTGAACAAGACCATTCTTTCTTGACAGTCCATTTCTGATTTGCTACTCACCATACAGCAGATGAGAAAAGATTCCCAGCTGTTTCCACAGCCCTTACTTTCCCCAGCTTCGCTAGGCACTGAATGAGACAGGGATGTTTTCTGCATTTGTCATTAAGGAGAGTTATCATGACACAATAGGTCTATGTACAACAAGTCTGGGATTTTGTAGCTTTTGAGTGCTTAAGATTGCAGCCTTAATGGTTTCTTAGTGTAAATTTTAAGTATGCAATTTCTAGTTGCCCAACATGTTAAGAAAACACTGAAGTGTTGAGACTGAAAGGGACCTCAAAAGGCCATCTAGAAATACACCAAGCAGAATCACTCAGATCCATACGTGATCTCTCAGATGAGCTGCATCTTTTAGATCCAAAGCATCAGTAAACTTCAGTAAGCTTCTGGGAGTTTACTGATACTCCTGTAAACTGCTTTAATGGCCTCTGGTGTACACAAGCCCAGACGAAGATTATGCTTTGTCAGTAATTTTCGTAGATACTTGCTGGCAGCAGAAAGAAGAGACTTCAGGGCAGTGAATTCAGCTCCAGATTATATTGAAAAAAACATGGGAATTTACCTCTTCTTTCTACATCTGTATCCATGATAGATACTAAGATCCTGCTCCTGACCATGATTGCATTAGAAGTTTTTGATAAACTGAAGACTTTTTCCCCAAGTAGGAACAAACCAAGACATTTTATGTTCGTCTCTTTCTTAGCTGGAAGCTTAAAACTAAGAGGAAATCTAAAGCAGATTCACATACCTGCAAGTTGCAACCTGAAAGAGTTATAAACAAGTAAATGCTGAATATTTTAATGAAAAATGCTGGATAACCCTACCTACAGCTGTTTCTGTCTGCCTCCTTGGATAATAATGATTTAAGTGAGCAGGAAGGCTACTGCAAAGTAATTCTAAAAATCCTGTCTAGTACTCTTACAATAAAATGCCAACCTACCTATGTCAAGTAGCAGCTTTTTAGCTCCTGCCGACAGTGTCCTCATGCAACTGTTTGCTATCAGTACAAAGATCCCCAGAATGTTAAAAATGTAAAGCCATACTAGAATAAGTCATGTAAGCAACGTTGCACGCACAGCTTTATCACGTAAAAAAGAGGTGCCCCTATATTTATGTAAATTATGTATTTAATGGCCAATTTAGTTAAGAAACAGTGCGGTTTTCAAGTTATCTGGAATGACAATATGCTCATTTGAGAAGTCCATTCTACACAAATGAAAGATCTGTCTTGTGACAAATTCTGTGGCATCTGAGCCACAGGATATATTTCAGTCCACATGTGGACAAGATCAGGGCACTGTTGTCTTGGGCAATTTTTTAATTTACTGAGTAATAAATGCTAGATTAAATAATTGGCCATATGTTTTCAAGTGCTTCTTGTAATGGGCATGTAAGATGGAAGAACCAGAAAAAGGGTTCTGTGAAACTTCAGAGAAGCACTGAAAACAGGATTTAGGCTGTAGAGTGAGGCTGAATTCTGGTATTTTCTGTCTTCTGACAAGTTTAGCATGGAATCTCAATATCAGTATTTACTGGAACATGTACATTCAAATCCTTCTTGTTCTTTGAGATGTCATTTCTCTTTCAGACAGTTGTTTCTCATTTTTCATGATCGAAATGTCATTTCTAGACTAGTCCGTGTATTTCTCTGAGTGTAAGCACTAGCCCACATGCCAAGCTGTGTCTCAGGACTGTTTGGATCAGCCGAGTCAAATTGAATAGATGCTGCTGGTTCCAGTGTGGGCAGGTGGACAGGCAGGGACATTATGCCAGCTGCCAGGGCCTGAAAGGTGTCTGGCCAGCCCAGGACCCTGAGCACTGTAGTCAGTGAAAAGAATTAATCTGGTTTGAGGGCACTTTGAAGCCCCAGTGTCAGCCCCGAAGCTCTTTATCCACAGGGAAGAGCACTGGGAGAACAGACTGGTGACTTGGCTGCCAGCACTGGACATGTCCCACAGAGGGTGTGTGTCATTGTAGAGCTTCTCTGCTGTTGTACATTGTATTTCTCTCACTAAGGGAAAGAGCCCAGCATTCTGACGGCACTTAAGACATATGCAAATGCTGAAGTACTTTCAAAAGATGGTGTTACTCTGGTTTTAAATCTGCCATGTGGGGATAAGTATGTCTGAGTTCTAACAGATATGTGAATATTCTCCTTTGGATAAAAATAAAAAAAAGTATTATTTTCCATCTCTTTCATTTTAACATGATTTATGATATTTTAAGGTGATCTGTGTCTGTTGGAATTTACCATTTTGTCTCTGTTTGCCTCTTTAATGTCACAGACTCTGAATGAGCACACGGTTGTTTGCATAGCTGCAGAGTCCAAATTTATCAGAAATAGTTCTTAAAATAACACTTTGTGAATTCTCATTAATATTGCTTTAATTCTTTCTGACAAAAATGGAGTAGATCTGGATGTCCATTTGCTTTTAAATAATTATGATTTTCTTCCTCTAAGCAAGAGAAACTTCCCATTGTGTCACTGACACAGAATGAGGGCTGGAAGAAAATTGAAACTTTACAACTGGATTTTCTAGCAATTTTACCTGTAGAGCTGTCAACCTTCAGAATGTTGACTCAAGTTACTTAAAATGAATAAATAAATTGTAGACTAGACAGAAATTCAAATCCTTCAAAAACGTGATTTACTAATGTTTCTAGGAGACAGGAAAAGGAACTGACCTACATGCGCATTCATGGACCGGGCAGAACAGGAACCAGTAACTTTAATATGCAGGGAAACTGTAAAAGTGTGTGATTCTGCATGACTTGCTACAAATGCCATCAGTCTAGTGCGATTTTTTCATAGACAAATATAGTAAGGAAAAGTTCCTCATATTACGTGGGTCAGAGCAAGCGTGTTAAGATATTTTCATCTCTGCCAGCAGAGGCTTTCAGCAAGGAATGCCAAAAATAACCACTGCAGTCACATTTTTTAAATATGCACTTTGTTGCTGATTGCACTTTAAAATCCTCAATAAAAATACTGTTGGCTAGAAATGTATTTAAACATCTGGCATACACAACACCCTTAAGTTAATTTGTGATGGCACTGCAGTCCAACAAGGACAGAAACTCCACATAGTCCTAGAGGCATATGGGGTCAAGTAATAAGCATGTCTTCATTGGAAAGGTGGGAGCTTTAAGAACAGAGAATTGACATAGAATTTTGTTTGTTTTGCATCAAAAATAAAAGCTAAAATGTTACTGCGTATTGAAGCGAAAGAAATGTTACTTCTATTTTATGCAAAGCAGACTGATTTGCTTCAGCTATTTTTTCACAAAAATAAATTATTAGGTAAGCTATAAAAGTGGAGAAGGAGAAAGAATGCCTGAGGGTGGCTGTTGTTTAGGTGATTTTGTAATGTAATTCCTTGGAAGTCTAGTATTCTTATGGTTTGGGGTATACTCCCTCCTCTGTCTGGTTAGACTGAACCCACATTTCCCATTTTCCAGTCTAGTGCACAAACTGTCAAGCTCAAAAAGGGAACATGGATCAGGCAGGTCTCCCCATCTTTCTCATTGCCATTCTTTCCAGTTGGATAGAACAGTGATATTCCTGGAAAGTGAGGTGGGAATCCAGGCAGTCTCTCTTCTCAGAGATTGTTCTTGCCACTAGGCACCAAGGCTATTCTCTCTCTATCTCTGAACAGCGCAAGGGTTTTTTATTCCAAGTGTACAGTGAGAAGGACCAAGGATGCTTGCACCTGTAGTGGCCTCAGGTCTGTCCTCACTTGAGAGGTGGACAATTCCTATTGTGATCTTCGCCAGAATTCAGGGGCTGAAGTTGTAAACTTGTGGTTCCCACGCTGGCAGGAGGTTTAATGGGAATTCTGTTGGGTATGCTGTGGTGGGTCTCCCTCAGTTGCTTTTTTTAGAACTGTTGCATTTTAAGCTAAATACTTCAGTGATTACTGAGAGTGACATGGCTGCTCAGCACTGAGGCACTCACACCAGAGGTGGGATATTTCATTTCTAGTTACTGTGCTGGAAAATTCAGGTCTACTCCATTTTCAGGAGCTAGAATTAAAGCAGGGTCACTGAGTTCAGTGGGAAAATACATGAGCTTAACCCTCTTGCATTAGAGACAACCTCAGATTTTAGTTAGATACGTGATTTCGAATCCTGTTAATCATTATCTTGGTTTTACTGTATATTGCAACTTGCTACCCTGCCTCCTTTATAAACTCTTATCTAGAAGGAAAGTTCTGCTAAGACCAATGTGAGAACATTCCTTCTGATTACAAGGACTCAGTATTTAAATGAGTGCAGTCTGCATTTAAATTACCATAACATTTCAAAACATTTAAGTCCTCTGAAATGATGAGTATGTAACTAAATAATGGCTTGGATTTCCCCTGTATCTGCCAGTATATATTTACCAATAAAGAACCTAGTCCAAATACAGACAGTAAATTGAATTCAGAAATCAGTCAGATCAGAATTGTGTTATTCAGCATCAAGGTGTGCAGCTGCAAAGGATGAAATGAAACAGGGGCAAGTGAGAGGCCTTATTAATGGTGCTAGCCAGCTTAATATTTTAAAACTGGTTTGTCTTAGCTGGCAGAAATTAAATCCATCACGTGACAAAGGAAATTAATTGAATCTGATCTATTAACTCGTGTAACCTTCAAAACTCTACCTACTCTCTTGAAAAATGTTTGCTTTAATGTATGTTTGGTACTTTTTCACCGGAGGACATTTGAATTGCTAAAAGCTATTTTTCACTGTATTCCTGGAAGTGAAAGTGGCATCTCCAGTGCTTCCTTCCTGGCTGAGGCCAGCACATGGCAGAGCCATAACAACTGTGTAAATTTTGGTTGCAGAGAAGAAAACAAACAAACAGACAAACAAACATTTCCTGTTTTATTTTAAAACTTGTTGCTTTAGGGGAGCCAGTACTTGATATAGTAGATTTCAAGACTTTTATGATTCTGTTCTTGCTGCTTGGTCTCTGCTTCCTCTACTTAGAGAATGAAGGGGAAGCAAAAGAGAGATGCTGTCTACAGGCCTGAAAGTATACATGTGTATTGGTAGACTGTTAATTTCTTCATGGATATGAAGCATATAGCTTTTATGAAGACATGGAATTGGCTAAGGCTCACACAAAAATTATTAATACAAACAGGCTGGGGAAAATGCTTTTATTGTTCTTTCTGTTTTTTTCTTCGCTGTATAGATTGAGGCTAGGGCATGAGACAGGCACAAGGGAGGGGGCAGAAGTAAGAAATAGAAATAACTGCAAGCACAAATGTTATGCTGCCTTATGTCTCTGTATGTTACTGCTCTTCCATGTTCTGAAAGGCTCTCAAGACTAATTGGTTTCATTGTCATTTTATTTATATATACATATATACACATTCATTTGGGGCTTAACTAGTAACCTGTAACTATGGGAATGGAGGCTGCCAACACACCTGTGATGACACAGATACTGGTCCTGTGTGTGGTTGTCATCAGAAGTATGCCCTGCACTCAGATGGCCGAACCTGCATTGGTGAGTACTTCTCTGCAGCACATTTGATTTCGGATTGCTCAGAATCTCTGTGCCATTTGTGTGTGTGTGTGTGTCCGTGGGCGCGTGCGTGTGTGTCCCGCAGGGGTTCAGCGCTGCCAGCGCTGCCAGAAGGGCGTTCCAGCAGTTCCTGGCTGCTGCGGCTGAGCTCGCGCCAGGCACACAGAGAAGCGTTTGTGCGTCTTCTGTCAAAATGTTCGTTAATGAAGTATCCCTTTGTTACTCACTTGTAACTTTTGTTCCTGTTCGTAACTATTCATTTTTGAAGTAAAATGGTGTAGAACATCCATCATTTTGAATGAACGTTCAGCTCTTCAGTTCACTTTCGTTAGTCGAGACTTCCTTGCATGAGCAAGGTTAGGAAAATTATCTTCTTTTCTGAGCTGTAACCAGGGAAAAGGAGTCATCATTACGTGCTTTCTTCCCTGTTGTATGTTTTGTGATTCTAAAAACTACAACGCTTGTAGTGACTAAGCTTTCATTCAGAATATCAGTAGGAAAAAGCCGGTCAAGACATGGAGCATCTTGGCAGATGCTTTGCAAACATTTATGATTATAAAATGTATTATTTGCTTAACACCATTTCTTTCCACTCCCCTTAAAAAAACAAAAATTAAAAAGTGCATTTTTGCATAGTGCAAGTTAACATTTGAAAATTCTTACTCACAGATCAGAACCTGAAATCCATAATGGTTTTCATTGGCATTGCGGACATACTGACTTTTTTTTGTTTGTTTAATTTCAAGTTCTTACAAATTCTTAGTCATTTCCTGAGGTTAAAAAAACACAGACACATATTTATCATATTTTCTCTCCTATACTGCAAGACAGAGCATTTGAAACCCATGGAAATCTGTCAGTTACCTTTAGCCAGTGTGTCTTGGTCAGATCCATGGCATAAAGCTCCATGGCTACCCACAGCCTTGCTCACTTCTGAGGGGTTTAATTGCACAAATTGTGGGGTAGGGCGAGGTTTATGCTGGCAGAGGTAAAGCTGAACGGGGCTCAGAGCTGGGCCCTGCCTTTTTGTCTGCACAAGGTGTGTCTGAGTGCAGGGGATCTCTCAGCGAGTGCCTCTAAAAATGCGGAGGGCTCCATCCTACAATCCCTGTCCTGTGGCAGTTCCAGATGTGGAGAACTTGCAAGAGTGAGAGCCTTGAGAGCAGGTTCTATTGACTGGATAATTGATCTTCTATTTATTGTCGTTGACTAACATCCTTGGATTGATGTTTTATTTTGTCCAGCATGTAAAAAATTATTTTAAAATCTATGTACATTGCATCTATTTTTTTTACTTTTTTTTTCCATTTTTGTAATGTAATACATACAACTCCATGTTACATTCCTTGGTCTTGTGATGTAAGTCACATATTACTGCCTGTGCTGATTTTCTTCCCTCTAAAATAGTTCTTTCTCTTAGAATACTTCTAATTTTTTTATTTATTTTTTACATTTTTATTCCTGCTTTCTGGTGATGGTTCCTGATTGCCTGTCTTGTCTGATAACTGACGTTTATTAATTATTTACAGAGAAAAAAAAAAACTCAAACAAAAGCCTCTATTGCAGCCTGATCCCATCTAGAACTTGTTAAAAACAAAACAAAACAACTTCTTGTTACCACTCAACCATGTAGAGTTGCCACAAACAAAACCTGCCAGCCTCCTCCTCCTCCTCACTTCAGTGATTCCAGTGTTTGCTGTCTTCAGTGGTGTATATATTCCAGGCATCACTGCAAGAATGCAAACTTCTGCAATGCCAGATAAATACCTGTTGACCCTTTGTCTAACATATTTTGTCTTCGTTTGCTTGACTTAACCTTTTATTTTTTTTTATGTTTGCTGCATGTGAAAGTCCCCACTTGCATTTTTGGTTTGTTTTTTTTCCTAATGAGCATTTCCCTTTTTCTACAAATCATTTTATTTACCCAGCTGCTGCTTCTCCATTGCTCTCCTGTATCAGAAATCTTTAATTTTATTTCACCTACTGATCATCTCTTCCCACACTTGTGACTGTTTCTGTGTGTTTCTAATGAAGCATAACCGAAGTCCTCATTATGCTGTGTGAAACTCTTACATGTAGGATGTCAGAGACTACCTTGTAAAGTGACCTCTGATAACATCATCCTGCTCACTGCATGCTAATAAAATTACTAAACCCTGTTCTTGCAACATCTTTCCTAGCATTGAATGTTTAGCTAGTAGTGTTTCATAGACAAGCAGGCAACCAGCACTGCCCAAATTGATCTTTTTTTGTGTTTGTTTGGTTTGTAGTTTGTTTATTTTTGTTGTTGTTTTTTGTTTAATTTGCATGCTGTTGTTTGGTTTCTCAGTGTGTCGATGTGTACAAGGCTATGGTGCATCCGTGCCCATCCATCACCGGATTCTTCTTGCTCTCTCTGTCTCAGTCTTCTGCCTGCCACCTTCAGATCCTGGTGCCCCCATTAGCCTGAATCACAGTTTGTCTTTGGTAGTTTGTTTAACTAGCCTTCCTGAATTTTAATTTTCGTCATTAACACCTCTCTGGGGCACCCATGTTAGCTGTCTTGTTCTTGTGTAGAAATCCAGCTTCCTCTGTGTAGTTAATTACTTCTTAGTTGACCATTCTTCCTTCTCACCGTCTTTCTTCCTCCTTTCCCTAAACACCCTTTTAATTTTTTCCTGGGTTCTCAAAGGGAATTAACTCTCTAACGGGGATTTAGTGCTTTCATGCCTTGCTTCTTGGCTTTGGCTGTGCCATGCCAAGAAACTGTCTTAGGCAGCGGAAAATTGGGCTTGTGATTAACCAACTGCTCCATGTTTGTCCCTTACTTGTGTTTTAGAGAAGGATGAGGCTGCAATTGAGAGTTCTGAGTACAATGCCACGTCAGTAGCTGATGTGGACAAGCGGGTGAAACGGCGGCTACTTATGGGTAACACTTTTCTTCCACTTCCTTTGTTGTGCTCTCACTTTTGTCTGTATGTGTGTGGGGGGGAGGTTCTCTTTTGGTCTCATTTGGTTTTGGTCTCCTTTGGTTTTGGTTTGGCCTGGTTTTTTTTTAACCTGACTTCATCTGTGTGGAAAGGTCACCAATTTTGTTAAGTTCTCATCTGTTGTACAACTTCATTCCTTGTTTTTGAACTTTTTTTTCCCTAATGCTGCAGCTTTAATGTTCAATTTTCTCTGCATAGAAAGAAGCTTCTGCCATTAACCTTACTTAGCTTATGCAAGCTACTTTTTACATGTGATTTGTGTGTTTGTGTGTATGTGTTGCTGTAGAATTCCTGAAAAATCTCCTGTTGCAGACCTGCCTATTGACTTAAAAGTGGATGATGATGATGATGATATACACCAATGTTCTGTTACATCTCTGGTGTTAAATGAACAGTGTATTTGCCTAATTAAAATTTCCTGTACTTTTGATTGAAAGGTAAATATTATGACTGGCAATTCACTGATTTCCTTTGTGCAGCTATTTTAGTGACCACTGAGAGATCTTTCCCAAGTGACTAGTGAGCCTCTGTACATTCTTCTTTAGAGACTGAGGCCTGGCTTGTTTCTCTGTGTTGCTGGAGCCTGAGAGTGGAAGAGAGTAGGAAGTGCACTGAACAGTGAAGATAATTCTTTAGATTCTGTGCTCAGCTAACCCATTGCACACCCTTGTGCTTGTCCCCTTCATGTTACATTTCTGGCTGTTAGTGAGAAGGGCCTTTTGGGAATAGAAGGGGTTGAGTGGCTGGGCCTCTGGCAGCCTTTGCTTGAGACAAAGAGCACAGAGTGGCACAGACTGCTGAATGATGCTTGGAGGTTTTCAGGTGGTTTATTTCTCTGTATTTTCCACTCTGATGCCCTACTCACCACATAAAATTACTTCCACTAGGTTTTAAACATAGTGACCATTGGTGAGAGGTACCCAAGGGACCACTTACAAGACAAGGATTCCTCACTGCAGAAGAGGTTCTGGCAGGACAAGAGTCTGCTCTTTTCCTTCAGGGTTACTATTTCTTTTCTTAAAACCACCAAGTCCTTTGCAGACTGTCCTGCTGGCCGTTGGCAAGCTCAACTCTGCCTATGATCATCCACACCTGCCTGGAGTGACCACCTTGAGGAGACCAAAGCCTCGCTTTGAATATTTAGTTAATTGCTGGGCTAACAGTTGCAGTAGGTGGCAATATTTATAACATTTCCGTATCATTTGTATCTTGTCATCCATGACAAACCATCCACTTACCCAGAGGCCAGTATACAACCACTGTGTAGGAAATGGCACAGTGTTATAACTCTGTAATGGTATTAGATGACAAGATTGAGGTAAAATATCTTCCTTCATGTGAAAACCTGGGCATGTGTTCCTTGATTTTTAGATTATCCCTGATTGTTAATTTCCAATTAGTTTGCAGACCTAGCAAGTGACCCACATAGTTTTATTTTTTCATGATACAAAATTTCAAATAATTTAACCTTAGAAGAGCTATGAGACAGCTCATCTTGCTTTGTAATTGTGCTGTTAACACTTTTAGCTATAATTTCAGTAAGACCCATAGTCTCACAAAAAGTCAGGAAAATAAACGTGCCAAAAGGCCTCTAGACCACTGAAAAATGCAACCCTCTGGGTCTCAATGTTGAGTTTGCCCAGCCACAAATAGTATGTACAGTACTCTCTAGAGGTACTGAGCAACATAGTTCTCTGTGTTGGTGCCTCACCCTCTGAAAAAAATAAATATCCAGCCTGAAAATAAGCTCACACTGCTTCCAAGAGTCCAAGCAAATAGCATTAAAAAGTTCAGCATTTAAAAGATTAGTAACAGCCTTCTTAATTACACCGGGTCTGGAAGTTCCAAGCTGAACACAGACCCTAGAAATAGGCTTAGGGAAATAGCTTAAAACCCAGTTTGCAAAATACATTATTTAACTCTTCAGTACCTCCTGTATTAACAGGTATCAGCTGAGAGCTGAGAGTTTCTGGACATGCTATGTTTAAAGCATTGGTTCCTTAGAAAAACATTAACTAGAGAGGAAAATAAATTTAATTAGTGAGTGAGATCTGAGTGGGTGTCTTAATATTTAGGGACTTTTCTACTTGTTTGTTTCTACTGATTTCTGATACTCAGAATTATTTTTTTAATGACATCTTTCTCATTTCCAAAGTGTAGTGGCATTTCCATGAAATTCCATATGTCTTCAGATGTTTTCTAAACAGCTGTTTTAGGAAGTACTGGAAGGCTCCTCAGGAAACTTTTCTCCCAGTTTTTCTAAATGGACCGTGATTTTTGACCCTCCTGCAGGCAATCTTGGGAGAGTAGGAAAAGTAGACGACTTCATGTAATTTTAGTAGTCTGATGAAAGGTGCTTTCAGTTGCAAGTTCTGAGATGATAATTTCTAGTCCCCTGTCATTTGCTGCATGCTATCAAAATGACTATGATCTGTATAACCCTTAATATCAGCCAAGGCTCAGAATAAGCTTGACAAGATTGCTGTAGAACAGTGTTGCTGTCAGACAAGGCTGCCTATCCCAGTCATTTGCTACACCAAGACTGGCCCCCTCTGTGTCTCAGACTGGCTCTTACAGGGGCTTGTGTCCAAGTCATGCTGTGGTCCTGAGACTCGTGGCTAAATCTTAAACAGAGAAAAGTAGATAAATACACATTATTCCTTCCTGTTGGATGCATTTTTATCTACATCTTGTGAGGCAGATGAGAAACTGGTCTTCTCTGATGACCTGCTAGAAACTTCCCTTTAGAACTGTCCAACGATGCCTAGGAATTTTCATCCAACTTTTTCATAATGTTTGGACAGATCCTGAGGGCTTCCAGCTGTCACTTATTTCCCTGGATCAGAGAAAAGCTCTTGGATTCAGAGTAAAGAGTGCTCCCATTACAGGGATGGCACTGAATGGCTGTTTTCTGGTCAGTGAAGGTTCATACAGCTCATTTCCCTCTTCTTCACTTCCCCTTGGCCGTTGCCATCATGGAATGGAAGCAGTGCAGCCTTAGTTGTACTCCAGGAGGGCTCCCGGAGAGGTTCTGACCTGGTTCCATGGTGGCTGCTGTAAACTGGACCTTGAGCCATGAGCATTCCGCAGATGAGGAAGGACATTCATCCTGCAGAAGTGCACAGCTCCGAAATCAGAGCTGTACCATCATCTGGAAGGGACATTTACATTCCCCTTGTTGCAGAACACCTTGCACTTGCTATAAAGCAGAAGGGCACAATCAGTGGCTTCAGGTCTTCTCAAACATCTGGTGTCGTTTATCTTGCAGTTAGCTGAGCATAACCTTCAACTCTTAAAATTATGTTCAAATCTCTATTTTGTATGGCATAACAGATTTTCTTCAGAAAATGTTTTGTGTGTTTCTTAGGAGCATCACAGAGAACTCTTCCATTTTCCTTTACCTTCTTTTCCTTGGGAACCCATTTGTCACAACTGCTTTTTCTGTCATAGCCTCATAGCATGAGACTGCCCTACCTGGTTAGAGGAGTGGACTCGTGCGTTTCACGTATTTTTCAGTCTAAATCCAGAATGGATGTGAATCACAGTATATCTGCCCTGCCGACCTGTATGAGAGCCATTCTAGTATGGGCACACAACTTTAGAAGCACCAATCCACTTAACCCTACTAATACACTTACCTTCAAAATATTTTGGCTGGTGTCGCATCTTCAGCAATGGAAGTTGCTTTTATTCATGTTTCCGTATCTCTTTGCTGTTATAGCCCTGGATAGAATTCATAAGTCAAACAGCCCCGTCACAGTCTACCACTGTAAAAATAAATTATCCAGCAGCTTAGCACTTTATCATTAAATAAATTGTAAATTATCAAGTCTCGTGGGCTTAACATTCTCCTTGACCACTGTCTTTTGCTTGAAAAGGCTGCAAGGTTTTTATAGAGCAATTGTCTGTTGATATCCTGAAGCTTCCTTTTAGAAACTTTAGAAGTTTCTTTTCAAAACTTTTCTTTTAGAAACTTTCTTTCGGAACTTGATATTCTGAGCACAGAAATAGAATTCATAGCATCAGTTATGCCATCGGGCTCTCTCATTACAAATAAGTCAAGTGCTTACAAAGAGGTGACAGGCAGCTGAAAACTTCCTCTTTGAGGAGTCAGAACTGTAGAACTGTCTGGAAATTAGACTCAAGGAGTCCTCTCCTAATCAGAGATAATGCTTTGCTCTTTAGCTGCTCTTTACATCAACTCTTTGAACCAAGTAATTTAATGAAGTATTTTTTTAATATTGTCTTTTAAAATGAAGTCACTTGCTACATTGCCATCATCACAGGCCTTATTAGACTGCATGAAGCCGTAAAGTGTTTCAGCAACATAACCATGATGTTCTGTGCAGATTGTTCGTTAGATCCTGTCCTCTGGTCAGCTCTTCTTGAAGAGGTGGGCCTGACCCATTTCTCACCATGTTTCATTTTCCTTCCTCTACACTTTAGCAGTCAATGGACCAGGTTCATTTGGGCTTGACATCAGGTGACTTCAGGACAACTGCCAATGCTGTGCATCTTCCTCACCTTCAATCCCTTTTCCATTCTTTCCAGAGATCACTGTGGTAAGAACTCACTGTGGCCATAAAATGTTCTTGCTCTGGCCCTGGAAGATAAAAAGTTGGTTCCTTCTTGTCACAAGAAGAGAGGTGTACAGAGTACTTTTGAGTATAGCAAAGAGCAACAGGACATTGAGCCCATCCTGAAGCTGAGGAATTGTAGTAATTTCCCTTGCATGCTTAAGGGAAGCAAAATGGTGCAAGTAATACCATTGCTACAGGTGTCTTCAGAAATCCCAAGTCTGCACAGAAATTCACTCCTGCATGAGACATGTTCAACTAATTTTGTGTCAGGGCAGCTGAGGATTTTGCCATTGGACATCAACTTCTTGGGTCATCAGTAAGGTTATTTGCAACCCGCCTCAGAGAGGGTGATGCAATTCTCTTCCCTGGAAGCTGGTTCCTAAGAACCCTCCAAAGTATTTTACTGTCAGCTGAAATGCTGGCATAAGCTGTAAAGTGCATCAGAACTGTGCTAGTCTTTGTTACTGCTCAGTTTACCTCTGCCTAGATTGCTTCTGTGGTGCCATTTGGAAAATCACACCAGCAAGCACCAGCTTTGCCAGGCTGGGATAAATGTGCACTTGTATTACATTTCATCCCTGGTTTCCTAGGAGTCGTTCACAGGCAGGGCTGTGGTCTGGCTGTATTTATGGCACATAACCAGCAAATAAGGTAGTATTTTCACTAGTTCTGTATTTTCCCTCTTTGTGGCAAGAATCATTTGACTTCTGCAGATGTCTCCTCTTCCGTTATCTTATCAGTAGCTTTTCAGCTGTTTATAATGAGCACCCAGCTACCTGCCTGGAGGGATGAGTGTGCAGTCAGCTAAGACCATTCCCTCTGCACAGCAATAACTAGAGATGTGAGCTGTGGAAATTGCAATTTGGGCATTTTTGCCATTAACTAGTTTATGACAGAGAATATCATCTCTGAGTGTTACATGGGGCAGAATAATCTCTTTGTTTGCCTTTGCTTGCTATGGAAATTGTGCTTCCCCATCAATTCAACACCAGGGATCCCAAACATCGCAGTAAACAGCCAAAGCCAGTTCAGAGTAATAGATCACAAGTGCAAGTTCTACTTTGGCCACTTTAATGGCATGCCAGCACTCCCTTCTCTGTGTGCTGGTCAGCTCTTTCACCCAATCTTGTGCCTCCTGAAGGTACCTGGAAACATCAGCCAAGGTAACTGTTTATCCTGTCCTGCCCAAAGCTGTTTTGGTTTCATATCTTTAGCCCAGTACCTACAGTGGATTTTAATGAGCTGCTCAAATCATACTAAATAAAAAACCCACAAATTGAGCTTGTGGCCATGACTTACAGCATTTGTAGCAAAGGCAAGCATTTTAATATCTGTTACATCAAAAAAAGGCAGAGAGATTTATAAATTTAGAGCTTGGGTTTACCCATTTGAACCAAAAGTGGTACTCAGCTTCATATGCCTTGAATCATCTGAGCTTACTAGTCAGCCATATGGTATGTTTTCTTAAACCTCAGCTATCTAAGGATTAGGCTGCCCTATTCATCCTGGACATCAAGCGTGCTTTGACTGACTTGTCTGGAGCACCTGTCACCTGATTGCCTCAGTGGCAGGAAGGTACCCAGTTATAGTTACTCCCACATCGAATTCCCACTGCAGGTAACAGATAGTGTCAGTTCACTGATTGTTAATGAGCAGACAAAGAACCATCAGGTGTGAGCTGAACATTCTCCCCAGTAGTTCAAGGCAGGAAGGCCATCTGAAGCACCATCCTTGCTTCTGCAGTTGTCCCTCGCAGAGGCTTCCGGGTATCGTGCAGCTCTTAGCAGAGCAGTCCTCTACATTCCCTGTTTCTAATGAATTAAGATCCTCTGTCAGGTATCTTGCATAACATTGGGATTACAGAGGGCACACACCCAGTGTGTGAACTTCATATTGATAATGATGTTATGTCCATATGCACATTCACATGGTCAGCAACCTTCTCCCCATCCTTTTCTTAGTCCACCTGGCAATCCTTGGGATTCCAGAGCTGAGAAGAACTGATGGTATGGGATTATGTGGTCTTAAGGCTAAAAAATCTCAGGTCTTAACTTTCAAGGATCTATGTCATGTATGAACATGCACATAAAACAGCAGATAAAAAACTTCGAATTTCACTAGTGTGCTTCTTTTTACTTCCACTTCTCTGTATGACACACAGGACTGTCTTTGAATCACTGTTAGCTCTTCAGTAGAGACATACAGCTTTTTCTTGATTACAGGAAAATAGAATCCACCAAGTTAACTACAATTACCAGAATCTCATAATTAAATTTATTTTCTCCTGCCATGTTTAAAATGACAGCATATCAATATGGAAATTTTCCTTCTATGTTCTTTCAGCATCGAAAGATCTCTCCTCTGGTGACTCAGTGTGAATAACGTATCCAAAATCAAACATCTATCTTGAAATACTGTGTAAACCACACAGTGATAGTGTAGATCATATGGAAATCCACCATTTTCTGGATTTCAGGACTCTGTGGTAGAGCCGTATTTAGCGTCTTTGCAGCTCAGGAAAAGGAGCTGTAGAATGTTAGAACTTAACTGAAGCCACGCATTCTTAACCTAAAAAAACCCTGTCATCTGATGACAGTTTTCTGTCTAAAGCCTTTTTTCTTGAAAGTAGGTTTTGTGGGGAAACTCTGTTTTTCACAGTGCTTTTGCCTGGAATGATCTTCAGAAGCAGGGAGACAGAATGTACACAGACAGAATGTACTTGGTAGAATATTGATTTGAAATGTGAGGAAATGATTCTAAAGACCCTTTCACAGTGCATTGCCACCTATGTTCAAGGAAAGTGGTGGTCTGTAAAGTCAGACTAACTCATTATTGCCTCATGTATATGTTCCACCCTTAGGGCCACTATTGGTAGTCAATCGCCTGAAAAGGGCTAGGGATATTTCAGTTTCAGTAAACATAAAAGCATAGAGAATGTGACCTGGATTTCTAACATGCAATTGAATGCCTAAACTACTAAACACTGGAGTAAAGAGTGTACGAGCTCTGGTTTGCCATCAGAAAATTTCCAGAAGTCTTATATTGTTTCATTCCAGCGTGAATTAAAAACGGATTCTGCAGACTTTATTTCTGTCTTCTTTCAAAATAGAATGAGGGTGATAATACTCCCAGGTTTCTGTCTCAAAGAGCAGGATGGTGGACAAGCTAGTGTTTGTTTTCAAGTGTTCTTTCAAAGCAGTTAACTTCTATCACAGTTACAGCCTACCAAGGGTCACTTTAAGCCAGGAGTACTTTTCCAGTATGTACTTCAGTACCTAGCTTTGTTGTACTGCTTCCTTGGACTCTTTCCAATTACTTAAAATACGTCTTTATTTTTCTGAATGGCTTTCACCTGACTTAGAAATGCTCACTGTCAGAAAACCAAGCATGTGGCTCTATATGCATCATAATCCTTTTGTGCTTAAATCAGTAAAGAATTGCAAACGTTTCATTAGCAGGCATACTGCTAAGAGGTTCTATAATTCAGTTACTGACTGTGAAACCAAGACCTCACTTTAACTCCTTCTGTCAGTTCTACTTTGCTGTATGAAATCATAGCAAACAGGGGGAAGGAATCCCTGAGGTCATTCATGCATTCTCTGTCTCCCAAGGGCAGATCTTTTCATCTTGAGTTACCGTCAGTTTTATTCATTGAGTTTGTGAATGGTGTGCTATTTCCTGTAAAAATCCCTTTTCTTCATTTCTTTGCTGATGATAAAGACTCTGACCTTATCCAGAATTCCTGGCAATACCTTCCATTGTTTTGCTTTCCCATTTTAAATGAAAGGATTTATCCAAGGTCAGGAGATAATGCTCCTTCGGGATGTTCAGAGAATTTCAGTTTTTCTTAAATGCAGCTTCTCTATCTAGAGAGAGCACCACAGCTACAAGTGTTAATTTTAAGAACCAGACTGGACTCATAGGATGCTTATAAAACACCTGATCCAATTTATCAAGTGACATTCCCTAAGTATGTAGTGTTCCCTGGAGAGGAATCAAGCTTTTCTGAACTGAGAGCTGCAGGGTTCATGATTCAGTGTAAGATGCACCTAGTTGTTTCTTCACACATTCCCTATGTGGCAGGGCAGAATCTTCATCCTATTTTCATGCAAATAAAATTCTACCAATCATGAAATTGCAAGGAAATGAGGAGACAAGCATAACGAAGTGAAGAATTCCACATCCTGCAAGTTACCCTCTCTGTCTCACCTTTTTCATTCCCTGAATATGAAGCTCTTTCAGTTTCTCCTTCATCTGTTCACAGCTATTTGTTTCTTTCATTATACTCTTGTGAATGCTCTTTCTCTATCCTTTCAGCATCACAGAGCATAATTTGCATGAGAATAGCATAGTTCTCCCTTAACTGAAAATTGAAATATTTTGTGTGTTTAGTTTCTTCTTGTGCTTGTTGTCCTTTGGGTCCCTCTCTGTACCCTGATCTCCTGCCACAGAGCACATGTACCTCATGTACTGCTACTTGCAGTAAAATTCTTTTTATGGATGGAAACAGCAGTCTTATCATCTGTTCTCTGTCTCATGGCTTTCTTACTCATGCTGCATATTCCCTCTTACATAAAGACAAGCTCATTTTATAATACACAGAATTCTTTTTTTTTAATTTAAATGGACTTTCCTGAGTTAAGTTTGAATTTCTTGTAAGTTTCAGACTTTCAGGATTTGTGCATTTTGGGTCAGAATTTGCAGGGCATCTTCAGTGCAGTTCTTTTTGGTTTTTTTTTTTAATTCAGTTAAGTAGTCCTTGTTCTTAGGCATGGTCATGCACTTCGCCTACCACTAGTGATTAAAATTATTTCTGGATTCTCAGGATAAGAGTTAGGAGGAAGAGAAAAAACACCAGTCCAAAACCCCAGTGCATCTGGAATTCAGAAAGAGCTCTCTTTGGACCCAGATGGAGCAAAGTGCTTTTTCAGGTGTGAGAGGAGGGGAGGTGCAAATTAAGGACTAATTTGATTCCAGACACTTTGTGTATTAAACTGAGTGAATTCAACATTCTTTAAGGGGAGGGAGCTGGTACCACTCGGCTGAGCAGGATCTTGCCCTCTCATAGAACTGCTCTAATACCTTACCATCATCACTTTTTCATAACTGCAACATAGTTGGCACAATGGAGTCCTGGTTTTGGTCCTTATGAGGGCCCCAAAACACTACAGTGATGCAAGGAATCATAATAGACAATGGCAATTAATGTTTTCAGATTAGACCTTCTCAAAATTCTCAAAGCCTTATATATGGCTTTCTTTAACAGACGTCCTTAATCTTTTCTCAGTTGTTCAAAGTTGGTGTTTCACTGTGAATTACAGAGAAATAAACTCATTTTTATGTGGTTAGGATAGGTAAACAGGTTATCTCTTGATTCAGAGACAGTAGCAGTTTACAACAGCTTTAGTTACAGCACATCTGCTGAGAAACAGATATTGGGAGTAGTTTACTCTTTTTGCCACTCCAGTTGCCAGGAATTATTACTTCAGAGGCATCTCTCTAGGAAAAAATGGTCTAATTAATCCATAGACCTCCTTGTTGCACTGGCTAAAACTGTAAGGGCTCTAAAGCTGCCATCCTGCTTGCAACATTTAGCTTTAGTTGCATGAAGATTGAGTTGTTCATGTATCTGACCCCTGAATTTAAGACAGTTATTCTGAGCATAAGATACCATGTTCAGATCTTGTGCAAAATTCAGACCAGGTGTAGAAGTAGATACGATTACAATCTGAGTACAGTTACTCATAACTTTGCTTGGACTATGATTTACTTGATAGGATGTGATAGCTTCTTAAATTCTGATTTCCACACTGCTCCAAGAATTGCTCTTGCCTAGCATAAAAGTTGACTCAGAATAAATCCAAAATAATATGGCACAGACTTTGAGAGCAAAGCCCAATCATCCTGTTTCTGCTGACCCCAATGAGCTTTAGTCTACTGCAAAAGAATTCCAAATAAAGGCAGTTTGAATTGCTAGTTTTCTTTAACTTGCCCTTTGGTCAGTGTTATCATTTGGGCAATCATAAGAACTAGGTAGGGGAAAAATGCATTTTTCCATTTTCAAGTCTTCCTTTCAGCTGTACTGTCAAGCTAAACAGTTTATAGAAATCTGGCAAACTTAGAGAATACTCTTTGTTTTGGGGGACTGCTGTGTCTTTTATCTGCAGCCTACCTGTTGCTGCAAAAAACCCTTTTCCTCTGCACAAGGCCCTAAGACAGGGGGTCAGTCCAGCCTTTCTCTCAGATTCAGAGGAAATTGCAATCATAAGCCCTACAGAACACAGTCATTTAATTTAGTCCAAGAACAACAACTTCTGAGCAAGAAGGTGCCCATTCAGTGTCCCTCTCATGCTTTTCCTAAGAGACAGGTGCTGTAAGGCTACCTTGAATGTAGGTGATGACTTCAGTGGCTTCCCTCTCCCATTTTCACTTAGGTTATATAGTTCTGTTTTCACTACAGCTGGGTTTTTGTCTTCTGTTAAGACTTCTTTGCATGTTTTACACACATGCTTGAGAGCAGCTCTTGCGTTTACGGTTGTTATCCACTCTTTCCAGTCATTGCATTATGATCAGGAGTCTGGAAACAAATAGGGTTTTCTGGATCCTGTTGACTTCAGACTGCCATGATGGGTAACAGAAAAGATCAGAGAACCACTTCTCTGTATCTCTAAAGAAAGCACCTTGGTGCTAGATCCCCCTCCTCTTGCCTTTATTGGTGTTTACCTTGTCCAGTCTTCATACCTGTTCTCATGATTTATCAAAGATTATAGAGAATGACCTAGTTAAGACAGATTACAGCACGATCCTCAGATATATCCCTTCTAGTCTCAAAGACCTATGTAATTATGTTCTACTTTGCACTATATCTCAGTTCCTATAAAACTGGTTTGCATCTTAGTTCAGATTGAACCAGGCTGCCAACAATGAATAATAAAGATTCCAAGATTTGCCTGATTTGGACCAATACCCTTGAAATCATATCATGTTTTTTCGTTCATGAGATAAACTGAAGTCACAAAAATTGGCTTTATGAAATAATTGGCTACTTAAAAAAACCCCAAACAAATAGATTTTTATTAGAAGCTTATATTTTAAATGGTTATGTTTACTTGTTTCATAGAAGAAGCTGAAAATCAGGCTTTCAGAAATATTCTCAAACCATGAGACATGTTCAGCGTTTCAGGCATTTAATAGTATTCAAAGCCAAATAAATCCTGTCTGGTGTGACTCTTCTTTTTAAGAAAGTGACCTGTTGCCACCTGGTAGAGATTCTGCTTTAATTCAAAAGCTTCAGAAGTAGAACCTGAAGAGCTGCTCTTTCACTGCTAAACCATTGCAGGCACTGGAGTAACTTCACCTGGTAACTAAGTCAGTGTTCCTGATCCGGTGCTGAAGGACCAACAGCTCAAGCTTGTGCTTTTTTAATTGGATATTTTAATATCCAGAAGCAGTGCATATCCCATAGTCCAGTGGACTAATGTTAAAGCAATAGTTCTAATGGATTAAACCATAGCATATTGGTAATTATTTCAGTTATTTCTTGTCTGTGGATCCATTGAGCAGATACACGAGAGATTGCTCCAGAATTAGGAGCTTACACTGGGAAAAATACAATGTAATCTGTCCAAGACTGCCTTATATAAATAGATGTCCTTTTCTTTAGAGCCATGTTTCTGCCTGAATTTTCTGGTAGGAATTCAGTAGGGATGTAGATGGGGCTACAAACATCACTTTAAATTAACAGTAAGGTCTAATTGTTTCAGATTATGAGCTTTGTCATAATTCAGAAGGAATCTAAATGTCAGTAACATGACACTGCTTTACTCGTGTCTTCCAGTTCTTTTTTCACCTTGTCAGAACAAGAACAAAAACAAAAAAGCAAAAAATGTGCAGAAAAGTTTGAAACAATCAAAACAAACAAGGAAAAAGGCTGAAATGTTGAGGTTGTCTTTCACAGAGAAAAAAAACAGCAAAAATGATCTTTGGGATCAATATCACCATGAAGACCTGGTCCAGTTTTTAACATCTGTTCTTTCCCTTTCATAGCTTCTCCAGTATGATAGAACGGAAATAAGTAATTTGCTTCTGCTCTTGTCTTGAGGCCTAAAAGTTGTATTTGCCTTTCAAATATATACTGAGGTTTGGTAGTGGTGAGGTGAGGGATGAGTCGGCGTCACCCCTCTCAGGAACACAGGTGGTGATGCATTTTGGTCTGTGCTGTGTGTAGGCCTCAGCTCCTCTTTGATGTAGCCTCTTTCCCACATTCTGCTATTCATGTTTGCTTTCTTTTACCGATGTTTTCTCACGACCTTGAGTTTAAGGAATTTCATCAGTACATCTCTCCAATTATCCAAAGTGTGAGAGGTACTGTCACGTGTCCTCTTGCTCATTTGGATCTTCATTCTGTTAAGAGTTTGTCATGTATGAAAGTCAGAGTTGCTAGGAAGGTTGCAGGGTATTTATCTTTTTTGGTTTGTTTTACTAAATCTGTGTGAAAATAAGAAAAGCTGGCTTGATTCCTTCTATTTATATGTAGAAATAACTCTTGTTCATTGAATGACCCTTACCCTGTAGATCCAGTCATCCATGCCATGGGAAAAAAAAATTGTTGTGTCTATTCATTTTCACTGGATGTCATCCAGAAAGCAGAAATATTACTGCTTATGTTCATCTCATGTTGACGCACTGCAATAAAGGAGTCTTCATATGCCAGAGTTAATCTGCTAACAGAAGATTTACTGCTCTTTGCAGTGCCATGCCAAACGTAACCTTCAGTGCTTTTTCCTGAGTTTTAACCTTAACTCTTTACGCCTGGCAAATCCTCCTGCCCTTAAGCTGTGCCCAAGTTAAAAATTTTAAATGACCTGAAACCTTTTTCCTTCCCTGAAATATAAAATTATTATTTGATATGTTGGTCCATGAGGACACACACACATTCACATACAAATGGAAATGCCAGCATTGTCTTTTGCAGAAGATTTTTTCAAACAGAAGTTTCAGTCTTTAAGTCTACAAAATTGTCCTTCCCAGAGAAGTAGAAGAAAATCAGAACTATATTGCTTAAACAGTTAGATTCAGGTCGTGCAAGGTGAGCAAGAACCACCTGAAAATCAGGAGCTGCGGACTCAGCTCCATTTTCAGAAAGCTGTTCCAGGAAACATGTCAATCCATTTGTTAGCTGTGCTTACTGGTGGTTGCATGCAAATCCATTTCTATACTGGTAGCTCTTTCTACACAATGTTACTGCATAGCAAACAGGCATAAAAATTTAAAATCTATCTGGAGGACCATGTGTGAATGTATATGGGCTCAGAGATCTGTGCCATGCTGTTTATGCATGTGTGCCCCAAATCCATGCTTTCAGTTTGTTCTTAAGTGCCAGGCGCTTATTTCACAACTAATGGAGAGGCCTGTGCCAGTGCAAAAGAAAAAAAAAAAAAACAGTTACACTATTTTTTTTTTTTTAAGCAATGAAGTCCCTCCAAAGGGCCAGTCTAAGTTCACCTTGAGGGCACAGCACAGGCTACTTTAAAATAAAATCTTTTAGTACTAGTCAATAGAAAGATAAAGCCTGTTCTGTTCTGTGTAAATAATTTTTGATCAATGTAGTGTTCTAAGGCAATTCCCAATTAGCATATCCTATAGCTGATTGTCAGACCCTGTCCACAGGGTACAATTGTGACACAGGCTGTGAATATTCAGCAATAGGAGTCTGTAAATCTGAGTAAGTAATGACAAAGCCTCTTTAGGGAAAGAGGTAAGCTGAGTAGAATAATGGCAATCTTGGGGGCAGTG
This sequence comes from Cnemophilus loriae, assembly GCA_013397755.1. Lineage (NCBI taxonomy): Eukaryota > Metazoa > Chordata > Aves > Passeriformes > Corvidae > Cnemophilus > Cnemophilus loriae. Next base: position 223,508 of record VZTF01005326.1, on the reverse strand, counting down.
GGGGATTTTAATTTAATCAAATCCAGAGCAACTGAAAAAGATACTATTGAAAGGACTTATTCTCTGAAGTAAATACTTTTCAGAAAAATGTACAGTTCAAACTGACGTTCTAAATTGGCATCCTTACATGCACTCCGTTCTGTGGATCAAAGCAAAGTTAATCATTTCCCTTGCCTTTTATCTCTTTCGTGGATGTGTTTGTGAGTATGTGTGCATATGCATGTGTATGGTGTGTGCATGTGCATACATGAGTAACACAAAACAATGGCAGTGAGGGAGGGGTTCTTGCTTTTTCTGTAATGAAGATTTTATTTTTTTTAATGTAGTGGTACCTAATAGTCACTGCCCACTGTAGTAAAAGTTCAGAAGTATTGCAACTTTCTCTTGCCTGTGTTTGCCCAGCCACCCTTCTACATACTACAAGCACTGGGAAATTTCAATGACACAGCTTGGAATGGGTTCAGTGACCTCAATTATGCCCTCCCACCCACTCCAAACTCCTTTCAATTTGCAAAAAGCTTTAAGTGGACAAAACCCAGATGCCTTTTGCTTGTAGTTCAGTAAGAACAGATTGGGCATGTAGATTCTTGTCAAAGTGATATATGTAGTTCATTTTCCATTAACTCTTTCTTAACTAAGGGTTTTAAATTCTCGGTTCCAACTCTAGCACGCTGCTTTTGCTTTCTACTGTTTTTAAAGTTCATTATGCCTACAACACCATTGAAAAGTGAACCTTAAAATACCTCAGCTAGACACTGACTGATTCAAAACAGAATGTTTGGTTCTGCTTTTAAAGGCAATCACTTTTTTTTTCTTTTTAAACTTGTTTTGTATGTAATAACGCATCCTATTGTCTAAGACAGTGGAAAAACACTAATGAAATATATTAATTAAAATCTCCAGTTTGGGAGGAAAAAGAAATCATGTCTTGTGGAAATGATTTACCAGTCAAAACCAGTACATGGACCCTGATGACCTCGAGCTTGCTTCAGCTGGCTCGCTTAAAACTTATAATGCTTTTAATATGTTGTAATATTGCCCCAAAGAGGCAGTGCCCTTCCCCTCCCCCAGAGCATTTCATTACACTGCCTTTCTCCCTCTCTCTCTCTCTCTCTCTCTCTCTTTCATTCTGCAGAAACATGTGCTGTCAATAACGGAGGCTGTGATCGGACTTGCAAGGATACCGCGACAGGGGTACGGTGCAGTTGCCCAGTCGGATTTACCCTGCAGCCTGATGGGAAAACGTGCAAAGGTCAGCCTCTGTTTGCTTTGCAATGCATCATTTGCCTTCAGCGGGTCCAGTACAAGATGTAAATATTCAGTTATTTAATCAATACTTTTTAAGTCGAAGAAATACTGATACAGTGATTGCAATTAAGTTCATTAGTTTTCTCCTTCCCTAATTTTTCTGTATTTACCTAGTTCAACTGTTTTTCTTTTTATTTATTAGAGAGTTTTATTACTGCAAAGAAATGAGATGCAGAGGTCAAACTGTTTCAAACTGAGCAGAGATTTAGAGGAACAACTCTGGGCTGCAAAAAGCCTTTCATTTCAAAGGATATTCTGATACCGTTGTAAAACCTTGGTCATCTAATTGTGTCTGAATTTGTCTATTCAGAAAGCAACTTACAATTCTCAAGCAGTACTTTGTTACCTGCAGATATTCAACTGCTTATTACTAAGCGAAGCCAGGTATTGCTCAGAAAAAAACCCGGACACTTGTTCATTTCTGCACCTTCAAAAGATAAATAGCCAGCTACGAAGGAAAACCGAAATAACATTTACAAATGCAGGAGTCTAAACCATACAGCTGATGCTCAGGTTTTACTGCTCCAAAGGCAGCATGAGAACCTTGCTATTCCATCTTTCATGTGTGTGTTAAAACTGAGGTCGGGGAAAAGAGAGCAGAAAAGAGCATCTGATAGCACTGTCAGCATGTGTTCTCAGTTAAGGAGACAGGGACAGCTCTCAAATGTCCCTACACAATCCCACTTTCATGGCACGTGAGTAGATTTGGGGACATGTTAGTAGGACCAGGCCATCTGTCAACCATTTTCCCACTTTCCTGTATATTCCTTTAGAGCTTCTTTGCAAAAGACTTGGAGATGGAGATCCAGGAGGACATTGCATATATTCTTGTCACTGAGAATGTTTTTTATCCCCCAGTGATTTACCATAAGTTGACCTAACTTGCTAAGAAATTATTGTGACTTTTTTTCCCTCCACCAGAAATGTCAGAATATCTTCAGTCCAGGGCTTGATGTTACTTAAAATAGTAAAACCCACAAAAATAAACAGAAAATGTGTGGTTTTCTCTTGCTCCAGGCTGAAAAATCCCAGTGCTTGGGCATGATCCTGTTAGTATTTATAGAAATAACAGTCCATTTGCCTGTTTATTTGAAAATAAAACATTTAAACTGCCATTGCACACAATGTTAATAGTTAAGGGTGAGCACACATCAAAACTCAGTCATCTTAGTTCAAGCCACATAAAAATAAATCTTCATTTTTACCAGCAGACTAGCTAAGCCATAGCAGAACAGTAACAGTGATTCCACCAAGTGCTAAAAAAGGAGGCATTTTAATAATGTAACATACACCTAGGCTTGATCATAATGTTTATTATTGAAACTGTGTCATGAAAAAAAGAGTAATTCTAAATTTAGACATTTGGCCAGAGAACTAACATGAAACGATATTTATATAATAATCAAGACTATAATTATTCCTACAGACAAAATGAAATATTCTACTGATCCTCAAACCAAATACCTTAGCTCTAAACTCTTTCACATTTTGCTTTTCCCCTTTTTTATGGGCAGAAAATGTAAGAAACAGAATCTATATTTTTACAATGCTGCTGATTCTTTCTTACTTCCTTAAAATAAGCAGCAACTGGAAATTAACACAGATGGTTTAATAAAGCAACAAGCCTTTTTTTTTAACCTTTATTGGCATTTTAGGAAATAGTCTTCATCATAAAATCGTAAAATATACATTTTAAATTTAATTTAATTAATAAAATTTATCTTATGTATTGCACTGTGAGATTTCTGGGCTAGATCCTGCTCCCCTGAAGCTGAAATGATTTTCCATTTAAATCTGTGCACAAAGGATCCTGCACTTAAACTGACCAGTGAAGTTTCTTGCACAGCTTTTGCAGGCAGCCCTTAGTCAAAGGGGATCCTCTGTACTATTTGTATCTCCTGAGCGCAGAAGTGACCTTTTTGGTGGAGTGACGTTGATGTCCTCTTGGCTCTTCTTGCTGACAGCTAAAGCCTGGAAAAGACCAAGCAGGAGAAAGTTAGTATACACATATTCCTTCCTCTGCATTCTCTAGAAAAGAAAAGAAGAGTGTGATCAGCACAAGTTTTCTCCTTGGACTTTTTTTCCTCTTTACTCTCCTTGATTTGACTGGCCCTCAGTTTCTCATATATCCAGTTCCATTTCCTCCAGCTGCAATTTTACACCTGTGTGGTAAGAGCAAGGGATTATCTCTTGGATGCCCTTTAAAGCATCTTCAGGGATCGTGGAGCTGTCACATCCTGTCTTTCTTGGGCACAGTTTTCAAGTCCATCGAGTGTCACTGCATGTCCAAGTGAGGTTTCTCATAGAACATCATTTTAAGAGAGGTTATGTTTCTAAATATAGAAGAAAGATATGCCATTGTCTGTTAAGGGAAAGTAGAGATGTAGGGCATGTAAGAAAAGCTGAGAGAAACTGGAAAGAGAATTAATATATTAAGTGAAAAATGCAATTGTGGGTTGAGCAAAATGATTTATATGTTTAGGTTTAATTTAGCAAATAATGGTGACCAAAAATAATGTTTTTATTGGAAAGTCTATGAATTTTTTTTGTCCATTTTGGCATCTTCCTCTCTAAGCCATTTTACACAGTGCAGCTAGTATAGGAAATTATGTAGATGCTTCGATTCAAGAGGCTTAAATAAGACTCAAATAAACATCTCAACATTTGGGTATTGCAAAGTGGATGTAGGGTAATTTATTAATGTGTAATTCTAGCTCACTTGTAGGTGATTTCCTCAATAATGTACTTTTGCCATACTGGTAATTTATGGAAATCTGCTGTCACTTTTCTTCCTTATTTTTTTTTACAAGGGAACGAGTTAATTTTTTTTTTAATTAATGAAATAAAAATACTATTTTTCTAAATTACAAAAATTTCTAGATGGTCCTGTCCAACAATCAGGACTCTAGTCACTTTTAGGCATTGTGTAGACATGTAATGGGAAAAAAAGTTTACTGTCCAAAATGTCCACAAGTTTTTGTTTTGTAGTTGGAAATTACATTAATTGTTTAGTATAGAAAAAAGGCAAGGATACATACAAAAGGAAAGACAAGTTCTTAAAAAACAGTATATGCAAACATGCTTGATTGCCAAAAGGTGGCAAATAAACCCTTCTAAATGTAACTAATTGTTCTATACTTTCTTTGTAATATCACAGTTCCCATTCTATAGTTCTATCATAGAAGCTGGCATGAATTTAAATCACAGAGTACGGAACTGAGTCCTGACTAAAAATCTGATATTTCTCCCGGCCCTTCCCAGTGTATCAGAGAATGGAAGGGGTAGGAAAGCAACTTCCAAGTAATACGAGGAACCTGCCTTCAGTGGTTTTGCAAGAGGTTGACCTCTTCCATAGTGAGAAATGAGAGTTCATGGTACCTCAAAGAATCAAGCTCCTTTTTTAATGCAGAGTACAGTCTGGTTTATATCAAATGTCAATAAAACTGGGCGGAAAATTGTTGTAGAGATAGTTTTAATGTGGAATACATACAGGTATCGGCAGAGCACGTAGGAAGACTACTGTCCACTGTCGTGGAAGATTGCTTTGCTTTCTGGAAACTGAAAAAACCCTTTTGATCTCTGATTCTTTCTCTGTTATGTACATTACTTACCTGATCTTGCAGTGAAATAAGAGAGCATTGAAATAAAAGTGTTGTCTGTGGTCTAGTTAGAATGATCTTCAGACATATTAATGGTGTTTGGATAAAAGTTCATTAACCTTTTGCTGTTTTTTAAAAGGCAGTCTTGAACTCAAGTCTTCCCTTAGTTGGCTTGGCACACAATGGAGAATGCTCCTTTATTCCCTTCAGCTTTCCTGTCAACTTGGCTCTCAATAAGCCAAACCATGGAGGCTTTTGACAGCTAAGAGAAGAGACATTCCAGGCAGAAAGAGTTCCATATTCTCCCTCTAATTAATGCTATTTAATTTCTACTGCCGTTGTAACTGGGTGATGCCAGCTTGATGCTCAGTTTATTTGATGCTGTCGATTATTGTGCTACACAAGAGGAAACAGTGTGCGTCACTTTCTTAAGTGCCTACCAAGTTACCCCACAGAATTCAGCTAATTCAGGCAGAAAGAGAGCCTGAAGATTAAAAGACGTAGAGGCCCGGGATGCTTATTGCTCATTGCCTCCTACCCACTTTTTAATATCCTCTGTGTTGTGCATATCAGGGGTTCTGTGGTCCTCAGCTTCCTTATTTGTTGGTTTCTGTGCATCTTTCCTGCTGAGTGACCTTTTCATGGATCCAGCTCCATCCTGCCCTCAGTGAGAAGATTCACAAGTTCAGCATTTTAATTATACTAAATACAGCTTGGGTAACTGATAGTGCAGGAAGCTCATTTGCAAAAAACTTGTAGGGTTCAAGAGGAGTGAAGTAAGGCTAGATTAGACTTAGCACAGATTTCTGAAGATGGTTTAAATCCGTCTGTTAAACTGGATCAAACAATCAAGAACTCACGTTCCTGAGGGCAGCTACAGGAGACAAGCTGAGCCAAGGAGAATTCTTCTCCCAGGACTTAAAGTAGAGAAGGACTGAGAATGATGGCAAAAGATGATGTCTGAGAGAGACAGGGACTTTCCTTTGTGGCTTCGCTAAGACGTGAATTAGAGCAAGAGGAGGGTCACAAGGTTCTAGCACGGTGTAAAATGTAGGACCATGTGTATGATGTACATGCTCCGTTTCTGCCCTGGGACTTAACAAAGAAACTGTACCCCCAGGCACTCTTGTGCCCGAGTAAAGCAACTTTCCAGCACTCTGCACCTAGACATAGACGACCTGTGCAGGCTGCAGCCCTTGCTGAGCTCCTAGAGTCAAAGGGCACAACAAATAAAATTTTTAAGCAGGAGAAACTGGATTTCTAAGGGTCATAGAGCAAAAGCAACATCTCAACTATGACTTTTCCATAAATATCCATAAAGTGCTACCCAACCTTGCAATGTCCCATAGATGTTTTGTAATAGCAAGATGTGGATTATTTTGTTCAGTTGACTTCCTGTTTTGTATCATTTCACCTGCCCTTCATCATTTGATTTTCGTCTTGTGACGACCCACCCTTAAGGGGAAGGAACTTGACAACAGTATTTTGGGATAGTCAGCTGGGCTGGAATGTCAGGGGGTGTAGTAGCAATGTGGTATTACGTGTTCATAATGTGCCACCAGTTGTGACTAAATGCAACAGGATTAATTCCTGTGCACGAATAGGTCTGTGCTAAGCCCAGGTGATCTCACAGAGGTGTATTCAGGAGACAGAAAGTTCCCTTCATGTCCCCACCTAGAGATGGTGCATTTTCTTCACCGTGTGACACTAAGTCAGCCTGTCTTAGCGCTTTGGCATATTTAACTAGAGCGGTGTTACGCTGGGGTTATGTGACTGCATGGCAAACATTTCTCCTTCCTGCTGTCTCATTGTCATGGTGACCCAGCAATGGGGTGGGCTCGCCACTTCCTTGAAACAGGCCCCCATCCTTCAGCCTTCAGACGCAGCAAAGAAATGTGGCACTTACGCGCTTAAATACTTGACTGTGCTGCAGAGGGAGTATCAGAAATGCCTGAGTGGTGAATGATCTGTCTGGTAACTCAGCTCTATAACCTGCTTTATCATTAAGCAATCTAGGGAGGAAAAAAAAAAAAAAAAGCAGGAGCATAGAGACTAATGAAAAATTTCAGTCAAAGCACTGCATCAAAGTTTATTTGAAATAAAAGGGAAATTTTGCATTTGGTTGTACTAGTTTGATATAGCAATTACTTTTTTTAAACTTGCTTAATTGCAGCCTGTTACAGAAGGAAAATGCATTTTAAATTAGTTTTGAATATACAAAAAAATGAAACCCTGAAAGTGAATTAAATTTTGAAAATTGAATTGTTTCTGTAAGAAAAGAGTATTTTAGAGAATGAGTTTCAATGAAACAAAATATGTCATGTTTTGTTCAATATGAACTGAAAGGTTTCATTAAATTAAGTGCTTAAAATTAATGCTTGACATCAGTTTGGTATAAGAATATGACTCAGATGCTGAAGGCTTTCCTCTCTTTTCATTCAGAACACACTAACACTAAGTGAAAAGCTTGCAGTGAACAGTTTAGCTGGCCAACTTGGCTTCATTTCCTGGCTACAGAGTATCTGTGAACAGTTATGATTTCCTCCATACTTCCATTAATCGAAATTACTTAAAATTTGTTTGTTTTTTTTCTCTAAATTGGATTAAATTGACTAAAGCACTTAGAATTGCATCTTGTCAGTCCCAATCAATTCATATGAAGCTGAAAAAGTTTCCTCTTTTTCATTAAAAAGAACAGCAGACAGAGCATAGGTTATTTTTACTGTTTATTATTAGTAAGATATAGTTGTTAATCTGGTACATCCACTATTATCTTGCCTGAATTATGATAATACCTGTATTTCACTGTGATTGATTAGATACATTTCAGAGTGGTATGGTTTTTTTTCATTTGTTGCCTAAATGCAGTGTTTTTGTTGTAAGAGTACCTCTGATAAACTCAGATTTTGTTTGGTTAATATCTCTGATCGGTTTGACTTTTTTTTTACGTTAGTAAAAATTTGACAGTAAAATATACCCCAGTGCAAGAAAACCTCTAAAATGTCTGCATCAGTCAAGTTTACACTAAGGCAGATAAAACTTTCATGGTTTGTATGACCTCACTTCTCACAACAAAAAGTGTCTCTGTGCATTTAGAGTCAAGACTGTAAGTTTGGAGCAGGCCTTCTGAACTAAGATGGATCTGACCTAAGAAAAAAATACAAGACAGGCTCAAATGGTTTCATGTGCATGAATTTTTAAGTTTTTTTCTTTTTTGGTTGGGCACTGTTCTAGTTTTTTCCTTAGCTGTAAAGTGAAAGTAGTCACCCAAATACAAAGTTTTCCTTGGTTAAATTCGTTCACATACATCAGCATTTTAAATGAAAAGGAATTTAAATTATCTCCTGAAGAGTTTAAACTTTAACATTTAGAGGCAAATCTGTTCATAGCTGTCTGACTACTCCTGCTTTGAATGCACAGCTTCTTTCTGTGCCCTTCCCATGAGCAGTGTGTGCAATATCTGTGATGCTCCATGCAGTGAAAGAAATATCAGTGGCCTTAGAGCAGGTCCTGGGGCTTACAAAAAGAGCTTTTTCCAGCTCACCTTTCTCTAGCAACATGAAAATTTTTTTAAACACATGTGAAGAGGTCAGTTCAGCTCCCTCTACATTAGACACACAGGGCTTTTGAGGAACGTAAGCATTATGAGCCATTAGCCATAATAAGCCATTCCTATTTTCCGGTGCTTTCTCAAAAAAAACCAAAAACAAAACCAAAAAATGAACAAACAAAGAAAAACCCAACAAAAAACCCCATGCAAATAGTGTGTGAGAATAAGCTCAAATGAAAGAAGTTGCAGACAGTCATCACCTCCTCTGCAGTCAGAGTGCTGTGGTACCAGCAAATGTCAGCATAAATGTCAGCTTCGAAATTACAAGCAGCAGTGGGTTTTTGAAGAGGACGTCTGGCAAAGCCAGAAAGGGCAGAGACCTGCTTGTCTTATTCCCTTTTCTTCTGATTACATTTCCCTTGATCATTGCACCATGGCCATCTATTTACATGTCTTATCTTTGAGGGAATTTAGATAGTTAGTAGAGTGAGTGTACTTTTACATTTGATACTGGTTCATAAATGTTAGTTCTTCATGCCAGAGAAATGTGGTGTATAGCACATTAAATTTTGCAACATTCTGCTGAAATAGTGCCTTATATTTATAGTTTGGTTTAGAAAGGAGTATATGTAAAATGGTCCCTTAGCCTTACCTTAGTCAAAGGTACAGTGACAAGGAATGAGGGCAGCTTTTCCTTTAAGCTGATGAGTAGCTTCTCTTTGCTTGCTGCACATAGATGAAGGTATCTGGGCTGGATCACTCTGGGATATCCCAGAGCTGTAGTGTGCATGTTGCTCAGAGTCTGTCAAAAGTAACTAGGGGAGAGACAGGATTACTCTCAGCATACTTGCTGGAAAAAAATGCCCAGCTTTGCAAATGGAAAGAGATGGAGATACACTGAGTGCTTAGACTCTCTATGAAGAAGCTGACCCGAGCACATAAACCACTTTAACCATGATTCTTGGGAGTGGCAAGTAGTACAAATGTTTTAAGGTAATAGGTCAGATACACTTCTGACTTTTTAGGGGAAAATTTCTCAGACATTTCAGAAAATTGAATGCTCATGGGATTTCAAGTCAAGAACCTCTGTAGAAAAGGCACTGAAAATCGCTATTTCAGTTTTAAAACAGAGGTTGTCATCCTCAGGCCTTTGTGTAGACTCCACCTTCTGTGACTCTTCATTTGATCCCCAAGGCCACTGTTGTCCCCACCGTGGATATCCAAGTAGAATCTCTGTCCTCTCTCCTATGCATCAGCCCTCAGGGGGCATGAAATTCCATTTTGCACCTCATGCCTTTTACTTCTCTCAGGAATCCCTCAGTGAACTGCATTCTAGAATGCAGTCAGAGAATAGATGACCCCAAGGGAAAATAAGCACATCAGCCTTTGGTAATTCCTGATGGGATTAGAGGTATTACATCATATGGCTCAGCTACCTCCTATTTGTACAAGCTTTAAGATATGTGCATTGGGAAATGACATGGAGCAGCTGGCACCCTCTGAACTCATATCTTATTGCAATACCATGCTCCTAAGGACATGGAAAGAGTTTAATCCCAACCTGTAGGGTACCCACTTTACTTGCCTTGACAATATCCCTGAACTGGGTTACCCTTTCCACTTCCCCTCAGAGTCGAACAATGAATACAGTGCCTCTCCTTGAGCTCAATAATAGAAACAAAATACGAGAAAAAGTGTTAATACAGTGGTGCAAAGAGGCCTGTGTTGTCCATTCAGATGTGGAAGTCAGTGCAGGACAAATTCTCAGTCCCTTTCTGGTTTTCTTCTGTGTCCCTCCCTCTGAAAAACATCCTACTCCAGAGGAGTCAGAGTGCCTTGATTTTTTTCAATGGCAGGCCAAAGCCGAATGATTTTGTCAAAGCCAGTCCACCAGCCCCAAGTCAGGGGGTAGAGTTTTAGAAGTTAGCTATTAAAGTGTGTGTTGTCTTTTAAAGACTCCTCAGTTTACTTAGTGGTTCATTTTGAGCCATTCTTTCCCCCCAGGATGACTTTCTCTCTACTTCTCATCAACTTAAGCCAAGAATAAACTTTCCAATAGTCAAATCCATATCTAGTTTCATAATTCGTTATAAGCAACTTTATCACATTCCTTACACAACTCTGCTTTCAAGCTACAGCAACTTACCCTCCCAGTGTTTGCCACTAGAAATAAGTACGTGTTCAAAACTATTTGAGTTTGCTTCTATTTTGAGTTTGCTTCTCTGTACCTGCAAGCAAAGAGCCATCAGAAAATAGAAGAGATTAGGTGTAATCACAAGCCACTACAGCCACATATCAAAACAGAAAATACCTTTTCCATCTCCATGCTGATCATAAGGCAAATACAAATCTTGTGGCTGAGGTCTGTCTTTTATCGTAAAAAAAAAGGAAAAAAATAAATACAAAAGTCTCTTATGTCTTTGCATGGACAGAGGGCCATCTTTGCCTTGCATGAGAAGTTGGCACCTAAATTAATTCATGAACATGAGACTGATGTCAAGAATGATAGTAATGAAAATGTGGGTTCTGCAGTAATTAGACTAGTGCTTTTAGAAGGAACAAAAACATTAATTTAAAATAATAGTTTTCTATATATGTGTGATGCACAGATTAAATGTGCAATTAAATGTTCCATTAAAATAGCTGGACTTCCTTAAAATTGCCTTCTGACAAACAAATTCTGACCATTTTCCAGTACTTCTGCACAGTTAAAGGGTTTTGAGACCACACGCCATTTTCAGGAAGCAAGCAGGAAGCCTTCTTGGTAAAGGCAGATTTGTGTGAATCCCAAACTGCTCAACTGATTTACAGAAACCAGCAGATTTTTTTGAAAAATGTTGCAGCTGCTGAATCACCCTGTCTCTTCCCCTTCCCAATACCGCTCCTTTTCTGACAAAGCCACATGATTAAAAAATAGAGTAATTTGTGACGAACAAGTAACCGAAGGCAGCCAGTGTGTGATTTCATGCTATGGAACAATAGATATGTCTGTCTAACCAAAGAAAAAGTAACAAAAACAACATTAAATGAGAGGAAAATTGGGAATTTTGTCATGAAAACAGTGGTCCTGTTTAGGGCTTGAGCACTGGCAAGATCTTCTGAGATCGCACACTTTGAGGAAGCCCCGAGAAGACGCTTACATTTGGACCCACTAAATGCGTCTACAGGGAAGTTTTTGGCACATTAATCAACCACATGCATGCTGCAGAGAAAACAGGTAGGCTTGTAATTGGTGAAAAAAGAAGACACAAAGGGAACTAATTTGCTAGAAATGACAAATGAAAGACTAAAGCCAAAAGGGAATATTAAAATACAGAGGCAGTTTTGAGGTTATTTTTTGTTTGATAGGACTCTAAGCAAGGTGCGAGGCCATGTGTGTCCAAAAAAAAACATCATAAAGATAAGGATTGAGAGAGGGAAAACTGAGTAGCCAGTGAAAGAACAATAATCAAGTTCAGTTTATCAAAAGAGATGCTTGTTTTAGAAGAGGTGGATTAGACTCAGGAATTGGACGAGAGCACAAGTTCCCGGGTAGCTACAAAAGCATTTTCAAAATAACAACCTAAATGAGGATTAAAGAAGCAAACATTAAGGCCTTTTTCCTGAGGCTGCAGTCATTTTATGCTATTCCATCGATGTTATCCAGGTCTCAAGACAAAGAACATACAAGATCAATCCAATGTGAGGAAAACATAACAGCATCCAGCAGGCAGCTGTAGCAGCTCAGTAGAAATCTCTGTCATGTCCAGTGAGAGAACTTCAACCATCTGGGCCAGCACTGCTGCCCTGGAAACAGCTGTTTCAAGACTTGCTAAGATTGGGAAGTGACTCAAAATTAGGTTTCTATTTTTTTCCCCCACTTTTTAAAAGCAAACGGGGAGTTGCCTGTTGTTGGTGTGTGATAAGAGAGGTGACAGAGTGTCTGACTGAGGAGAAGACTCAGAAGAGTTGGTGGTAAAACCATAAATAGTGGAGGAGATGTTGGAGAGGGAAAAAGCTGCTGTTTACCAGCAGAAAACGAGTGAATGAGTGGGACTTGAGGCAGGAAGAGATGGAAAACTCTTGGTGATAGGTGGTGACAGCGCTCAGAAGCCTAGTTTGAGGATCAGAAAAAAGAGCAATTGGACACTCACTGAGGAGTATGTATGTGACTGTTTGATTTAGAGACGTAATTGATTCAGACTTTCCAAGAGACAGTTGAAGTTTCAGATCACAGTGATGAAAAATCAAATTATAAATCCATGATTTTTTAATTTTAAAAAATGAAAGTAAATGCAAATTTTAGATATCAATACACTCAAAATTTGTCAGAAAGAAGAAAATGGAATGGAAAAAAAAAAGAGAGAGAGTGGAGAGCAGAATCCTTCTAACTGCTGCTTCAAATTTATCTAATCCAGAATATGTGTGAAACTTTCACTGCCCCTTCCCTGTTTTTAAGGGAATTGCCTTTTAGGTTTTCAGTTGGGCTTTGGGTTTGGGGATTTTTGGCTTAAAGAGATACAATTCATTTGTCCGCTGTAGACTTGTTCATGACAGACAAATATAATATAACAAATTATCTTCCATTAAAAAACTGCAGACTTGGGTCAGCTGCCGTGTAACTCATTCCGTTTCATTCCCTCCCAAGGGTTCCATCTATCCCCACAAAATAAATTCATGTGTACTAAGTTAGGTTTTTTTTCATGACAAGGCAATATCCCTGTTCCCTAGAAACTTGCAGTTGTTATTTGCCTTCGTGAACCTCCCCTTTGAAAATGCTAAATCCTTTAAATTAATGCTTCAGAGGGTCATATTTTGCATTTCAGTTGTTGAAAAGACCTTGCATTTATTCAAGAATATAAAGCCCCTTGATGATCAACAACCACGGTATATTATGGAAAAGTGTGCTGTGCTTTCTTTTACTTGGGAGTTAACTACTCACATAATCATAACTGCCAACATTCGAAACTTACAGTATTTTTTGCATTCTTTTATCATTGTCTTTTTCATCATAAAATACAGCTTTTTAAAATATGACTAGATCTTGGTTTTAGTGATGGATCTGTCTTCCCTGGTACAGAGCAGATCACTGTTTGGTTGAAGTAGTGTCTTCAAAAACTTTTGGAGGGTTAATTTTTGGTCAGCATCTAAATTTCTTTGATTCATTAAGAGCTATTTAAATTATCATGGGCTAATTGTATTCAAGTGCTCCTTTTAGAAGGAGTAGCTTTATCCCAGGAAAGCTAGCACAGTTTCACTGGGATTTTAGAGAGAGCATCAGTAACTTTAACTGCCCTTAATACCAGTTTTATTTAATTAAACAAACACTTTTCTAGAAGCAAGCTGAGATTCTCGGAAATAAGCACAGAGCTTTCCATGGCAGATAATAATTCCAAGGGGGTAAATGAAAACAACCATGAGTAAATGTAAACTAAATTAATACACTAAATCTAGGAATTCTTGTATCTTGGTCCAGTAGTGCAGTTAGCTTACTTGCCCCTTTGCTCTTTGTTCAGACTATATGGAAAAATAAAATACAGTAAGAGCCAGGCCTTGTTTTTTAGTGACACCTAGCACAGAGAAATGCCCAGGGATGTCAGCTGCGCAGTTTTGTCTAATTTACTCCTTAAGAAACACTGAATTAACTGTATTGTTCTTGTTATTAACCTGCGGCAACCCACTTAGTTCTTCTGCCTCAGCTCCTCCTGCATAAACATTACACATAGAGTTATTCTGGTGGTAGTGGCTGTGTGAATAATTACATTGCACATGGAATTATTCTGGTGGCTATGTGAATAATTGAGGTAGGTAAGCAGTCAGCCCAATGTATTTGCACAATTCTCTCCCACTGTTTTACCCACAGCCTCCAGATCTGCCTGTGCTCACTCACATGGCCACAGGTAAAGCTGAGGTTTCCCAGAATCTGATGTCCTGTACTTTCCACATGCTCTGTAAAAAACAGAGAGACATTCTTTGGTGTCCTCTAGTACACATGGGAGATTTAACAGCACACTTATTTCTCCCTGTCCAGTGTTTTATAAAAAGCGTTTTGACTGACAAAAGCATTTTGATTGATAAAATGTTACAGGAGGAGGAAAAGTAGTTTTATTTCCTGGGATTCCTGTGAGGTTTATCTTTGCTTTTGGCGGGGGGAGTGGTGGGGAGGAGGGGTAATTTTAGCATTTAGCTCAGCCTAGACAGTAAAAGACTATCAGTCTGTATCTTTATGTCTCCAGTCCCCTTCACATTCTGGTGTCACGGCCTCAGACAGCTTGCACTGTTTGGATTCTTAGCGTTGCGCTAACATGTTTCTAAGATGTTTTTAGAAAAGAATTCAATGTTCAGCAAAAATTTTAAATGAAAATCCTTTCTTTTCACATTAGATTTAGTAAATCCCTTCCCTTTTACAAATGAGAAATCTGGGCCTAACCTATTATGACAGCATTTCTGAGTTTTTCACCTGCGAAGGTTTTTGTGTTTTATAAATCTAATTAACTGTAATAAGAAAATAATAGGACATAATGTTTGTTTTACAAGGTGATTGATCTCTTGGCAGCCTGGCAGACTCTTTTATTGATTGGTTGGTGGATAATGTCAGAGTGGATATGTCCTGGAGGAGAATAGCTGACACCTAAATCCATATGTGACAGATTACCATCTGTGTTGGAGGACATGTTTCTTCGTGAAATTGCGAAGATAACAGGTGAAAATTGAGAAAGTGACATGAGGGAAATGTGTTGAAACCTGCCTCAACCTTTCCATGCTCTAAGAGCATTTACACAAAGCTCTCTATTTTGTGGGCAGCCTGTTTTCAGGATGAGGGAGATTAAATTTTAATTACACTCATTCCTGTCTGCCCAGTCTAGATTTAATCCTGTTAATTAGAAAAATGCCTTGTCCCACAACCTAGCTGTAAAGCTAATTAAACAGAGAATCTTCATTTGCTACTTAGTGGAACTTCAGTTCAGTAATGACTATCATACTTTACAGTTAATTAGCACGGTGGGAGGGAAAATGAGGATGTTGTTGAAGCACAGAACTCAAATTAGAGGTGCTGTAATATATGCTTTATTTCATTTTGTAGCTATCTGATGCAGGCAAGTCCCACACTATCCTACCTGCCTCAGTTTCACATTTGTTAAAGAAGAATTAATTAAGTGTATCTCTCCTGCAGAAGTGTTGTGTAGGTTTAATGTAATGAAGATAATAAGCTGCTGGCCTTTGAAATCCTCAAGTAGAAGGTACTGCATAAATAAAATTATTCCTCCCTGAAACATGCAAGAGGCAATGAACTGTGCAGTTTCAGGTAGAGTGGTGGAACAGCAATTGTACCTTCTAAAGTAAAAAGTAAATATGGTCCTAACAGTCCTGCAGACATTCACAAAATCTTCCAGTGCAAAGCACTACCAGCATTGAACCTGCTGCTGGATCAAACCGTTCTGAAGCCCATACCAGAAATTAAAAGCAACTGTAATTTGACTTAAAAATTTTAACAGCAAATGACTTGAATTCATAACACCTTGTTCAACAATAGTGTATTTTAAAGTATTGGTCCTGAAAATACCAAGTGATAATTACCAATCCCCAATTTTACAGATGAACTAAAGCAGGGAAGTGTTACATCTTGCCCAAATGTTGGATAAATCCATTGTAAAACCGAAACTGGGACTCCCTGGAAACTAACCACACAACAGCTGGCTTGATGCTTCTGGATGGAACAGCAGAACCTGTGTTCTACTTTAATTTAGATTTTCTCATAGAGGCACTGATCTAGTGAATCTGGGGATATGAAATTATCTTTCTACCTTAATGAGATATCCCTGGCATGCGTTATTTAAGATGCTATGGAATATTACATTTAGAGTATTGCAAGTGAAGCCTGGTAGCTTATGTTTACGTTAATCCTGAATTTACAAGTTTTGTTGAGAAGTGGCAGGCAAATATCAAAATAATTTCAGTCTCAGCGTTGGTGGCTCTGTAATATTTGTAATGTAGGACAGCGTGCAGTACAAGGTGTTTTGTGCAAGCCTGTGCTGATTGGCACCTCAGGGTAACCTGCTGAGCTGTACACTGGGCTTGGATTCAAGAGTGGATGAGTTAGTTTGTTTTTCTGTTCCTCTATTTCCCCACCTCTGGCATGGGGTTAAAAAGTTTTGCGGCTGCTTTATAAAGTACTTTGTGGTCTGTGTGCATCAGGGAACTAATATCTGTGTCAACAAGGCAACACTAGTTCCAATTTTTAGGGGACAGTGGTGATTTGTAAAACCATGAGAAAGAACAAGGAAAGAAAAGCAAGGAGAAATTAGGAAATCAGAGAATAAAAAGAACTAGCAAACCAGCCCATCTTGCAGAAAATATATTTATATTGATGTCCACTGTATATTGGTAATAGCATTACTAATTCCAACATGCTGGCTTTCATTATTAAAAACACAAAGGTTATGAAGTTTCTGTAATTATTGAGATTGATCTGGGAGTATATTATTTTCCTGGAGCTAGGTAGCATTTTAAATCTGCAAAGGATTAGACAGACACAATCAGTTCAAATATTTGTCCAGCCATTGAAAGGAGGATCCTCACTTCCGCCTGTGATGAGGCTTTGGAAATCTCCACCTCCATCATTGTTCAACAGCTAAGTGAAGATTTCATGTCGATTACCCTTTCAGTTGCCTTTAAGCAGCTTATGTGAAATGTTAAGTTCTAAGTTACCTAAAATCTCTACTTTTTAATTTGTTCCCTGGCTTGTATGCAGCAAGGCAAATCTCTGTGGGTTTGTATGTGCACACACAAGTGCACACACGCACCCTGATCAGAACCAGCTCCTTCCAAACATGAATTCCACTGAGCAGAGCTTTAAAAAGGTGCAAGTGGAACAGGAGCAGGCATTCCATTAACCAAGATCATGAAAAGAAAAATAACAGTCTGCCTGCTTAGCCTAGTCAAATTGTAGCTATGCAACTTAGCACAAAGCATCCGAGTTTCTATACTTTTATTTAAAGCTGAAAAGCTTTATTTAAAGCTGACTCCACTGCCTCCCTCACATTTTGAGATCCTCAGAAAAAATAGGATAATCTATTATTATCCATTATTATTATTCTATTCTATTCTATTCTATTTATTATATTATTATTACAAACCCAGGGTTTGTTTCTGGGTTCACATGGATGCACAGCTTCTGTGATGGTGTTGCTGAGCTCCGTCTCCAGACAAATATTTGCGATTGGGTGTTTTTTTCCTTCAAATATTACAACTTTGAAGAAGGTGGTCACTTTCTTGTTGCAAATCTTATCTTTGCTTTTGTTTGTATTGAATTGCATGAGAATTGAATGAACCATTGTCAGAGCCAACAGGAGGCTCGAGTGCTGAGTTGCTTGTTACACCATACCTTCACCTGATAGTTTGGACCATAACTTCTAATGCTTCTGTGGTTTCTCATTGCCCCGTATTTTCATATCTGCACGTGTCCCATTTGTACTTTGTACTCGCCACATCCATTGGTATTTTGTAGCAGATCATCAGCTTGTATGAGCAAGGTATCATTTAACAATATTGACTTACTCCATTTGGAGAAATCCCTTGGGATTTTATTCCCAATGCACTGAAAACCCTTCAGACCTCCTAGTCTGAAGTGACTCTCACAGTATCATCAGGGCATTTTATGTACAACCTCCATTGCGGAATACAGTTCTTTGCATCCTTTTGCATTCCTGAGGATAAAGGGAAGCAGAGCCTGTGGGAAGTTGGAGCTGTTCTTCTGCAACCTGCATCATAAGGAGCCACTTGAGAACTGTGCTTGAAGACAGAAGGTTTATGACTGCTCCACAGATAGTCCCAATAGTAGTAGGGGAATATTTGACTAAATAATGTCAAAGCTGGTAGAGACACCACAATGGGTTTCCACTGTGTATTTTTGCCCTACATGAGAGGCAGACATGCCTACCCTCTGTGAAGTTCAAAGATGCACTTGACAAAGTTGGGTACCAGTGAGTTTAGAGATAAATGGGGCCTCACCTCACGCAGTGGAATAATTTATTTTCACATGGCTCATAACACAAATTATTTATAGCCAAGGAAAGAAAAATAGTAGGGATACAGACTTTTTGCAATTTCTCTGAACAAGTTAGACATGATACATACAGTTGGATACTGCTCTCTTCCAAGTGAAATGCAGCAATGTGCTGCTCTCCACGGAGTGAAATAATTTTTACATGCCTTGTCAGTCTTGCTATGGCCATGGAAAGAAATACAGTGAAAGCAGAGACATTGGCACTGTTTATGTTATTTAGAATGTTTTTGCAGCTAACAGTTTTGACCTCTATTCTGTTTTGATGGTCCCGGTTTCAAAAGGTCATGTCATGTTTTCCAGTTAGAAGAAATGAATAAATACTTTCTTTTCCTGTGGACTCTCCCAGGTTTTACTCAGATCCTGGTTCAGAATTATTCCAAAGAATTGGTGGTGTAAAGCTAATATGCTGCATTGTCAGTGGAATTACAGTTATTAATAGCCTAAAATCTACACTCTGATGCCAGCAGGGTTTCATTTTTGCCCTGTATGGTCGTGAGAGACCTTGAAAAGAGACTGGAATTTGGAATTTAACGTGTGAAATGCAGAGGCCATCATTTAAAACATCAATCGTTACTCCAGAATGGTGTTTGACAGGCTGCAAGTAATTTCTACTTCAAGCAGTCTCAGGCAGCAGAGTAGCCCAAAGGTCATGTTGTTCTTATCACGGTTAAAAGATATCTTCTTCATGATGGATGACTGTTCTGTGTGTTTACGATGCATAACGTATTAGTAATTTTAATTCACAATTCCATTTGTCCCACAGTTTTGTCAGGGCGAGCTAAACTGTAGTTAGGTACACCTGTGCTGTGCAAAAGGATGGGACCTTCTGTGGTAATCCATCCTAAGACCCACATCACAGTCCCAGCTGCACATTAGGGAGCTGGGAGGAATCACTTCTACAAAAGGAAATGCCAGGCTGCAGGAATTGGGCCAAGAATTCTTGTGTTTTCACTTCCAGTCTTGACCTGTGCAGATGATCATAGCTGAAACCAAAAGGGTTGCTGCCTCCAGTCTCGTGGTGTTACGTAGAGTGACCCTCAGTGTGTTCTTCACCAGATTTATCAGGTTGGGAGCCCAGGGTTATCTGTTGTTGGCCAGCCAAATTCCAGAACTGGAGCACCACAGACAACAAACAGACTCCTGATTTTAGAGCACTTTGAGAACTTCGTTACCCGAGACACAAAGATTTGAGCTGGCTTTTTGCAAAGCACTCAGGGAGTTCCACAGCTGCTGCCTACAATTTACCCTCATTCTTTTAATTGGATTGAATGCAAAAGCCACTCCTCTGCAGAACCAGACACAAAAGTAATAAGCAGCAGTATTAGTCCAGAGGGTTTGAGAAAAAATTTCACATCTCTTTGCCATAAATGCAACTCATAAGAAAACCTTTATAACAATATACATTGCTCTTACTTATTTGAGTCCTGGACATATTTCTGTCAGTGTCTGTGCAATAAAGTGCTGTTTAGAAGTGATAGCCGAATTTGCCTCTCAGCTGTTAGAATTTTTAGATTTACCACCTCACTCCTCTTGCTTCTGTTTCTATTTTACATGCAGAAATGTGGTAAGCGCCATGCCACTTTCCCATCTTGGAATCATGTGTTTCCAAAAATTAATGAATGACTTTCACTAAGAATCCTCCTAAATTCAGATAATTTTTAAAGCATGCCTTTCATTCACCATCATCTTTCTGGTTTTGATAAATTTCCATCTCCCTATATTAGACCTTTTGGCATCTAGATTTGCATTTTGCAAGATTTGCTCTTTAAATGGCCAGCTGTTACCTCAAAGTTTCAAAGCTCTTACAGCAAGAAGCTTTTCAAAAGGAAACATCACTCTCCATTTAGTTTCCTGAAAGATCTTGTTTTCAATTCCAGAAGTGGGGAGCCAAGGCTCAATGTCATATTCCTTCTTCACTGTATGCATTCATAAATGAGCTAATTTTTGGCACTGTTTTTTTCCTGAAAAAGAATAAAAGTACTTTTTTTTGCTTTTTCAAATAAACATGGATCCATGGTTTCATAATTGGGGAAGGATGGAAAGATGCTCTGTATTTCATATGAGGTTTTGTGGCCTCTTATATACTTACTTCACAACCTTTTAAGAACTGGAAAAAGGATTGGTCATTCCAGTTCTTCAACACCTTTGGGAGAAGTTAAAAGGGGCAGGAAGTAGAATCATCAGTATGAAATTCAGAACAGAGGTCTTATCAAGTTCATCAGTCCACTTTATAATCATTATTTGAAGTAAGAGCCATTGATCCTGTCCTTCATATATATACACATAAATATATATAAATATATATAGCTTTCAAATAAAGGCAATAGGTGCTCTGCCTTCAGAATAACTGAAGGAGCAACATTTCACATGCACTCACAGTTAGTTCCTTTTCTGCTACACCAAGTGAAAAAAGTTTGACACATGAAAATGGGTGACACTGTGTGTCACTGCCTCACTGAATAATGAGCAAAATAGCATATAATGCTCATTCCAAAAGAAATGTATCCTTGCATTTGTTTGTGTAAGGATAATAGAAAGATTTCTTCAGAATTCAAGTATCTTTTACTTCGTGTTTGTTATTATTTCAATTTTTCACGTGTTCTTATGTTTTGATAGTTCCTATACAAGGTAAAAGGATTCACATCCTTCACAGGCTGAAGTCTGCTGTCGGGCAGAGCACTCCATCTGCAGAGAAGCTTCCCTGAATGTTCCCTAACACCAAAGTACCTCAGCTTGGGTCATCTGTTGATTCCAGTTCTGAGAGAAATACCTCTGTCTCCTGAACAGCTCAGCCCATAGCTCTCCTTGTAAGCCTTGTGAGATAGGTCTGGGAAGGGACACATCTGACCAGCCTGGTTCCCAACAGGGACAGCAGCCTCCTTGGGGATCTGAGTAAATTCCTGTATTCCTGCCCTGAATGACTGAATTTCTGTCATGAACTAAATTTTTGCTGTCATGAACTAAATTTTTGCTGTCTGTTCTTCGCAGATATTGATGAGTGTTTGGTAAACAATGGTGGCTGTGACCATTTCTGCCGAAACACAGTTGGCAGCTTTGAGTGCAGCTGCCAGAAAGGCTACAAACTGCTCACAGATGAAAGGACCTGCCAAGGTAATACCTCATTAACCTTACACTTCATATAATGAGGATGTTATTTCCAGTGGATTTTTTTTTGTTGTTTTTATACTTAAGTCATTTATACTGCAGGTTTTAATTGCACTGTCATAGGAAGTAAGGTTAGAAAACACCTGTGAGATTTCTATTTTCTGAGGTGGGATTAGAAGATTATTAGAAATGTCTTGTTTCGATGTTTTTAGTAGTAGGAATGCCAGTGTCCTGTTGAAGTGTAAAAATCCAAGTGGCAGTGCAATAGCCTCAGGCAAAGAGTCTTATGTTCAAATCCTCTCATTTGCTATGATCTGAATGGGACACAGGCTTATCTTATTTAGACCAGAGTCATTTAGATTCACCAACTGTAATACAGCATTTGCAAGATTTAAACTAAAAAAAAAGGGTTTAATTTGTGAGCTCACCTTTGCCTGAGAGAAACTGTTTATGAAGGGATAATGGTGGTGTTTTGTGGGAATTCAAATGAAGCGTGTTTTGTATCGTTTGCTGTGCATGTCGTGATTTGTTATCTAAGTCATCCGATGTTATGTATTCTATGACTAATTAAGTGCAAAACCATTTCCAAGTACTGACCATGTACCTTTGAAGAAATGACATTTAAACTCTGTAGCTTTACTTTTTAAAAAACTCATAGAAAAGTCTAGAAAGATAAGCATGCATCAGTAGAGAGAGAGAAAGGGAAGGATGATGTGTTCAATTAAAATTTTGTGCAGAAATTGCCATTTTATTAATACATTATTATTTGCATGGGTTTTGAATAAGTAAAAGTTATGAAGTCCAAAACAGCATTAGTATTTCAGAGCTTTTTTGTTTATCCACGAAAGAGAAACCATGATCTGAAGATACACGTGTCATTCAAAATTTTTCCATTGCTTCTCATTGGTACTTCCATCCATCATTTGAGAAGCCACCTCCACCCTGGCTGTGTGATTAGGCACAAAGGAGTAAGTGAAAGGTTGGTTTCAAGCTGGACAGGATGGAAAGAGCTGAGATCAGGACAGCTGTTGCCACGTGGTTCGGCAGAAATAATACTGTACGATCATGTCAGACATGGGGAAGTTGTCAGGTTTTGATTTACCTGCTAAAAACAGGGACAGAATATTAAAAAGAAACATTCCCTTCATGATATATTTAGAGATGGTTGGGAAGACCTTGTTCATGAATTTCATGTGTGATGACATGCTCTCACTGTGGCATCAGTCAGAGATTTCACCATAAACTGATTGTTATTACACCAGGAAAAAACTCGAGAAGAGTTAGGCAAGAGCTGGTGCAGAATTTATTTGTTCGTTATGCAGATGCTTAATAGGAGGCTTTAAAAGCTCCCTGTAAATAATCAGGTTTCTGTGATGATAGTGAGAATCTAGAAGCAGCTCTATAAAAGCTGTTCAAGTGAGTTTTGTTTCTTCACGTGCCAGAGCTCCAGAATGAGAGAGTCACCAGTAACAGTACACACCATGCAGGGACTAAAGCAGGAGCTGAGCTTCTCCCCCTCATGTGATCAGGCATGGAAGTATAACCATGATCTGGCCATCCTGCTTTTCCCATTGTCAGTGAGGAAGGGCAGGCACTCAGTCTTGCCTCTACATGATACACTGATTGATAAACTGTAGCTTATCTGTTGCTGTAACAGATAGGTTAGTGCAAGCCCAGAGAGTTTCTGGCCTGGACAAATTCCTCTGTCCCAGAAACTCTGGTTCTTCGTATCATGAAATGGGGAGGACAGAGTCATTTCTTGTTTGAAGTCTGAGGTATTTGGGCCCCAGCAAACATGGTGTGATGCCTGCTTTGTGGAGGGATCACTGTGCTAATTTAGTTCCTGTCTGGTGCTTAAGGTGATAATTGGTGACTCATGCAATCAGTATTAGACTGCTAATAAAGAGAGAAGGAAAATGAATATAGAGCAAGAAATAACTGATGTTTGAATCACCTGTACTTCGCTTCTTCCGCTGCAAGAAGAATATAGTCAGGGGAAGTGGTTATAGTTATTAATGTCAGGTCTGTCAGGAAAATGTGGTTTGGGGTTAGTGACTCTTCTGGGATATAAATCATCCACATTTTGTTTTTCGTAACAGCTGGTCAATGCTGACCGTAAAACATTAATGAAAGATTCGGGGAAATTTATTTTAGGCACATTAGCCTTTCCAATGAGTGAAACAGAACAGTCTAATTTCTGTTTATAAAAGATGCTGTTGTTCATATTACATCTGTTGTTTTGATTCATAATAGAGTTTCCATGATTTATGATCTTTCTGTCAACATTGCCCTTCTCTTCTGGTTTTCATTTTTTTAAATAAAGATTTCTTTCAGTTACTAATCAACATGTTTACAAAACATTCATTTAGGACCTTAGAAGTCTGCATTGTTTCAGATTGGGTCCTATTTAGTTCAGGTGGCCTCCCCAGTGTATAGAGCATTCATCTCCAAACACGTTCATCATTAATATCAGCACAAGACAGTTCTACATACTTCAATATAAAATGTTCCTTCATATTCCCAGTGAAATTCTGAAGTTGTCCCACCTCACCTAATTTCCTTCATGTCCTTTCATTGTAGACCTCAGAGCTGACTTTGAGATTACAGGGAAATTGCATCAGTCACAGACTTTGTTCTGGTTGTTTGCAGAGCTCCCACCCCGGCTGTACCAAGTGCCTTCCCCACATTCATGCTCTCTGTGAAGAGGAAAGTATTTTTCTTTTAGATTTAAGGCAGGAAGGGTGAAGCAAAATATAGCAGCTTGCCTAAGATCACACATATAAATGCCTGGACTGCCCAGAGAATAAACCTCCAATTTCTGTGAATCTGCTCCTGCTAATTTGCCAATTACAAGGTATTCATTTTCTCTTGTGTTTGTGCTTATATCCTGATACGAGAATTCCTTGATTTTTTCAGGAACTCTGAAGCTTGGTGCTCTCTTGGTGCCACCCTGCATATTGAGTGCTTGTATAAGCAGCCCTTGCCTTTGGAAAGGGCCTTAAAATGTTCTGCATTTGTCTGTTTACAGCTAAACCATTTTTAGCCCTGGCTGCAAAGAAAACCATTGTCAATCACAGACTACTTCTGCTAGGGAGTGGTTCTCACGCTGTGGCTCCTTGTTAGACAAGGAGAATGTGGGGGGTTCCCTTCCTTTCCCCTCCCCTGCATTCCAGCCATTTAAAAAGAAACTTATTTGTAACCCAGAAGGTGAAGAATCCATACTGCCCTGCCAGTAATGTTGTGGAGACAGATGCTGTTTTCCCAATCTCTTTTTTCACGCAGACTTAAAAATAGATTTTTTTCCCCCTTTGACAGGGAAATCCCTGTATGACAATACCAAACCCATCTATTGTGTATTACTTTAATTGATCCCTTAAGTCTAAGCTATTGTAAATTCTTTGGTGCAGGAAGAAACAGTTGGATCTGTTTGTATAAACCTAGCAAAAGAGGTCTGCATCTCCTTTGAACATGTAGTAAAAATAACATAGCTATATTTATAGCAAGGAGAGCTTATGTTTGTAACCTTTTTGGTAATTAATAGAAGGACAACAACTCAGATCAGTTCTAGAATGACATCAGCAACAAGCAATCAGGCAAGACTTGCTGCAGTGAAATAAAGCTGCAATGAATGTGTGTAAGCTCAGACATAATTACCTTAATCCTCAGCCAGTATGAGTTTTAGAGCCAGTTAACTTAATTGCTTATTCAGTTTCTGTTTGTTGTGCAGTGATCTCAAAAAAAATCAACAATAAGCAGTCTCTCTGCTCTGCTCAAGTTCAAGCTTCATTAAGCACCTGGAAAAATGTGTGAAATTCTATCGTAAATAATTTTCTCTTCTTGCTCTAGGAATTGCTTTTTGCAAAGCAAGACAGTGAGAGACAGCACACACATTTGTTACAAATCTCTCCAGGGAGTGGTAGAGGTAGAAAGATGCATTACCTTGAGGAAAAAAAAAAGCACTTTTAATGGGAACATCCAGTGATCAACGTGTAATATTTTAGGCTGCTAAATCCACACTCACCCTCTGCCCCTTGCCACCTCAGTTGAAAATAGAGACAAATCCTCCTATGCTGAGGAATTTAAACTTTTGCAGGGGGCAAAAGCTCAAGGCATTTGCATCATTCTGGTCCACTCACAGCCTCCAGAGTAGGCTTTAATTGTGGTTTGCTGATATCACAGACATGGTAAAGTCTGTTCAAGTTGCCTTCTCACCAACCATTGGAATTGATACAGCCACTGCAATAAAAGGAGATGCCTGTCCACCAGGGAACAGTACCTCCAAGGCATGTGGAATACCTGCATGGGCCATCTGGCTTTTTTGGGCCTTCTTTACGGCCATAGATGACAGCATTTTTTATTTGCTTTGAAGTATTGCCTGTTTGAGTGTTGGTTATTCTTTACTACTTTCCTACCAGATTTTAAACAAGTGCAATTGACCCTTTTGTAGCCAGGCACTGGAACACAGGGTCTCAGAGTCTGCTGTTGATAGTGCTGGTGTCTGTTCAATAGAGACTCAGTAATGCATGTTTTTACAGCAGGAAATCCCAAACAGAATTTGCCCCATTGCTTCATGAAAAATTGAATTTTCCCTCCAGTGATTTTCTGTGCTCACCTTTTGCTAGATTTCAATAGCTACAAAGCTCTCCATTAGAGGTCCAAGTACAGCTGATTTGAGGTGGTTTTCCCTCTCACTACAAGACATGAGCATTTACACCATCATATTTGATATTTGTACTTCTCTTTCATTTAAAACAAATGTGCTTCTTCTGCCCTACTGTACCCCCCCACTTCCTTTCTTTTCAGCCTCACTTCCAGGCAAGTGTTCCTCAAGACTTGATGCTCATGGGGTGGAGCAACTGGAAATAATGGCTAGAGCAGTGATGCTGTGAGCAGATATTGAAGCAGTTTCCTTAGTAACTCTGGCAGCATTTTGCAGTGCTGTCCTGCAATACACCTCAAACCTTGTCCAGCTGTGGATTTTTTGTTTCCTGGTTTTTTTTTGTTTGGTTTTTGTTTTAAATGTCTACATATCTGTTAGTAGAGGGATGCTTTACATAGGGCTTCCAATGCCTAGTGTCAGGAGAAGCCTTCTTTCATCCCAGAATAAGAGAAAGGAAAATAGCACCTTGAAAAACACAGTAGTTGTCTGTGATCCAAGGATCCTGCAGGCCTCATCTTGAAACATTGCCCTGTTAACTGGGTAGGTAATCACCTCTCATAATGTTCATCTTCTAACTTATTGTATGAAATATACACTATTTGCCTTCCCAGGGTAAGATTTGGATCTCCCAGCACGGTATCTCCATTTTGAAAATGAGTATGAAATGAGGGATTAATCATATAGAGAAGGACAGATGGAAAGTGTTTGTGGGAACTATTTTTGGCCTAAAGAAGCCCCTAAAGATTAGCTACAAAGATGTCATTATACTCTTCTGTATGGAACCATTGATGATAAATGTAGATGTACAGGACCAGTTTAATCCCAAATAAATCAGTGCATCCACACCAGCAGCACTGAATCTCCAGCCATCTTTGACACAGAGTAACCAAATTTAAAAATAAAACATAGCCAAAGACGTCTGCACCCTTGGGTTACGTGACAGTGACCTGTCACTCACGTTTGATCATATAACCCAACAAAGCACTGGGCCTTGTCTCAGTTACATAACCTGATGAAGGCCCCAGGATTAGGATACACCCCTTGCATTGATTTATACAGGACACAATCACTCATCGCAGATAAGAAAACACATCAGAGCATAGAAGTCAGGGCTGGAGCATCTGGCCCCTCAGATTCAGTGTATCAACATGATTTGGCCAACTTTCCAGTGAAAAGGGGTGGAAAGTTTCATTGTTGGTCTACCCCCTCTCTTTCCTTTTCTTCCCTTGTTAAATACACAGAAAAGCAAATGTTCGATAAACATAACATTGTTTAGCCTTCCTTTTCACAGCCAGATGAGATGGCATAAAGAGGGACACAGCAGACATTTTACTGCCTGGGGTGGGGTTTTGTCTTAATATTTAAAATACATTTTTAGCTGAACCCTCACGCTTAGAGGTTGTCACCCTCATGGTCAGGACTGAAGTGTAATGGGTGGAGAGCATAAGGAAGCCATGAGGCTGCTGCTGGCTGTGTCCTGGGGAGGGAGGTGGCAGTGGGGATCCCACAGAGAGTGTTTGCAGTCTGGAGTGAGGAGCAAGCAGGCATACATGTTCCCTCACTGACTTTTGCCTGAGTTTGCATGTGCATTTGCTGTAAGTTTGAGGTCTTCAACAGCCAGAAAAAAATCAGGGCTTCATTTTGCTCTCACTTACATCAAAGAGGAGGCTACTGTACAGAGCAGAGTTACAGAGCTGTCACACTAATGGAACCTGCTGGTCCTTGTTATCTTGTACCACTGGAACGGGCTGAGTCTGTGCCAGTGCAGAGGTGATTAATGAGAGGGAGGGAGGGATGAAGAGACTCAGGCCATGCCCCTATCAACATTCATTTCTGTGATACACATGAAGAAGAGGGATTTTGCCTTGATGCACTCATACACCCATCCACATCAGACAGACGTTCCCTAACATATAAAATACATTGGCTTGTTACAGGCTGATTTCCATCCAGACCAGCTGAGTCTGGCCCAAGTGTGTTTTAATTGTGTGAACTCTTCATATATAGACAACAGTGCGGGTTCAGCTGCAAGGGCAGTGTAGCTCAAGAACCAGGCATTGATGCTCTGGAGGAGATACTGGGAGCTGCTTATGGAAATCAGACTAGCTCAGAGAAAGAAAACTCAGGATGATTTCCCTGTCACTGATGATGTTCACTCCCTATGCAGATTTTCTCTATGGCATTCTGCACCACTGAGCCTTACAAAAATATCTCGCTTATGACAAGCACCATATTGCTTCTCGCATCAAGATTAAAAAATACTCCACTGGGTAAGCAACATGTTACACTGTCAATGAAAGGAATACTTCTCAAATCCTTTCTGTTACACTGGGTGTCAGTGAGACTGTGAATATTGGTACAGTCTGCCTCTGTGAGAAAAAAGGGTTGCAAGATCATACCCAGAAACAATAAATGCCCCAGGTATGAAGTAAAAGCAGCTCTAGCCAGTACAAGTTTGTTTGCCAAGTGATAGTATCTGCAGTGTTGGTTGTAGCAATTAAGTCTGCTGAAACATGAAAACAAACACATCCCTCCACCTCCAGTCCTCCTCTCTGCAGCAGTGTTTTCATAAGTTAAAGGGGAGTGTTCTTTGGTTGCTGCTTCTTGGAAGGCATATTAAACCTCACAATCTAGGCTTTAAATCACTTTCTAATAGAATGAGACCTAATGTGGAGAGGGCAGATGGGACAGATTATTCTACTTACATTTTCCCATGAAGCTTCTGACACAGGCTACTGTTGGAAGTCAGATAGTAGATTAGTTTGACCTCAGGTCTCATTCAGTATGGTAGCTCTTATACTGTTAAACTCTATAAAGTATATTGCTATCAAATTGCTTTTTACAGCTCTGTCTGGCCCCCTCCTGTTGATGATGTGTGTGGGAAGCCAAGCAAAATGTTCCATTAGTGCTTAGAAAGAGAATTTGAGATATATTTTTCAGTTGATGTTGTAGGATTTATGACTTGTATAGTGCAGAAATTACTTTACTGGACTGGAATCATGTTATGTATTAATGAATTACCAGGATATGAGTCAGCCTTGGAATAGTTTGAGCAGGAAGGTAGCATTCTTCCACAAACAATAATCTGTTGATAAATCGTGCTGAAAGCTGTAATTCAATAGGAATTGTTTTTAAAGAGAATCAGAGACAGACTATATGTGTATATCTATTCTCCACTATTGCACATTAATGCCATATTACTTCGCTCGGGCATTCAGTCACACTGATTATGGTCAGATAGCCTTTTCCCTGAGTGCTAAACAGACTTGCAATAAAATGACAGCCCTCTCCCAAATATTAAAAAGAGTTTCATTTCCCTGTGCTTGCATCTACACTCCCGGGCCTTTCAAAAGTGCCCTGGTTTGTTTATTTTCTTCTAATGAGAATAAAAGCCTAACCCATTGGAACAAAGGAGTGTGATTTTTCTTCTGTTAGCCATGTTACGAACTGCTACTCTTCGTTTTGGTAACTTGGAGATCAGGCCTTAGTTAGGACAGGTGAAATAAAACCAAAAATCTAAGCTCAAATATTGAGTCAGTGGAATGTAGGAGTGTCTTCTGGGGTTTTGCTGGGTGGAGGATTTTTGATGCGTGTCTCCAAATCATAGTGTTGGTGTTTTCAGAGGGATACCTGCCGGGACGTTGCAGAGGGCAGCCTTTCTGGGCAGGGTTTTTAAGCAAGCGCTTGAAGCAGAGCAAGAACAGCAATTCTTGCGTATATTCAGTGGTCCCTTGACCTCAGCAAGAGCTCTAAGTAAGCTAGGAATGCACAGGTCCACGGGAAGTGAAGTGCTGCATTTGAGTTCTCAGCTGAAAACTGAAACTGTGTTGTTGTACTTGCTCTTTCAGCACCATCAAATAACACCAGGCATGTCTTCACCCAGACTAGTCCCTTGTTCCTTCAAGAAGTCTCACTAGCAGCTCCTACGAAAGGGTGAGGGAGACAAACACCTTAGCAACTTGAACAGTTTCCTCTTTTCAAAAATATGGCTAGGAATCAAATGTATTGGAGGATAGAGGGAATATTCCTTCCTTGATACAGAAAGGGTAAAGCCTTTATTATGTTCTCCTCAGGCTGTTAAGCTGCTCTTACAGAGTTGCTGTGTAAATAGTGGCTTGAGCAGAGTGCAGACTAATAAACATATTTATGTTTGTCAGAAAACAAACCTGCCTGAAGTTTCTTTTAATGCACTTCTCTTGATACATGGCATCTCCTACCCCAAGCTCTTGACGTAGTAGCACAGTTTATTCCTGTAATAGCAGTGGATAACTCAGCTTGCCTTTGCCTTGGGAAATGATTGATACTGGAAAATTATACATTTGCTTATAAAATCTTGGCAATGTCTTGATAAAAGTACTTCTTTTCTTAAAAAAAAATGGAAAAGTATTGACTTTAATTGCATTTTAGATTGTCCTAGCAAAACAATGGTAAGAGGATAAATGTGATAGGAGCCAAAGCCAATTTCCTCCTGCTGGGTTCCTGAGATTAACAGAGGAACCTGAGCACAACAAAGCCCTCAAGTAATGGAGAGGGGTAGGGAAGAGCTAGGACAGGTAAGCATAGACCCAAGAGCAAGGGTAATGTCTGGGAAGTCTAAGCATTGGCACAACTTTTGTCTCCAGTTTCAAGATGTTCTTCACACAGAAAATTAGGCTTTTGCCTTTCTGGTCACAATATCTCTTTCACTTCATGTCACAGCAGATTCAGCCCTCAAAGCCTGGAGGAGCTTGTGTTGCTGGGAAGTGGTTGTGTCCAATTGTCACACAGAGAAATACATGTTGGCTCAAGAGGATCTTTATTTTCATACCATAAATACTTCTGTTTCAAAATCTTATGTCAAAGACAATCTGCAGCTAATGTGAGGAATCTATAAAGCAAATAACTGCAGTGTCAGAGATGTGTTGAGGATGGTGGTCCCCACTTCTGCCAAGCAATGCATTTGTTAGCATGAGTGCACCTTTCACAGAGCAATAAAGATGTGGTTGCACAGACTGGTTCCTGAAATGCTCATACATTGAAAAGAGCTGTTATCCAAGGGCTACACATCCTTGATGCCCACAGTGCTGCAACTTTGTTGGTGCTAACATACACGACAGCTTTGACTTTATAAAAAATGCCACTGGCTGTAGCTGCACTTGCATTCTCCAGGCTAAGCATTCAGGGGGTACAGTTTTAAATCAGGCTCATTTATCACAGCTCACTTGACCTTTCTCTGATTGCCGTCACTGAAAAGTTGAAAATGTACTTGGACTTTCTTTGGCACATGGCCTTCCACCAAGCACTTCCATCCCTTCCTCATGCAGTCATGGGTAGATTTTGAAGCTCCTGTGATCTGACAAAATGCTTAGCTTAACTCATTTCCTATTGATTTTAAAAGTAATAGGTTGTAAAAATGAATAATACTGTTAAGTGTACTTAGGCATTTTTTATACTATTAGCTTTGGTTGTTAGAAGATAATGGTGCTTTACTCAGGTTCAGATCCCTATAGTGCATTTTAAAAATCATTTGGAAATCCTTTTAAAAATTGTTATTCACAAAGATAGCAATAAGGAGAAAAAGCAGGATGAGAGAACTGCCATGAGCTTATGGGGAGGTTAAGTGTGATGTGCTCAACAGAGAAAGCCAGTACCAATTTGAAATCTTCCTTTCCAAATGCCTTTATAGAACACCTCCCTAGGCTCACTTTGTGCCTGTGACCTTGGACAGACTTACTAATTTTATACCATTGTGTCTAGTTATTAGTAGGTTTTTTGCATGTTCCATAAGAGACCAGGCAAACTTTCATACCTGCAAAAAAAAAAATCTCTTTCTTTTTTTAACTTCTCTATTTGAAAGTATCTGCAGAGCTGTCTCTGGTGACCAGCATTGGTTTTCTCGTTCTTCTCTCTACTAGGACAGCTGACCAAATTCAGAATTGAGCTCAGCTGAAGAATCAGAGGAAGAGGGAAACTTGGCTTGGTACTTGAGGCCAGGCATCTTTTCCTCCTCAGCAGTCACATGGGAAAAAGTTGGCACTGCTGTTCCCCAACTCTGCTTGCAGGACTGAGATTTAGCAAGTAGTTTTGCTCAACCATGTTTTAAGTGTTAGAAGAAATTATTATCTGCCAAAATTGAATTTATCAGGTAATCCTCTACCATTATTCTGTTTTTAAGTTTGGTGCTGCCCCCAAAAATAGCAGGTGGTGGGTTCTTCCATGCTGCTACAGGAAAACATATCAGAAATCTTTTTTTTTTGTCCAACATCAGAGAAATAATAATGTAATAATAATTGTGGTGATAATGATGATGTATTTCATTATAGAAATGTAAAAAAGCCTTGGTTCAAATCCCACCACCTACAGTCAAAGAAACCCCTAAAGACCCCAAAGTTGGCTGCCAATTTTTACCTGGCTGAAATTACCAGATTCTGCAGTTTCCATCCAAAAGCATCAATCTTCCTGCCCCTTGGGCAAAGCTCTTGGTGATCCAAAAGCAAGCAAATCCATGGCTGATGCATAAGGCAGAACAAAACCATAGTGCCTGGGAGCAGACTTGGCTCTGCAGTGCTGACAGGAAGAGGAATGTGTGGTGGTCACTTGGCTCAGCACACGTGTTAAGGGGAACACACACATGTGTTAAAGGAATAGGCGTTTACTGCAGTGAGATGTTGTTCCACAGCCCCATTTCTGCAGACTCAGAGGAAGTCCTGAGGGAAGCTTGTGGAAGAGAAGGAGCTTGTGGATTCTGTGTGGAAGAAAAACTAAATATGGAATTTTTGAAAGAAACTGAAAAGAGAAGGGAAAATTAATTTGTTGCTACATGAGATCACATAAAGCTCCCTTGGAAGAGTTCCTAAAGAAAAGATTGTGTTTACTGTGGAGAGGGAGCAAAGAACCTAGGCCTACAATTTTATTGCCAAGTCTCGTTTTTGAACCTGCTTTCCTTTTGTTTTCAAACCCCAGAGATAGCA
Organism: Cnemophilus loriae; assembly: GCA_013397755.1. Classification (NCBI taxonomy): domain Eukaryota; kingdom Metazoa; phylum Chordata; class Aves; order Passeriformes; family Corvidae; genus Cnemophilus; species Cnemophilus loriae. Next base: position 190,291 of record VZTF01005326.1, on the reverse strand, counting down.
CAGTGGTTCACAGAAAGTGCAACTGGTCTCTTTTGATAAGGTCTGATAGCAGAGATAAAGGAAACAAGCTGCCATTTGCCTTTAAAGACCTTCCCAAATGTACTATCTTGTTCTTCCTAAAAGCAGTTCCCTTTGCTTTAACGTCTAGGTAAACAGTGGGAAACTGGTCGCTGTGATGTTAATGAGGGTGATGAGTTTGCTAGGTGAGGAGTGGTCCCCTTGGTGCTTAGCATCAAAGAAGGATCTGCCTGCTGCAGTTCCTCTAACACTGAAGGGGCCAATGAAAGATTGCTGTCTCTTGAACTGAGGTGAATTCACAGGAATTAATAGAGGTGACCAGCCAGCCCAAGGGAACTGCTCAGTTGGAATCATTCCTGCTTTCTTGTATGTGACCTCAGGCCCAAGAAAATAATACGATAAATCTAAAAAGAGGTACCTGCTTACTCCTGAAAGGATCAGGTATGCATTGCACTTTTTAAGATAAATTATTCAGCCTTTACAAAATTTAGCAGTTAAAAAGGATCACACCAATTTGAACTCTAAAATTTAAACTGATGGAAAAGAGTAAGGGATCAGTTCAGGAAAAGACCTAGACAATCCCTTCTGGGACAGGGATGCTTTTGGAGGTTACCAAGCAAAATGCTAGAGGCTGCTTAAGTACAGGAGGTTGGACTAAATGAGTATGAGTATTTAATGTTGGAATTAAATATACTCATTCTATCAAAATAAACATCCAGTTTCTGGGTTATGTCTTGGAAGACATTATTCAATTTCAGACATGTAGCAGAAGTGTGAGAACACACAGTAAAAGGAGAAGTTGGTGATGCCCAGATATTCCTTAGAGCAAAATGAGAGTATCTAAAATGATCAAATCGAAATGATAAACAACAGAGACAGCTGTGGCTCCCTAAACTGCACTTGCACCAGAGCTATATGGAGTGCTAATACTGCATTTGGTACTCTATGAAGACAGAGAAAGACGTGGTCTGTCCTAGGAGTGACAGCCTCAGGAGCAGATAGGGAGTTACTGAACTTACTATGGGTACAGATAAGCTGGGAGGAAGATGAAAACAAGCTGTTTCCAGGATCTCAATATACCGAATAGAAACATACAGATGAGATCCTGAGGCTGTGAGGCAGAATTAGGTAGCTGATAATATTTGTCTTTAGTACAGCTATATACTGTGTGCCTATCCCTGAAGCTGAGTAAGTCACTTTGTTGTGTACTGCTAAATCCTTGAAATACCTCCTCAGTGGGATGCTTACATAATAAGTCACAGGTTTCTAATTATTTATTGCCTCTGTCTCAGACATATATTGCAGGTTTCTTTTGCTGTTTATATACATTTATTTGGTTTACTACCTCTTTGCATTCTAACAAATCATCTCTAATAAAAAGCACATTTCCTTGCGAGCAGAATCAATTTCCTTCAGAAGTCTTTCAGTCCCTGATTAGTGGGTTACATTTGGTCTTCACTAATCACGTACTTAACTGTGAGCAATAAAGTTCTTAAATAAATAAATGCTTTGGTCCAAGTCAACATTAGTCATAATGGAGAGTTTCCCACTCAAGTTTCTGAAATACAGGATGAGACTGTGCTACCTGGGCACTTAGATTCCCATTAAAAGTACAGCAGTTAATGCCAGATCTGTTTTTTTCTGTGAGTCATTAGGTATGTTATTAACAATTAAGTCTCAGCAGCAAGATGACTTGATTGCAACTCAGTAATGCAGTGGGAAGTCTAAATGGGTGTGGGTTTTCAATTACTTTTAAAGGCCTGGGGTTATGGCTATTTTTTTCCCCCTCTGTGGTAGCCTGCTCCAGAAGCACTCAGTGGGAAGGTAATGAAGTAGAAGATTTGTACATTACTACATCTTTCCCTGCTTCCTTTTCATTGGTTTTATTATTGTAGGCTTTGAAACTTAAGGAGAAATTAGCTATAAGCCATTCCTCCTGGTCAGGGTTGGCTGTGTATTAGAGAGCTACAATCTCACATGGAGGATGCATTTTTACTAACTGTGAACAGGGGTAAGTCACTGTGGATCAAAAAACGTGAGATGTGGTGGAAACCCCATCACATGGCTGCCGTAGCAAAACAATGCCTTCCCAGCATTGAATTTAAACCACCATTTGTTGGAGAACATAGCTTGAATCATGACTCCCTATGGTCCAGCAACCACTCAGATTAAGATATGTGGTTTCCCTAATGTCTGTCAAATATTGTTGGAAACCAGGCTGGCTCGGCTGTGAGGTGAACAACATTACATGGGTGGTATCAGTTCCCTGCAGAAACTGGAGGTGGGGGAGGAGAAGACAGAATATAACTTTCAGCCAAGATACATACAAAAAAAGCATTAGTGTTTATTTTAAAAACATCATGTAACACTTTCTTCAGAGTTTCTATGTATGTGTGCTTAATGAATGAGAACAAGGAAAGGCTCTGTTTCTCAGAGGAGCCGATAACTTGGAAGCTGAGAAAGGTGAACACAAAACATTCTGACTAACCTTGAGTTTGGCTTGTGTGCATGGCCTGGGGTGCTCCACACTGAGTCCACATTTGGCTTGGGGGTTAAAAATAAACCAGGGCTGTGTGAGATGGACAGAACAGAACTACATCTTGTGGGCCTTTGCATGAGGAGAATGTGGCCTTGTTAGGAGATAACCCCAGCGCCCTGAGAGTGGCTCTGCTGTGCTCACTGCACTGGGACACCTGGGCCACTGCTCCCAGCCTGGGGCTCAACCCCCACCAACGCCTGAATCTGAAACCCACAGATTCCTTGCTGTGGATATTCTTCATAGCAGCCTGGGCAGCAGTTATGAGATAGATAAAAATCTTTGCTGCCATAATCAAGGTATACCTAAGCTTACTGGGAGGATTGGGACTGTATGGACTCACAGCTGTAATAGCACCTTCAGGTAATGCTGTGATATCAAAAATGACCATTTTTAACTGATCTACCAGCATTCAGGGTGTCATCAGTCACTTCTACTGATGAAGGAGCTGATAGTAGAGATAGATATTTCCTTTTATTTTTATTGTACATTCCATTTTTAAGTAAAAAATACTTCTTTTCTGTTTTACTTCTATTTGAAATAGTGTATTTAAATTTAATTTCTCTGTTTTGCATATACACAGTGATCTAGTGCATGCTTCATACTTCATACCTCACCAAACACAGACAAATCAAATATAAGATGGGTTCTTTGCTTACAATGTCCAGAATCTTTATAGTCTGCACTCTGTTCCCCATGCCTGTTATAGCTTTCATTAATTGTCTTTGAGCCACTCCTGTCTTGTTCTCTGTAGCACAAATAGCACCACCAAGTAACGGTGATCTCTCCTTGCCACTTCTGTTTTCAGATCATGTGAAAAATACTCCAAGCTCAAGACTAAACTGTTATGCAGTTATGATATATGACCTGTGTTTTGGAAGGAGGCTCCCAGTTTCATAAATTGACCTAGCTACTTAGTGTATGTCTCAGAGAAAAGCTGTTGAGATGACCATTAGTTTTCTCTAAACAATTTCTTCACTTGTTCTTAATGTTAACAAACAAAATTACATTAAGGAAAACAGACGGGACAATCCTCATTTTTGAAGTAGATTTATAATGTGAAATTGGGAAGCTGGGAATTGAATTCTTCAGTTCTATAACCACGACCCTCAAATCACACCTCTGTGCAAGTGAGTTTGCATGTGTGCATTCCGTCAGGGAGTCACAGCGGTTCATGCATCAGTTTGCAGTTCTGAAACATCTCTAAATCCAGCAGGATTTACCAGTCTCACCTGTGTGTGTCTGGTGCTGAGCTGCTTGCTTGTAATGCTAATGCTTTTTGGAAATGTCCTTCTTTATGCTTTGATTTCCTGATCATTGGTTCCTTTTAATGACTCTGAAATTTATTTTAGAGCGATGACAATCAGGAATACAGGGTACTGCATCTGAGGGCTGGAAACAGAGTACAGAAAGGAGCCTTTCACTTCAGATCTGCTGGTTGGAATCCAGCTCAGGTTCAGACTTAGCAAAAATCACCACTGTGTGATGGCTTCTGGGTGCCCTGCACTCTACGTCCACAAATGAGTCAGTGTCCACATCATACAAACCACAGAACAATTGGTGCTACTGTAATTGGGAGTCTCGTGGCAGCACCAGTGGAAAGGGCAGGGACTTGAATGAGCATGGAAAATGAGCTGCTTTATTCCCTGCTCCCTCAGGTCACCTTTGAGACACATCTGTTTGAGGAAACTTACAAGAAATTCGATCTCTGGTAGCTCCCTTCTGGAGATAGAAGAATTTACTTTGCAGTACTGACAATCTGACACCACTAAAAAACTTCACATTCAAGAAAAATAAAGATCATTATGGGATCATTTAACATGGGAAAGCCTGAACTGAAAAAAAAAAAAAAAGGCTACATATGACTGAAAAATCAACAATAAAATCCAAAGGCTGACTTGAAATAATAGGAACCTAGCCAAACTAATATTATCAAACACCACTGCCAAAAATTGCTTCCCTCAAAACCCCAGGGAAATCCTGCTCTTTTATTAAACCACTGAACAATCTCTTCCAGTTGAATCCCTTCTAGGGAAAAATTAAGGAGTGCTTCCTCTGTTCAACATTCTCTTTGGAGTCGAGAACATAGATTGCTAGAAGAGATACTGGACTTTATTCAGCCTGAGATGATGCCTTGATGTCATGGAAACAGGGACTGGAAAGAGAGCTGTCAGCAGCACGGGACACCATAAAGAGAAGTCTGGCACTGCCGGTGTGCCCGTGAATCCGTGGTGGAGCTTGGAAGAGACCTTTGGAGGTCACCTGCTCCAGCCCCTAAACTTGGCACTTCCACTGGGTCTGCTGTGAAGCAGGGAGCTCCTTTCTTAGATTTTATATGTATCGTTAATATTCCTTAAAAAAGCTGGCAGGAAACTAACCATGTGCTACCAGCAGTGAATTTAGCCCCGTAGTCCATGTAAACTTCAAACAGCTCTGCTGTGAAGACCCTGCTTAATATGCTGAAATGACACAGTCCCCTATGCTGATTGCAGTGGTGAATGTGGCATGAATTTTTGACCAAGTGAAAGTAAAAAAAATGTGGTTGATGTCAGATAAGTGTGCTAGCAAATCTGAAATATTCAGAAACAGCTTGGACTACATGTGAATTAATGCCAAATGCAACTAAAAATAGAATACAGACTTCAACCTTAAGATGAAGTTTTCCACCGCAGTTCCTCAAAAACACAACATTTTGACTTTTTATCTTAAAACAGTTTAAAATCTTGATTTAAATAACTTTAAATCATTTTAAGAGCACCTCAGACCCAGGAAGTTAATTTATCAGTATTTATTTTGGGGTGTGGGAGGAGGGAAATTCAGAGCAACACAATACAAAAATGTTTATGTGTTTGAGTGTGTACATGGGGGTGGGGGCGGGACTGTAACCTGCCACATCTCTGCTTTGGTATTTTTTGACTTCTCTTCAGTAGATGAGGCTACCAGATTTTGTAGTGTTCCTTGTACAAAGGAGACAGGGTTTAGATGCCCATGTTTGTTCCCCATTGTTGTGGTAAAGCAGGATTTGAGACCCAGGGCTGTGAAGGTCACATGCCCAACTCCGTGGTCTCTTGTGAGATGCACCTGTGTTGGGAGGGTGGTGGGAAATAAGCACATCCTTTCAGGCTAAATATGGAGAGGTATTGTGAAGCACCACAGAGGTGTGAGGGCCAGCTTCAAAGTTCCTGGGAGCCCAGGGATAACAGCAACCAGAGCACAGATTTCAGAGTTTCAAAAAAAAAACCAAACCACCGGAGGATTTCAGCATCCTGTATCACACCACCAGTTTCTTGTAATGAAGAGTATGTGGTGCATATTTTTCCCTTTTCTATGACAAGTGCTGAATTCCTCAGGGGGCTGGTGATTGTGCAGACAGGGCTCTGCAGAAAGCTGCGTCCCTCCCTGCCTTCCTCAGCCAGGAGCAGCCGGGGCTGAGGCTCAGCCAGGGGAGCCTGCGCGGGGGCTTCCCTTGTTCCAGCAGCCAGAGCAGGATGCTGAACTCAGCAGACTGAATTTCTGAGAGCAGCAGCAGAAAGGGGGGGACGAGGGGTTTAAAGGGTGAAAAAGCTATGGAATAGAAATGCATTTGGCCATCCTGAATGCCTGTTACTTGGCAAGCAGTGGTCATGTCATCAGGCACGTTATTTTTCCACGGGCAAAGAGGGAAGTGCATCCTCCTTAATGTGAAGAAAAATAAGCCAAATATGCAGCAACACAAAGTGCTGCATGTGAAAGCAGTGCATAAACACTATGGACTAAAGTAGTGCAGGATAAGATCACGTTGAGAAATATGAAATTGGTTTTGAAAAAGAGACTTCCAAGGTAAGTCGGAGGCCAGCAAATGAACTGCTTTTGTAAATTTCCCGCAATTCCACATAGCAAACGAGGTTACACGTGAATGAAACCATGATGTATGATTTGGCTTCTTAAACATTAAAAATCCTTTACACCAAATCTGCAGTGTTCGTTCCCAATTGATTTTACTTTGTGTATTTATTTAGAGAAAGCTGAAACAGTTTACCATTTATGTGTATTCAAAAGCTGCATATTTCCAAGACTATAAAGGAAAACTTAAAAAGAAATTATTTCAGAACTCAAATGATAATATCTTAAAATGGATACGAAAATGCATTAAAAATTAAATAGATGTAAGAAAGAGAAAAATATCAGTTGTCATCTTTTTGTGACTTGATCATAGCAAGTGATGGTGATGCACACATAAAACTGGATAGCACAGATTTTTTTTCACCGTATTTATTTCATTTTATGTTACGCATTTGCCTGAACAGTTGCTTCCCACATTGTGAATTATCTTTTGTGGGAATGTTTTGAAACATTTAAAGTTGGAGGTCATATAAAACATAGCTGTTTATGACATTCTAAATTTCTGCATAAACTCTCACACAGATTTTGGGTTTGTGTACACATACAGGAAATCTTAATTTTATAGTTCTTGAAGGTAAGTATTTGCATTTATAATAACAGAATGAGACCTAGAATGTTTCATTAAACTTCATAACTATGTAAATAATACTTGGATATAAGAATTGGGTAGAATACCCTGTAGTATGGTGAGTTTTCAAGTTTTTTCAAACACCAGCAGCTTTCCAAGCATGTACAATATGAAAGTCTAAGTTACATTTTGTAATGGTGTTGTTCAGGTTTTGTTCTTAAAAAGTAGCTCTAGAAAGTGTGGAAATTGTCATAGAATACTATTCCATTCATTTATAACTCAGGAACATTGGAGGGATGAGATTTGTTGAAATGACCATTCTCAAATAATGTCATTGTATTCAATTTTCTGACCTGTAAGCAGAAAAATTAATCACTGAAAAGATTAAAAAAAAAACAAACCAGTAAAATTAACTCAAAAGTGTTATTTTGTACACATTGCTGTTTAAGGTACCTTTAATGTTTTCAGCAAGTCCATTCTGTCAGGACTGCTGTCAAATAAACCTGCACAGCACCTGCTCAGCAAGGTCTTTGTACTGTCCTGGAAGCAATGTGCTCTTGGTTGCTTTTGTCATAGCTTGCTGGATGGAAGAGGCTGTGTAAGCCAGGGTTTCACATTGCTGAGCAGTGATAATTAGAGATGCCTGACTTTTTTTTTAAGGGGAAGAGGTCATATTTTCTTGAGTTGGGTAGGATGTGGACTTTGGACTAATATTTTCTGTGTTAGGTTCAGCCTGTCCATTCCTGATGCTGGCTTATTCTCCGGCAGTGTTTTGCTTACCCTCTGCAAGTCTGTACAGTCTTGTAAGGCAGAGCAGAAGTCTGGGAGCTACTCCCTGTCCTGGTGGGCAAGATGTCGGCATATTGGTCAGTGTGAGAGGGAATTGCTTGATTCAAACCAAACCTTTTTTCCATTGTGCCACTAACCTCCCCAAAAGCTCCATACTTGCCCAGCCCTGCTGGGTCAGTATGATCAGAAGTTAAAGGTTGCCATCTATTGGGGAATGTACATAATGCAATCTTCATCGGGTTGTACCGAATTATCTCTTCTTGTCCTTCTCCATGTACCTGTAAGTATTTTCTTTACAAGGCACTAGAGGAATGAGAATTATATTTTATACAGATTTTACTGGGGATGGTGAATGATACTTTATAAGTACAAGACGTTGCAACTCAATGAGAAAATCCAGTCATTAAGTGTAACCTGATTAAGTCTTAATTTCTTAATGCTTTTTTCTATGAATTCAGATATAGATGAGTGTTCCTTTGAACGGACCTGTGACCACACCTGTATCAACTACCCTGGAAGCTTTGAGTGTCTCTGCCACAAAGGCTACACCTTGTACGGACTGACGCACTGTGGAGGTTTGGAAACTGAGTTTTGCTTACGTGTGTTTGTTTGCTTTGTGAACTGTTTACAGAGCCACGCATTCTTTTAGACTAAGGTTTTATGACTCGAGATGATAAAGACATAGTGTTAAAATAAACTTAAAATATCATGAGCTGGGTGTGACTAAAATTTCAGCATCTCAAATTTGCTGAAGCATTCCCAACAGAAACACACCAAGGAAAACCAATGTCCCACCATTTTTTGCTCCGTACTTCCACAGGAGTGAGGTTACTCACAAATGTAGGGAGGCTTCATATGATGAGCAACAAGGAGAATAGGGGAAAGATGGCGATTTTGCAAAGTTTACATATTTTGGCTCTGTTGGTATTTGTCCTTACCAGTCTGTGACATAAATTGCCTGTGAAATATATAACAGAAGGCTGTGGTGGATCTTCCTCCCATATTCTGGAGAGCTACTTTCAACCTTTTTGGTATGACTGGAAAGAATTGGTGCTGTCATGTTTCATTATCTAGGAGAGGGATATTTTTGAAGTGCAGCATTACCACAATGACCGAATTAGAGGTTCAACTGATATAGCAGAAACAGATGCTGGCCCCTCACTTCTGAGGGCTGAGTTCACCTGATTTTGTCATATCAACTTGAGACACTGCTAATGGTATCTCTGCATGGCTTCTTTTTTGGGAGAAAGGTGCAGGAGGTGTATGCTGGTCTCTCTTTTAAAAAGAAGTATCACATGAATTCATGATAAGAGTAGAGGCAGGCAGGAAGAGAATTAGAGTCCATCTAAGGAAGCAATTTGGGAACAGACTCCACTTGAGAGCAGTTGTGAAAGCGAATTCAGAGTCCGAAAGTTTTTGGGACCTGTGTTACGTGAGGTGTGGAGAGACCGATCTTCAGTTTCACTGTTAATTCCTTAATGACTTAATGTACTAATTTAGGGAAAGCCTCAAAGGTTGCGGTTCTGCCTCAGTCTTCAAATAACCTTCAGCCTCAGTTCAGGTTCAGTCTTTTCAGTAAGACTGAAGAAGGACCAAAACTCTAACTGGAAATACTCAGTGCTGAACTTTGAGCAAAAACATAACCAGATCCAAACCTCCTGCTTTTTTCCATTATGAGCAGATACAAAATCACAACTCTGAATCCAGACTTTTCCAGGCCCCAAGTTTTGCTGCTTAGGTCTGTCATTAGTTTTAGTCCTTGCATGCTTAATTTAAAGGTCTAGCAGTGAGCTAGAGCATTAGCAATTCTGTGTATCTCCTGTTGATTCAGTGTCATTTCAGCTCATTAAATAAATAAACGTCCTTTCTGGTGGTGGGAAGAGAGGAGATGAGAGATTGACCTTGTTGGCACGAGTATGTGAATGCTGAATGCATGGACTGAAAAGGATTCACCTCATACTGGCTAAACACTTTTCTAATGTACCGAAAGTTAAAAGATTTTCTGTGGAATATCAGTGATAACATATACAATAATTTCTTCGCCGTCTTGCAAGCTTTACCTTTTATTTTTATTCAAGGAGTGGAAGTCTAAACTACACTTTATCTGATAGGTTTCTATTGAATGCATCATTTCCTCCTTCACCTGAATTTCTAAAAGAAAACTCTGGGGATCACTGTGGAGAGTTTAGGTCCTTGTTTTGAAGAAGTGATGTAATCTCACAGAGGTTTATGCCTTTGACATTTTTATATATAATGCATTATTGTCCAGATGCTGCAGAGACTTTCGAGCATGTTTTGTATCTTGTGAGTAAGTCCAAGAACTTCAGTGTTACTAGTCCTGGCAAGTAAACTGTATCAAATGCGTAAATCCTTGGGAGAGGAGGAGCTGTACAGTTTAAGGACAAATACATGCAATATGCACTAAAGTTGTTTGGCACTGTCTGTCTTTATACATGTTTATATAGACTCAAATGTAAAAGACACAGTAGAAATAGATTTCCTTATGCAGATCATTTCTTAATGCACAGTATGTGTGTACACACACGATTAAGACTCTTCACAACTTTAAATATGTTTTCAGACATTGATGAATGCAGCATCAGCAATGGTAGCTGTGACTTTGGGTGTCTTAATACCATGGGGAGCTATGAGTGTGTCTGCCCACCTGGAAAGAAACTGCACTGGAATAAAAAGGACTGTGTTGGTAAGTGTGGAAGTGTGACTCAGAAGTGACTATGGTGAGGCTCCTGTTCTCCAGGAGGGTGGAAAAGTGCATGGTTTTGTTTGAGAGAGGCTGCATTTTCACAGTCTAGATCCCCAAATTCATTTTATAAACTCAGATAACACCTGATCCTGTGGAGCTCCATGGGCTAGGATACAACTGCAGGTCGATTAGCAAATGAGCAGTATGTTGGATTTTATTTGTGTGGAATGGTTTTTTTAAGTTTATGAGTCCATTCACAGAAATCTAAGTATTATTATTATCTTAAGTATTTTATACTTTCTTCCTTAATTTGCCCTTTTTTCATCTCTGTAATGTCAGCTATAATAACTCTATTTACCTCTAACACTAATTTAGAATATTCAAAATATTTAACTGTTTACAAGTAGGACATGGTATTCAGATTAATACCTACATTCACAGAACCATACCCCAATTTTTCAAGTTACCTCTAAAGGTATGCTGCTTCATATAAAGTACTGATACTAGCTGTGTCCAAAATATGAATCACAATGAGCACAAATCCTGAGACCAGAAAAGTTATGGCACTTACTGCTAGTGCCACTTTGTGGCAGACCTGAATTTCTGTATCCTTTAAATAGATGACTTCTTTTCTGGAGTCTTATTTGAAGCACAGCAAATCTCGGTCATGGCTACAGCCAAAGCATTTTCTGAGAGATATTAATTCTGGTTTTTCATTTTTAATGAGAATGGCATACCTGGGGCTTTTCATGGCCAAATTTTTAACCACAAATAACTTCTCATAGGTACATTTGGGCTAATGCATAATACCTAATTGGGAACAAGACAGAACAAGAAAAAGGGAGATCTCCCTTCAGGGAATCTCTGCATATACTGACAGAAAGCATTCCTTAATCTGGAGTAGAGAGCACTGCACTGGCCTTGTGTGATCATGCAATTGTGGCATTTTTTACATGGATACAGCAGCATGGAATGTATTTTATAACCAAGGTGGGGTGGAGGGTGAGAGCCTCAAGCTGAATTCCAGCCTTTGCCTCTGTGTTCTTCCTAAGCACAATTAAGTGCTTCACTTTCCTGCTTACCTGTCTGTCTATTACCTTCCCTGCTACGTCGAGAACTAAGTATTGTGACAGTAAGAAATAGCTCACTGTGGGTTTTAGTTATCCAGTAGGTCTCCCTTGCCATATACCCGTTATTCCTCTGGAAGGGATTTTGTAAGTTAACAGCTGGGACTAAAATTATTGGAGGTCTGGTATAAAGTTAGACCACTTGTGTTATATTCCCTCTCAGCCTGCTAAAAATGCTGTTCCCATGGTAAGAGGCTGTATTGGAAGTATTTTCTTGGTTGTAAATTTCTCCTCATTATTTATAATGCTCAGCTGGAAGACGGAAATAGGACACGCTTGTCTATTGATACACACTGTATTTTTTGGTGACTTCAGTGAGGCTTAAAGTGCATGTCATCTCCCTGCTGATTGCCTGCCTCTATTACCAACATTTTTGAGAGGAAATGATAATCTAAACTGTTACAAAGCTACAATAAAAAGTGGAATAATTATATTTAGTCATCCTAAATGCCACGTGATTTGGAGACATTTGCAGTAACAAAACCCTCTTTTGCTGAGCAATGGCACTTTGTGCTTTGTTACCTCTTCAGTCCAAGGAAATAGTTTCATTAAAGACATCACCAGAGCAACGTAGAAGACTTAGGAGGGAGATAAGGGGAGGATGATTATTCCCATATCTGAGACGTGAACATCAGGCATGTTTATGGGACTTGTATATATTTATATTTAATGACCAGTGAGGCCAGGAATGCAAACCAGCTGGAGGCTGCTGGGACTCTTCCTCTGCACTCAAGCCAAGTCAGGCAACACTCATTCCAGCTACTGCACTGGAACTGCTTGGTTTCATGCTGGCTTTACTGGGCTTTTCCCAAGCCCTGGTAGACCCAAACCAGTCTAGCTGCTACAGCTCTGGTGTCAGAAGCAACCCCTACCTTGGTACGGTCTGCTGGTGAGCTGACAGGTAGGAAAAATGACATTTGCAGTACCACAGTCAGTGGTAAGAAAAACAAATGTCAGCCAAACCTGTCTTGTAAGGTTAGCAGATTTGGAAGAAGTATCAAGAAACAGCTGGAGAAAAATCATGTACCTGAAACAGCATTTCTGTGGGGCTGAAGCTAAAACACAAGTTCTCCCTTACCCAAGTATGAAGAATCACTTGTGAGACCTGCAGGGTGCTCTGTCTTCATCCTGACATGAAGCCAAGAGGAGAAGCTGGATTTTTCCCACATGAGCTGCAGTGTGCCTCATGCTGTAGGCATTGATGAGGAATGGCTCTGTGATCTCTGTGTGTGTCACAGAGTCTCTTCTAGCATTGTTTGGGGCATTTCAGCAGTGTCTGAAAGGACCAGCAGGACTATCCATCTCCATCCCAGCATCTCCTGCCTCACCTCTGCCTGGCTGGGAAGTTTTCTAGCTCCAGAAGCTAGAGCATGGAGCTAAAGTTAAAAAGTCATTGAGAGTTAGAGAATTAAAAAATCCTATTTTAATGGTCACCTAAATAAACAGATCACTGTGCACAGTGTGTAGTTGGTCTGTTAAATCAGAGAGCTGTGCCTCCAAAACGGAGAAAGGACATCTCAGGTCATTAGTGTTACCTGTTGCCTCTGAGATCAAGATGTGCACACAGAATTGTGCTCATAGAGACACCTGCCTATCCAGATCCCAAACTGGAGAATAGGAGGGGAAAACTGATCTAGAGTTTAGGTCTAAAAATGTGAAGGAGTTTCGTTTTCAAGTACAAGCTTAACATCCAAATCCAGATGCTCTCCCTTAATATGTACTTATTTCAGAAATACCTGTATCTGTCATTATGTTTTTTGCCACTTCCTGCCTTTTCTCCCCACTGTATCCAAGTGTGCACACAAGGTTCTGGGCTGGGCAGTGTCTGATTGTTTTACATTTCTTTATTTTTTCTCCTCAGAGATGGTGAAATGTCTCCCAAATGCCAAACCAGCTCCCAAGGCTCAGCTAGTGTGCAGTAAGACAGGAGGCATAGAGAGCTGCTTCCTATCATGCCCATCCAATACTCTTTTTGTTCCGGGTTTGTACAAAGTATTTGTCCTCTTACATCTAGGATGTGACTCGATGACTTTTCTCTGTTAATGTATTCATGATTCCTGCATTCATTTTTTGTTATGGACAACAGTAAATGAACAAAACATCATTATAAATTAGATCAAGAAGAGCTGATTGTCAACTACACATGAGCAAGTTTGGTCCTTCATTGTTTTATTTGAGGTGTCAGTTGTGAGGGTGGGAAAACTCTAACAAAAAGCTTGTATTAAAAAGTAACAGGAATTCACTGAAATCAACTCTTCATTTTTGCCCTCCCTTTTGTCACAGCAATTCAATATATAACAATTTTTTTCTGCACCATCCTGGTTAAGGTGGATGTGTCTCTCAGTCCAGCTAAGTCTTATTTATAAAAATTTGGGCATTTTGTTCCTCTCGCTCCTTTTTTTTTTTACCATTTGCTATAGGTAGTTGCCATCTTCACAGTTTTGCAGGGAAGGAGTGGGGGAATTGCTACTGCTTTTTCATAGATGTTCTGGCACAGGATTATTTTTGGTTGTCTACTTTTCATGTTTAGTCTTGGCATTATATGCAGTCGAGCTATTCCCACTTTATTTTCAGTTTAGCAGAGATTACTGCAACTGTGCATTTCTCTAATTTGTAAGCACCAGGACAAAGTTTTGTCTCTGTATTATGTAAACACGGTTATGGTTCTAAGTACACCATTTTTGTTTCTGCCAGTAAGTTCTGTCGGAGCCTGAAGCTAAAATTATTATGAAAGTACATGGTTTATTTTTTAAATTATAGGGATGCTCAAAGCAGAAAGACTTTGCCATGGACAAACACAAAATACTTTTTACTTGTGCACGGCTAACCTTGTGCCAAATCACTTACAAAATGTATCATTTCAGTGCCAGAAGAAACAAAACTGGTAGTCAACACTGTGAAGTGTTGAAACTTCTGGCAAAGTATTTCAGCCATTTAAAATCCAAGTTCAGCTTTTAAAGTGTCTCCTTGTTTAGCAGCGTTGAGAAGTTGAAGCCTCGAGCAGGTGCTTTGTGAGGCTGTTGCCCGTGTGCTGACTGTGTTCTGTCCCCCAGACTCGGAGAACAGCTACACGCTGAGCTGCGGCGTCCCCATGCAGCACGGCAAGGCGCAGCCAAGGCGCAACACCACCCTGCCCAGCTGCTCAGGTGGGTGCTGCCCTGCTCCCCCTGCTCCTGGGCCCGGGGAGGGAGGGGATGGACCTCCGGGGATTGCAGGACATCAGGCTCCTTAGTTAGGTAAGGCAAGCGTTAAGGTGTTGCCTAATTACAAAAGGAAAAACCTCGCAACAGAGTTAAAGTGGTAAGATAAAAAAGCAATTCTTCAATGAAAGCTTTCAGGTACGCAAAATATGGCATTGTGCACGTGTGGTACAGGATTTCTGTTATTCTGTAAGGTTTATTAATTAGTATATCTGGCTGGCACCAATAGGAAATCAGTTACCCCAGTAACCCACCCCTAGGTCAGCCCTCTTGGGGCTTCTTTGCCCTATTCTCTTGTTATGTCTCCTAAGTTCTGGTAGAAAATAAGATATCCTTGTCAGGAATTCTCTTCTTAAGAATAGGGCTAAACAGAATTCCAAGTACGTGTTAGCAGGGTTAGCTTATTATTCTAAAATCTAAAAGAAAGGCTAGGAAAAATACCAGGAGCTATATAACCATGTATTAACAGTGTACAAAGCTACAAATATATGGAAAATGTATAAAAAGCAAAAATCTTTAGTCATCAAAGGTAGCCAGCGTTTCCTCAAGCACACACTCCTTTTCTGCAGCCTCTCCTTGAGGGTGAGGTGTGTGGAGCTGCAGTGTTGTGTTGGTGGGTCAGTGTAGGAGTGCTGCAGGTTTGAGATCTGTTCAATAAGGACAAATATTTAGAATTATTTGCTTTCCGTAGTCTAGCAAGGCAATAGCAAGTATATTAAAATGGGACTTTATCCCAGGCTTGGGAATGAGCCAGAGGGACCCAGCAGTAGCACAAGCGTGGGTCCCAGCCCTCACCTGCAAAGCCCTTCCGCAGGAGCACAGACTCTCCTATTGCAAGGATAAAAGGTTATCCTCCCATAAAAAGGTTATGAGACTTCTGTGAGAAAATACTGCATTTCATTCATCTTTTTCTCAAAAATGGCTGAACTGTTTTTGCAGAGACATTTCAAATGTTTATGAAAGCTGATAGTATAAAAAAAAGAAAACAAACCAAAAAAACCCACAAACAAACAAACAAACAAACAAAAAATAAACCAACAAGGACCAACAAAAAAACTTGAAGTCTGGCAAAATTAGAAGCAGCTGAAACAACATCCAGCAGGAGGAAGTGTCCGCCCACCTTACACATACCTGCTGTACTTCTCTCCCACTTGCCAGTTCTCCAACCATGTATTTCTTATACATTTGGGATATGCTAGGAGGTACAGTGCTATGGAGTGACACAGCAGCTGGCAGGTGACAGCCAGGCCAGTCTTTTCCTCCCGGGACTTCATGAGGAAATCAGCCAGCAGCTCCATTTTCTACGCCGTACATGACTGTAACAGCCTTTAAAACAAGACTGTGAAACCTGCCTTGGGTTTAAAGTTGAGGGATAAAGTTTGCAAGCCACAGACTGCAATAAAGGCGGTTCCTTTGGATGGTTTTCAGTTGCCAACAGCGTAGCTCCACTAGATTAATCTTACTGACACTAGCAAGAGCAGAACTACAGCCCAGTAACACGGGAAGTCACAGATGGAGAGTCCAGGAAGAAAAAGGAATTAATCTTTCTCATAGTAAAAGACAAATTCACCCAAAATCTGACAAGATGTACAGAGCAAGCATGGTACAAGCACATTCATTGGTCTATGTGGGCTCAAGGGTAGGTACTCACTTAAAAAAATGAACTTGTGGGAATGGACCCCCTTGTACAAGCTGTGTAATTCTTGGGCTGCCTCTTTTCTATGTCGCAAGAAATCTTTTCAGTCTGTTTTTAAAAATAAGTTTCAGATCTCCTTTCATTTCCATCCCAATGGTAGCTTTTTTACTTTACATCAACAGATTCCCTAGCCCCTCCAATCAAGCAGAAAGCTCGTTTTAAAATCAAAGATGCAAAATGCCATTTACGGCCTCGCAGCAAAGAAAAAACAAAAGATTCTGGGAAGCAGGCTGTTTCAGGTAGGTGTTTTCTTCCAGCACGTAAACAGCACTTTGATTTTTTTTTTTGTTTGCTTGTTCATTTGCATGCTTCATTTTCACACTGCAGACAGGGGAAAAAATCAATGGTTTTCATATTTGGTCTGAATTTAAGTTCAGGCCAAGGTTCCCACTCTGGCTGAACAGTACCTTGGGTTTGGATCTTAGGTGCTGAAAATCTCACCAGTTGCTTTGAAAAATCTTTGTTTAAAAGTACATGAACTGGAAATGAAGCTGATCCTTTTTCTGGCCTTGATAATGGCAGAGATACCCTGAGACAAAAGGCTATGACTAATGCAAAGTTATGTGAAACAATGTCAGTTTGGTTTGGTTTGGTTTGGTTTGGTTTGGTTTGGTTTGGTTTGGTTTGGTTTGGTTTGGTTTGGGTTTCCCAAATGAGGCTTTTAAAAGAAAACAAAAGCTATTGTTTGGTTGGTTTATGCTGGATTAGTAGCCTGTTGTAGCACCAAAGACAACCCCTAAGAGGGAAGGTTATTACAAAAATCTGATGTTATGCAGCCTTAGATCTTTTGTTATGAAAGAGTGAGTAGTTATGATGTTAGAAAAAATATTTATAAGTTTAGGTGTAATTAACAAAAACTTGGAATTAAAAAAGTTATATTGCTGATTAAAGCAATTTAGCAGCTTACACTAAACATCTACTGGTGATACATTCTCTGTTGTGAATTTGCCTTACCACCACTTTCACTAGTGAGTGAGAAGTCTTATATGAGCCCTGAACAGAGAAGAGTAAAAATAGCTATTTTTAAAAAAAGTGAATGGTTTAAAAATTTTATTTTTAAAATTTAGACTCATATTTCATCTATACCCTGCAATCTACACATTTATGTCTCTAATTTCGCAAGTATTGACTTAAGTCTTAGTCATCAAATGCTTACCCTTTGAATAAGATATGATTATCAGACTCATTTTTAAAGTCATAAAAGTTGAATTTTTTGGTCCATACAGTCACTATGGGAATGTATTTCTTGGATGCATTTCCTTGTCCTTTGCTTGCATTGCTTTGTGTTTGTTATGTCATCTGAACCTCTGAGTCTAACAAGTAAGATTTTATCATACAGCCACACCCTTGGAACTAAATCCTTCTGGTGGCTTGAGTGCTACAAATTTCTCCCTGATCGTAAGGTCCATCACCTGTGGCAAACTATGATTCCTGCTCAGATAAAACCTTCCAGTACATTTTCATAACCTCACAATCAAGGCCTTTTAAAGCCTTTGCTATCCAATGATCGTCACTTCTGATAGAGATGGAATACCCACTGATAGTTTTTAGAGGCCCACGCCTGACATTCTCATGGATTTATGAAAATTGACTCTCTTGCTTTGTTTAGCCATCAAATGTCTATTTATAGTACTTGCTGATTTAAAATAATTTCTGTAAAGAGCTTTCTAATCCTTAGGCAGAAATGGGCCAGGCAATTTTAGGCATTGGAGGTACCACTGTGCAGTTGAGCATCACCAGACTGTGCTTTTCCCTTCTGCATTCACTAGCAAAATGAGCAAACCCAGCACTGCCCGGAGGAGGTGTCTCACAACACACAGGAAATGTTACAAAGCCTGTCACTGCATTCATGATAACCCAGTGAGATACCACTCGTTAGCCTGTCACTTGCTACTTTGCTACTTGATTTCTTTTCTGTGTTGCTTCTCTCATGCAAAGGAGGTCAGTTCCCCTGTACAGACAACTGCCAGGTGACCTTTGTGAATCTCAAGTGTGATTCCTCCAAGAAAAAACGCCGAGGCCGCAAGTCACCATCAAAAGAAGTGTCCCATATCACTGCAGAGTTTGAAGTGGAGATGAAGTCTGAAGAAATCTCAGGTTTGTGGAAGATTGGTCTGTGGAGGGAAGTCAGAATTTAGTTCCTCAGTGTGTTGTTAAAATCTCTTTGATCCTATTTCATCAAGCTGCCATGAGCACCTTTTAGCACAAGCCTCATTCAACAGCCTTTCCAAACTCAAAGTTTCAGAGATTTCATTTAAAAGAACCAGGGGTGAAATTAGGCCAAAGGAACAAAGATTGAACCTGCATCAAAATTCCTTCAAGGCCTTGAATTAAGTCATGTGCTTTAATTCAGTCTGATTTCTTTAAACAGCAGAAGTGCTAATCAATGTAGAGGGAACATAAAGATTAGGTAGAAGTTCTGCAAAAACAATGTTAAAAATATCCTCCAGAATGTAAGTTGCTGAATATTTAGTCTGCAAATCAGACAGTTATATCACACAGTTGAAAAATTCATGTTTTCTTACCAAACTTCAGGAATGAAACTAATTGCTTCAAGTTATTAATGAGATGGAATATTATGTTTTAAATTCCAGCCAAAGAAAATGTGGACTGAATCCTTTAAAGATGTCAGTCCTCAAAGGCAGATTTCTTAACCTTGAGGGGCACCTCACTAGCCAAGTGATTCAAACAGTAGTTGTGCCTGAAAGCATCTTTCTTTTTGTCATTGACACGAAGGTGTTTTGGTCAGGGAAGTGGCAAGAGTTCCTAATCAACTGAGAAAAGCGTGGGCAGAGAAAATTCAGGACATTAATGGCGGCAGACTGAACACACACCTGGAAGGAGAACACATCGGGATTGATGCTTTCTGAAGCACTCAGTGTGCACTTGTAGGCCATGGAACTGTTCCATGGACCTCAGGATACTGTCCTGTCCCTTTGAAAGGCCTGATCTTGAATACAGTGAGCTGCTGCTTCAATTTATATGGACAACACAATGAAACAAACAGAGATGTCGTAGTGCAATGCAGGCTAAGCTTTTTGTTAAGCACCTCTTTTAAACATGAATCTCAATTGCTTCTAGTTTTGTTATCATTTCCCATCTAGACACGTGTAACATTGACTGTGTTCGGAAAAGGATGGAGCAGAAGCTGCAAACTGCAATCAAAACATTGAGGAAATCTATTAATAAACAGCAATTTTACATTCAGTTTTCTGGGACAGAATATGAAGTGGCTCAGAAGCCAGCTAAAGCTACTGAAGGGCATGAAGCATGCAGTACAGGGCAAGTACTGCAGGATGGAAAATGTGGTAAGTCCAAACAGCTTGAATATTCAGTCATATCCCCCAAAACAAGCAGTCCAAAATTACCTTTTCCATGGTGAACCAGGGAGGAAATCTCTGAGACAGTGATTTAGAATTTCATGATCAGTATTACTCAGCATATATGTATGGACCACAAATAGTTCCTAAGACTCTGAAGGGAGTTCATCAGATGGTTGTAGGAAAACAAAAATATAAATATGGATACATTCCTATGCTGTCAGGTGGTAGGTATCAAAACCTGCCGCAAGACAATGTTGGCAGTTAGTTCCCAGTTGCTCCCATCTTATCAAAGTATAGTTACAATTCTGTAAAACAATAATATGATGTTTGCCTAGTTGCTATATATTTACTTTTATATCACCACTCTCCTCACCACCAAATAATCTGTGATCCATGGATATGTTATATTTAATGCTCAAGAGGTCCACTTGAAAAAAGTCATAGAAATCTATTTTATGTAAAATACCTAATTTCTTTAAGCCTTTTCCCATGTTATCAGGCTCTAGTGCTTTGCTGGGGATAGTGTGCTAGTGCAAACTTCTTAATGGCAGTTCTCAGCACTGCAAACTCTCTAATCACTTGCAGACATCTTTTCAATATCAGCATATCTATTCTTCCAGCTTTTTAGATACCGAGTGATTTAGGATGCTGTACAGTTGGGGTATTTGAGTGGCAAGAGACAGAAATTTTTACAGGGGATACATTGCCCATGGAGAAATCTCTAGAACTGATCTCGGGGGACAGACTTTTTGTAGTCATCTGCCATAAACCCAACTTGTAACTGCATCTGGTATAAACTAAAAGCTCACACTTCCCACGCTTTATGCAGCACTGCTTTAATAAACTGTGAGATACTGTTTTAAGACTGCTCCCAGCTTTATTAACAACACACATGTGATAAACACCTGAGTGCATTGCAAAGCCATTTAATAGTTTAAACAATAGAAGCAGGACCTCACCCCGATATAAATTGACCTAGACCACAGTGGAGATAGGTCTGTTTATATCAGGTGACGATCCCGGACTAACACATGCGAAACATGTGCCATCATAATCCTGTGGCCAAAGACATCCATGTTCTCTAAATGTTTGATATTAGGGCAAATAATGTGATCGAAGTGAACATCCTTACGTAGCCTCCCCTTTTCTCTCCTCAGTTACCTGCAGCACGGGCACCTTTTATAGTGGAGAACACAATCAGTGCGTTCCGTGCTCGCCAGGAACGTACCAGGACACAGAAGGCCAGCTCACCTGTGAGCCTTGCCCCAGTAACGATGGCCAGGGAGTAGCGGGTGCCCGGAACGTGTCAGAATGTGGAGGCAAGTTGAACTTGATTATAAATGCTTTAGGTGTTGCCACACACCCTGTGAGGCAAGGAGGCTGAAAGAGGAGAGCGCCTGCCACACTTCTGTCTTGTAAAGGTAACAGAAGAAATCTCTGTGCACTTACAAGCAATGGATGGTTTGGCTTGGGCCATCCACTCGCATTGCTGACAAGAAGATGGGATCTGCTACAGCAATGTGAATTATGGTACGGAAATGAGCAAGCCAAGCAAAGCACTTTGTGCTTCAAGTCAGGTGTGGAAGTACCTTGACTTGTAAGGACTCATCAGTATATTGTGAGCCAAAGGGATGGATTACTTTGGACTGGTATTGGTGAGTCCAGTAATGAACCTGCTCATTTAATGTTTTGCATGAGATTCAGCTTACCTCCTCTAATTAGCAGCAATTATAAATTTGAGATAGTTATGCTGCAGGGATCTGTAACCCAGACTCAGAACTGACGACTGCAAGTTTCAGTGCTGCTTCAATGCACTGTAGCTTTTGGCAAGTGATGTAGCATCTCTGATTCAACTTCATGATTTATAAACTAAATTATAATGATGATAATACCTGGTGCTTCTACTGTAACTTGATCAGTATAAGTTTTTAAGACACAACTGTTAATTATTTTCTTCACCTCATTTCATTACGGACTATCAAAATCTAGTTTATAGCAGATACATTATCTGACTTTGAAATAAATCTGTCCTATCTGCTGCACAAGTTCTAACTTGAAAACTCATCCATGAAATTTACATTAATGCTTTCTTCAAGGATGTCTAAAGTGAACACATGGCAAATGTCACTTGAGAAACTGCTACTTTTTCCCGTATACTGAATAAAAAATAATTGCAGTGTCTCCAGTCCAAACATATGATAGATTTTGCTGATTTGCTGTATGAAGGAACTATCAGAGGAAAAATTTGAAACACCTGTGCATCTTTGCTATGCTGATTTTTATTTATCCAAAACACAAGAATAGCTTATCAAAATACAGTCTGAGTTTATAAAGACTGACTATGGCATACTGACAAAAGCAGCATAGAGGACAACTAGAGGAAAAAGACTTTTGTTTCAAGGCTTACATTGGAATTATTACAACAACAAAGAAACCCTTCCGATTATTTTTGCAGGGTGGATTTATCGCACAATGTTTATTGTCAGGTCAAAACAGTCTGTTTTTCTGCTCAGCTCTCCGCTTTTCCTCTGGAAGTGGCAAGAGAGAATATGCTTTGGAATTCATAAATTTCCCTGTCTAAGATTTTATCAAAATTTGTGTCAGCACGTGTGATGAAACAGTATATTTTTGATAACCAGACTTTGTTAGCAATGTACTCGCTGCCAGTAATCAATAGTATTTTTGCATCATATCTTCCAGAGCAGAAATGCCTGTGCAGTAACCAATAAACTTTTACTGAAATCCTCACTCCTAAAGGTGAGGAATGTACATTCCACAAGTATGTCAGAGATTTTAAGTGCCTGTTGTGCAGAAATCACTTGTTGCTGCAAGTGAATTCCATGCTGCAGTGGATTGCTTCTGCCTGGACACCAGGCACCCACCAAAGCTGATCTATCACTCCTTCCTCAGCTAGAGAGGGGAGAGACAGGATAACAAAGGTTCTTGACTTAAGGGCAGGGAGAGACCACTCACCAAATATCAAACAGACTCGAATTGGGAAAATTCAATGAATTCATTACTAATCAAAATCAGAGCAGAATAAGGAGAAATAAAATATCTCTTAAAAATACCTCTTCCACACCCCTCCCTCCTTCCCAGCTCTACCTCCTCCACCCCAGCAGTGCAGGGAGATGGGAATGGAGGTTATGGTCAGTTCATCACACTGATGATGTTCCTGCTGCTGCTCCAGCGTGGGTCCCTCCCACAGGAGACTTCATTAACTTCTCTAATGTGACTCCATCTCACGGGCAAGAGTTCTCCAATATGAGTCACTTTTCCACAGGGTCAGTCCTTCAGACACAGCCTGCTCCAGCTTGGGTCCCCCACAAGTGTCACAAATCCTACCAGGAAACCTGTTCTGGTCTGGGTTCCAGTAACCAATTGGACGAGGCCAGGTAGATAAGTTTTACTACTAAAAACAAGAGCAAAGTTGTCTTCAAATTAGTAACATCACAATATTTCTCTGAGGTCTGTGTCACAACAGCCAGTTCATACGGTCATATTCTAGCCAGCTGGGATGGAAGCACAAGTAAATCCTGGAGATCCTGGCCCCACAGGTGTCCATAGGAGTTTGGCTTTTGTGGGGACAGAACCTGAACTTTGCTTTCACTCAGGAGCTCTAGTTCATCCTAAGTACCAAAGTTTCTCGCTCGTGCCAAGCACCCAAGGAACTGAATGCCCCAACACTTCCCAGCAAGTATCAGGGCTCTTAAGAGACTGCAACAATACCTAGAGCTCTCAAAACCTTCTCGTTTTCAAGCCAGTTGTTTCTGTCTGCTGCTCAGTTCTCAGGGAAGTTAAATTACAAAGTACTGGGATTAGGCAACCTCAGGGAATATGTAGCATCTCACAGCGCTGTTGTCCCAGTCTGGAGTGGTGTGAAGATATTCATGCCATAATCTTGAAAAACCTGACATCCTGGTTCTCAGGTTGTCACAGAGTAAAGTACTCAAGCTAGCAAGAACCAAGCCAAACAAATGCCTATCAGAAACTGCCTGGAGAGTGAGTTTGGAAGCTTCTGTCAGTAGATTCATTCACAAAGCAATTTGCTTTACACAAATCACCATTTCCTGGCAGAGGAGCATCTGACAAGCACTAGTTTTCACTACTACGTGGAAAGCTGCTGGTGTTAGGTATTCTCAAAGACAAGGTGCTGGACTGGTACCATCCCATCTCGTAAACCCCATGATCCATTGTCCACGTCTCTAAAATGGAGATACAAAAACTTGCTTTGTAGGCATGGTGCAGTTTCATTTTTTCCTACAAAGTGCTTTGAAATACTGAGATGCAAGACTTGGTGAAAGTAGAAAGTATTCTAATAATTTCTTAATAGACCCTTTTCTAAAAAATAAAAAAAAAAATAAAAATAATCCAAACAGAAACATAGTTGCCAAAAAGCATATTATGAAACTGGTTCTATTTACTAGTGGTGGTTTTAGGAAGAAAATACAGGAACAATACAGAATTTGCAGGTAATATTAGAATTTGATTGGCAGCTGTCTTGATGTCACATGTTTAAGTGAAAGAAAGCCTTGCTAACTACTAGTGGGTTTTACACTTCATCCAGTAAAGTCAACACACTAATACAGGTGATCATTTTCAATTTCTAGGGCAGTGTTCTCCTGGGCACTACTCTTCAGATGGTTTTAAACCTTGTACAGTCTGTCCTCTTGGTACGTATCAGCCTGAACCAGGAAGGACCCTCTGCTTTCCCTGTGGCGGTGGGCTTGTGACCAAATACGAAGGTGCTGTTTCCTTCCAAGACTGTGAAACCAAAGGTGAATTCAAAATTTTTTCATAATTCATCTTACTACTTCTTGGCCTTTAGTTTGTTATCATCAGTGCCAAAGGGCTCTTGAAGGCTCCCAAACAAACATTGCCGCTGCATGGGCATGTGATTAAATGAAATGGTCGAGAAATCTGTAAACTGGGAATGGTCTCCCAAGGTTGTGCAGGCTGAACAGGACTTAGGGTTTCTTTGGAATTTACCACAGGCAGGTGCGGGGTCAGCACTGCAACTGGTAAGGGAATCAGCCCCACTGTGTGGCAATAAATAACACAAACTTGGATTAGACAATGCTTTAGCTTTCATGTCCTGTATATTTTTATTTACTGTATCAAAAAAACTAAACACTACAGAAGTTACCAGAAGTTAAGGATTGATTACTCATGGGCTAAGCACAAACTGTAAGCGTGCAACGCGTTCTGTATTTCATAACGTCAACTTCCAGTACCAGTGCTGAAGAAGGAATCTGCCCAAATGCATTTTGGTTTAGTTACTGGAATGACACACTGGCCCTGGCAAACAGACACTAATGGAAACCTCTCTCCTGCTACTGTCGAAGTAATTTTTCTTGTTTAGGTGGATTTACATCAGCTTCCATTTATTACAAACATATTAAAGACAGTGAGAGATATGTATCACGCATTTCTAGTTCATAAGGGTTTAGCTCTAGTCATGGGGTTTTAGTTGGAAGATCCTTTATACTGGGAAATGCAGGGAGCTGATGTCTTTTCTGCCTTTTATGGCCTAATAAGTATGTTGCAGACCAGGTGTGTCCAGGGCAGAGGAAAACTCTCTCTGCACTGGAGGTTGCTACTTTCTGAAAATAATGCCCCTCATACCTTGCAGTTCACTGTTCTCCTGGACACTACTACAACTCCACAACACACAGATGCATCCGGTGCCCTGTGGGAACATACCAGCCTGAGTTTGGTCAAAACTACTGCATCACCTGCCCTGGCAACACCAGTACAGATTTTGATGGTTCCACCAATGTCACACACTGCAAAAGTAAGTCGCATTTATATGACATAGAGCGTGTCCTTGGATCTGAACTGCAGCTGGAAGGTTCTGTCTGTCAGGCTGGACTTCAGTTTTGTATTTCCTAGTTAGCAAATATCTACTGCCAGAGGGAATAGTAAAAGTTGGGAAAACAATGAGCAAAAAAAGTTGGGAAAGTACCTACCACTTGATGCATATGAGTGTTTTAGCTTTAATATGATTTTACAGAGTGCCAGCTGCAAGGTAAAACTACAGAGCCTTTAGTTTCCCAGTTCCTGTAGGTTGTGTAACAGTGATGCATATTTCTCTGTGTCTCTATAGAGTAAAATATCTTCTATCAGAGTAACTGCCATTTTAGAATAATTATAAAATATTAGAAGATATGGTCATGCATGCTGCAATTGCCAGGTAATTGCTTATGACAGTGAGATCTTCTTGGAGGCTTTTCTGTAGTACTCAGCCTCCTATTTTAATTACCATTTTAAATATCCTCAAGGATTTCAGTGCAGTTTTATTTGATCTTTTGTGAATGACTGATTATTTTAGGCAGGCTTTTTTTTTTCATCTCTATCATGCTAATTTAAGAGAATGTTTCTATAATAATTAAGCAATGTCATCTAACTAACTATTCATGTGCAGATCTCCTGTAAGTTTTTATTCTGATTATGTGCCATGTGTCTTTTAAGCCCTTCATAATTTCTAATGTCATTTGAGTAAATTATATATTTCTATGGAATTTGAAGAAGTTTGATGATTTTCCTGTAAAATAAACCACCTTTGTTACTTTGTTATCTAAGATCCTCTCAGTTTTCAAGACAGTTTCTGACCTTGCATAATATTTGGACATTGGATTAAGCAAAATATTTAAACATATATCTAGTTTTCTGTCTATGAATAGGCCTGGAGAGATCAAGATTAAGTAACTTGTGCCGAATTCAATAGGAGTTTTGAAAACTCAGAAAGAAAACCTGATCCATCAGTGGAGATTCTTTACTAACTGGTTTAATCTAAGATGAAGCAAGGCAGATTTGTAATCAAGTAAGACTGGCTATTGGGACCAGCACACTCATTCAGCTAAACCCTTTTAAAAACCAAGTAAGTTAAAGCAGAATATCTTCTGCATGTCAGCACAGTATCCATGGTAACCACAATTGGATCATGTTTATTTACCTGTGTTTCTCAATCAAATGTTAAAGCAGCCTGGATGAAGCATTGAATCAGTTCATGCACTGGAGATTAAGGTTTTGCAATCAGCTGGAGCAACCTTGTGGATCAAATATTCCTTTAAAGCTGGAGAATGTGTGCATTTCTAAAGCCACAAGGAGGAGTTTAGACTTGCTCGTGACAGATCTAGAAAAACACCTTAGATTAACTAATCAGCTAACACAAATGCTAATTTATGTTTCTCCTCAGACCAGCACTGTGGAGGAGAACTGGGGGACTACACTGGCTACATTGAATCACCCAACTATCCTGGAGACTACCCAGCTAATGTGGAGTGCATTTGGAATATAAATCCACCCCCAAAGAGAAGAATACTCATCGTAGTACCTGAGATATTTCTCCCAATTGAAGATGAATGTGGTGATGTTTTAGTAATGAGAAAAAGTGGTAAGTTGCCAGACATGGGTTATATCTCCTGCAAACTGATAGAGTGAAGAGTTCATATGGAAGGGATGGCTGTTGTCAGCATAGCCAGTGTTTCTGAAATGTTTCTCGAATGAAGTGGCACAGCAAGTTAGAACACTACCAATAACACTTAGCAGAGTGATATTAATTATTCAAGCTTATTGTCTTGAATCACAAAGCAATTAATGGGGTTCTGTCTGGCCCAGTTACCACAAGGGATAAATCACTGCCGCTCTAGAAGTCAACAATGCTAAATTATATTTGGAGAGCTATCTCTGTAATCTGTACAAATTGTGCTCTCACTTATCCTTTGTAAATATATATATGCTGCAGTTATTGCTAAATCTGGGCAGTGGGTTGGTACAACTGACACCCTCAAGAAATCCAAAGTTACCCCACTTTTCTGTGGAATAGAGGGGGTGCATTGTGTCTTTGATTATGAAGTTAATTCAACAACTTCTGAAGTTAATATCCCAGTGAGATGCTTTTGCTTGGAGGATGTGGGCATCCTTCTGGTGATTTGTTGCTAAATCTCCAAGAAGCACCAAACCTGAAAGGCAATTGTTTATATGGAGTTTTGTTCAAAACAGTGTTTTTACTCACAAAAACGGTGTCTTTTATTTGCTTAAACAATTTTCACAACTTTTTATCTCTGAGGGCCTGTGTTGACATCTCTGTATATCAGAAGAAAGACACCTGGTCACTATAGATGGAAGGAAATTGTACCTGTGCAGATCAGCTTCTTAAAAGCAAAGCACTTACTATAACAAAACACATCAGTTGTCCTTCTAACCCCAAACTGGTTCCAACAGTGACCGAAGCCAGTCACATCAGGGTAAAGTTACACTTCAGGCATGATTTGCCCTTACTGAACCTGTGTTGGCTGTCACCAACCACCTCCTCACACCCAGGTTAACTATTCTGTGGGTCACTGACTCTGCAGGGTGTGACAGTCTTTTATTCAGAATTAACCAGACATTACCTTCTGGTTTTATTGTGTTTTTATTTCTAAGTGGTTTGTTGCTGTCAGGTGAACTCCCCAAACTGAGCATGTGAGGGGCTGGTTACCATGTCTGTCTGGCATGCAGCTCACTTGTTCTTACCTATCTGGGACAAGCATATGGGAACTCTGGGATACAATGCCAGAGTAGGAAAAAAAAAAAAAGTTAATATTGACAGTAATTTTATAAACATCAAAAATTATACCTCACCATCTGCTTAAGCTTCTTGCTGGGGGTCTCCCATTACCTTTGTGGAAAAACCTACTTCTCTTTATAGGCAAATACAGACAATATCCATTCTATCACAAAAAACTTCTGCTCTCAGGAATATGTCAGCCGAGAAGTGTCTTGTCAATTTGACATTTCTGACCTCTAGATGAGGAAGGGTGCAAAAAGTTATTTTATAAAGAACATAATTTAACTTTATTTCTAGCTTCTCCTACTTCAATTACTACATATGAAACATGTCAGACATATGAGAGACCTATTGCATTTACCTCAAGATCAAGGAAACTCTGGATTCAGTTCAAGTCAAATGAAGGAAACAGTGGCAAAGGATTTCAGGTCCCCTATGTGACTTACGATGGTGAGAATGGAATTGTTTTTCATCTTTGTGTTATATCTAAATTACAGAAAAATTTCCTTTAGAATCTGTCTTACACTGCTTACAGGGACAGAAGAATGAGGAAAAACTTTATGTGACTCATTTAATTTTAGTTGCAAAGACTTTGAAATAACATATATATAACATATATAATCCTTGAAAAGTTACTTTTTATCCCTGTTTCTTCACCTCTAGAGTGGGGATAATACAGCATTATTGTCTGGAGGGAGTAGTTTTTTGAGGCTGTTACTATTTATAGGGATAATTCAAAATCACTGTTGTAAAGAAATAAAGAATTTTAAGGTGATTAAATTAGAATACAGCAGCCTGAAAGACACTGAATAATTAACTGGATACAAAATTTCACAGCTCTGTCTTCAAGAGAAGGTCTAGCTCATGCCTGGCTATTGCCCTCCCAAAGCATGTCACAAACAGTCACTCAACTGATCTTTATTTTTCAGAGGATTACCAACAACTAATAGAAGACATTGTTCGAGATGGCCGATTATATGCATCAGAAAACCATCAAGAAATTCTAAAGGTAAGAAATTTCTGCTTTCTTTGAGGCCAACCAAGAATTCCTTTTCCTAAGCATTTTCATAAAATAGTTCTTGTTACCTTGATAGAGTCATTATATTTAAAGCTCAAGGGTGACCCCAAATTCAATTCTCTGTCTTCTGTGTTTTTTGCTGGTATTTGAAGCAGCCCAAAATCAAGTAGCTCAGCTGGGCTGAGCACGTGCTTATGTCCTTTGTGGAATCAGGAACTAAATGAAATGTATGTTAATATGATTAATAAGTTTGTGTGTTAGAAAAATTAGTCAGCCAAGAATGAAGGACCTATTGTTTGAAGAGCCTTCTTCAGCCTCAGTCTGGCACTTAAACAGTTAAATGACTCATTAAGTTTGCTGTGCATTAAAAAATGTATTTACCTAAATCACTATCTTGACTCAATAAGAAACGGTTTTCCAAAGGTACAAGCAACACCTGTAACAACTAACTAATTAAAGCTGAAAAAAGGCTGTTCAGAGGGCACAATGGAGCCGTGCAAATGTAGGGCTTGGAAGGACAGGAGCTGAGGAAGAGCCGGCTCCCTTGGCCATCCCTGCCCAGCGCTGTTCTCTCACGCCAGCTTTTGGGTTGCTCAGGTCCCAGCTGCAGTGCACAGTGCCAGGCACAGCCTCAGCTGAGGCTCTGAATCAAGGCTTTCCCAAGGTACAGGAGAAGGTCTTTAGAAAGCTCAGCATCACTGAGGACCAGCTTTGTCTCCCATCCGTGGAGGGAAGGCCTGGACAGCAGCATGGAACAGGCTGGAAGGACAGTCAGAGGCAGCTTGCAGTTCTAATGTCCAACACCTGCAGTTTGTGGTTAATTCGGTGCTGGCCTCCCAGGGCAGGACCTGCCAGGAGCACTGCAAAAAACATCCAGCACAGCAGGTAGACTCATCCCTCTAAAATTCCACAGCAACATGGGGCAGTTTCCTTACAACTGCTTTACCCAGACTCAAGTTCTGCAAAACAGATCTGATTGTTCTTCAATTTTGAAACCTGTGCAGACACTAAATCCAAACTCTGCTTTTATCTAACATATCTATGTTGTCTTCCGTAGGACAAGAAACTGATTAAAGCTCTCTTTGATGTACTGGCACACCCTCAAAACTATTTCAAGTACACAGCACAAGAGTCAAAAGAAATGTTTCCAAGATCATTTATAAAGCTACTGCGATCAAAAGTTTCCAGGTTTCTACGACCATACAAATAGTCTAGTGGTATTCAGTTTTTTGGTTACTTTGCATTCCTGTCAAATATTGTCTTTCCTCCATAGTAGAAACATTTGCTAATTTGAAGGCTCTTTTTTGCAGTCTTTGTTCTCAATTGTTATTGAAGAACACCTATAATGTTTTATAATTGCTAAAAGTCAACATTCTGAATGGGATTCTTACTACAAAAACAAATTGTGCATCCCTGAGTGCATCTAGTTGTAGATCCAAATTTGTGTCTGCACTAGTGTATTCTCACTTTCCATCTGAAATTTCAGTATGTAAAAATATTCTTTCTAGCTTTTTATTTTTCGACAATAATTTTTGTCAAAGAAAGGAGGAATCTATTCAAATATGATTAAACTACCTGCAGATAAGTTCTGTTATAGAAAGAAGTATGTAGTATAAATAATACTTGGATTTTGAATTGCACTTGAAGTTTATATTTGAATCTTTAGAAGAAAACAAAACAATCTAAATTTTGTTATTTCTCATTTGTGGCTTGGTGGAACCTCTGTCCAAGTAGAAATCAAAAAGGAAAGAAAAGAAGAAAAAAATGCATAATTTTTGTTTTATGAATTACATGAGATTGAGTCCATGCCCTAATGTCCTAATGTTTTTATCTGTCCTCTTCTAAACTTCTTCAGAGGTTTGCCACTGTCAATTACTTAATTGAAACAGATTTAGCTCTGGATTTCCATGCATCAGTTGGTCCCTTTAAAGACATTTACAATAGGATTTGTGAGAAATGAACAACACTAGTAGTCTTGGTTTTCTTTCCATTAAGAGAGCATCTAATTAAGTACAATATATAAATATATAAATATATACTTCTATTTGTGGGTACATTAGTAATGTTATGTCTAGTTACTGTAAATATTATTCATGCTTAAATCTTTACTCCCACACACCCTATTTACTCATATCTATATGTAACTTTGTGTAGACGATTAAATGACTTCTCCAAGTGCTTGTCACTTCTATTAACACCCAACTGAAGCCTTTCAAGGTTTTACAATACTGGATAATGGTTTACTCTGGGACAATCTCTTTCAATATGTATTATTCCAGGAAAAATAGCATCAGTGAAGATGCAACTGCTGCCCAGTAAAGGGTCAGCAGTTGCCTCTTCCTTGGGAACCCCCCACATGCAGACCAACAGAGTTACCCTCATGACAACACACGTGGGAGGAGCTCAGCAAGGAGGAGCTGTTGCTGGACCTGCTGTCTCTAAAACACTGGGAACACACCTGTGTCCCAGCCCCAGACTCTCAGGGGCTCAGGGGTGAACAGGACATGGTTTTGCAGAAGAGCTGGAGGGCAGGTTCTGTTTCTGTGGAGACCTGGCACTCCCTTTTATCCCAAATTTGTAGCCACAGTGCCCATCAAGCACAGGGACTGCAGGAGAGCTTTAGCCTTGTGCTCAGGCCCTGCTCACAGAGTGACAGTGGGTTTGCCATGACGATAAATCCTGGGTTTCCTGCTGTTTCCTGGCACAGAAGCGAATTCAAATGAGAGAGGAGCCTTTTTTTTGTATTAGTATTTCAGCCTCTTTCCTTTTCAGTCCCTTCCTCTTGTGGATCATTTTCCCTTTTGATTCTACAGGTTTACGAAATGGAGAAATGAACTCTCCTGGCAGCATCCTTTCAGAAAAAGACTAACACACAGTTTTGCTTTGCCGCATTTTTATTTTTTTGCCCATCTACCCTGTAGTTTAACATGTCCTTGGATGTTCTCAAAGACATATATTAGGGGTGGTTGTGGTTATCTTCTGACACTTTTTTTTTGTCCTTCAGCAAGTACTGCTTAAATTTACACAGTTGGTTTCTCTTGACTACAAGTGGTTGAATATTCCATTTCTATGAGAATACACCTTAAGTATTTTGTTGAGTTTTTCTACTTAAGCATCTTGTAATTTTGCTTGCCTTCTTTCCTTTTCGGTTGAAGAACATAATTTTTTTCTTTCTATGCCTGAACAGCCTGAACTTATAGTGTAACAATTCATTTTTTTCCACTCATGGACCTCAGATCTTTGGTGAGCTTTCTTTTTAATATATACATTAACCCTTGTTAAAAAATGTCACTTCTCCATAAAAGTCCTTTGTTAAAGGCTGTTAAACCTAACTTTCTCTTGAGGATGTTAAAACTACTTCTGTTTATTATTCACCAAGGGTCACTAAGGGTGGACAAAGAACATCTCCTCAGTCCTAGATTCATTGTGTGCCTGGAATGAAAAAAAAATTCATTAATTTTTTCTTTAAGAGTAGTCATTTGTACAAAAAAAAAACTAAAAAGCAAAAATCTTTTCAGGTACTCAATTATGCAGGAGTATATAGCTAAAAAACTACTTGAGCCAAACAGTAGTTCAAAGCCTGATAGGTTATTCAGAGTTTTATTCAGATCCATTAGAATTAGTCAGGATTGCAGCCATTCTACTGAAAGACATGAAGGAAAAGATACAAAAAATATGGAGAAAAATAACTTCCTCACTTGGCAAGTGATTTACAGTGATCTTTAGTATTTCAAACTTGAGTAAGCAAACTTCAGAACCTGGTACTGTACACTGAGTTTAGTAAAATCCTTGCTAAAATTTTTGTTTAACAACCAACATGTTTGGACGTAATACCGCTGTATGACACTGATACCAGAGTCCAGAAACCACTGGCAGCACCATAACATTTTCCAGGTTCTTAGCTCCATGGGAAATCCAGTGCCAGAGAGAAACCATACAAGGGACATGTCCCAATTCTGGCCACTGGTAGTGAGACCTTGGTAGAGCTGTGAGAGATGAATACAGGCAAGTGCAGTTGCATTTGGCTCTGGCACCACTTGCCCTGACTTAAAACCACACTATACAACACCAGGGTTTTGTTCAGCTCATCCTGACAGACCTGAGAATGAGGCTCATATTCCCCAGGGCCACATCAGGGCAGGGACTCCACAGTCAGGACAAGGCACTTGTGGACTTCTGTGGCAAACACAGGCTTTGTGTTGCTGAAGGCACAGAAGGAAAGAGAATAATTTGACTCTCAAAAGTTGACCCTTAAATGCTTGTGAACATATAGGGGGTTTATATCTGATATATTTGGAAAACAAGTCAGGCTTGAACGCTTGCCACTCTGCACAGAAATGCTCTTGGATGTGCAAATTTCTAATGAAATAAGTAATGACAAGTGGTATATAGGGCAGTCTGAACTGGTTTCAGTTGATTCGTAGAACAGCACAGAATTTTTATATCGGCTCTAGAAGTTAAAAATGCTTTGAATTTCATACTAGATTTATAGTTACAGAAACTGGCAGTCACCAAATAGGAGGTGAGTTCAGCTCTTCATCTGTTAGTATAGGATGCCTTTACTGTCAAAGTCAGAGAACCTGTTGCTACTACACAACAACAGCACAACAACAAAGAATATCTTCTACAGAGAAGACCTAAACACATTTGGCAATCAAAAACCATACAAGAAGAAATATGGCTGCCTTTAAGAAAACCAGCTTCGTGAATGTGTCAGAATATAACATTTTAGCTTTTACCCTGAATATGAAATACTGCATTTGAACATATCAATAAATACAGACCTGTATCTGTTCTCACAGAATTACACATTGACTGCAGGACAGGTGCAACAACACATTTATGTGTTATTACAGATAGACCGGAGAAGTGCTCATTTGTGATTGCCCAATTCTCGTGGCATAAACAGAGCTCTTTATTTTTAATTTGCAAATGCCTGTATGCTTAACAGCTGCACCTAGAGCCCTTACCATTTCAAGCCTCTCTTTCTGCTTTAAATACTGCACTTATTTTTAGTGAGGTGGTGGTGAATCATCCCCAAACATTCTCACAGGTGCCTGCACACCTGCTGCAGTCCAGGACACTGCAGCAATCACAAGTTGCTCATCAAGCCCTGAGTTGTGCCTTGAAAGCACTGAGGACAAGGTGCCTCTGTGTGTCATTTGAGTACAGGGAGCAGCAGGATTCTATGTTCAGTACATTGCCACCTCTTCTGCCACACTGCATCTTGCCTTCAATAACAAGATTTATTCTGCCTGGAGATTTAGCTCACTGAAACTGGATTTAAAAGTCCTGAAGTCTTTCTTTCAGTCCATTTTCTTGCCCTGTCTTCCTTCTTCCATCATACCTTAGATTTTTACCTAAAGACCAACTTTTCAAAAGAAATTTATTTCCTCGTTGTGTCTCCCCCATAGAATAAAGTTATGACTACTTAAGATTTAGACTAATCCTTCCTACACAACAGCTTCATTCTAGTTAGCTTACTTAAAATTAAGTAAGCTTACTTAAAACTAGCTTACCTCGTAAGCCAGGTTTAGTTCAGTTTAGTTTTAGACTAACTTAAATAAATACAGGATTAGTCTGAGAGTTTTCAGAGGGTCCACACTCTGAGTTTTCACTGGGTTTTAAAGAGCACAGCTCACCTGAAGTCCTGGCTGTGAGCAGAATGCAAGGATGCTGCCACATGAGTGAGAAACATACTTTACATGTGTTCAGCATTCCAAAAGGACAGTCAAACTCCACCCTGTGCCTCTCTATAAGCCTGTCCAACAGATTCAAATTTCTCAGATCAGTCTTACCTATAAAAAAACCCAGTTTTAATCTTGCAGATAGCAGGTTAGGAACTTCAGGAGCAAAGTAGTGCTATGATTCTTACACAGGGTCTGCTGACAGGTGTTTGACAGCGAAACTCACCTGCTCTGTGACAGCTCCCATGTCTGGACTCTAAATACCTTTGAATGCTCTTAAAAACTTATCTGGAACAAAATCTTCAACAACTGGACCCAGTGGCAAATTTCTCAGCCACCTCAGGGGTCTGGATGATTTTTTAATGATGGGAATGACCAACACACACAGTTCCTTCTATCTGTATCATGAGTTCAAGGAGTTGCATTTTTTCATCGTTTAAAACCACTGATGGACAGGAATGGGAGTAACTGGAGGAGTTCTTATAGAAACTCAGTACTCTGGGGAACTTTAATGAAATAGTTTTCTAGAATGAGAGACTGTTGTAAGCACTTGGGAAAAGGAATACTTTTGTCTTCCATAAGAATTTATGGAAGAAGGGAAATCTCTGTAAGGTACTATGAACTTACTCCTCAGTGAGAGACTTGGATTCAGAGACAAATCTTGTGTTTTATCTCTCATCTGAATAGAAGCAGAGTGGGACATAAACAGTGTCAAAAAACTGTTATCTAAGGATCTGAATATATACAATTCCAGTTTGTTATTTCATTTATTTATTCTTTCATCATAAAGCTTTTAATCTATAAAATTAATATGTAATATACAAGAGTAAAATGTACAGAAGTACCTTTAGATGTAATAATTTAAACCATCTGTATTCAGAGAGCAGAGATAACAAGTTTAAAGATATACAAACAATTGCAATTCAATTTTCTCAATATCTAGAAAAAAAGTGGCTTTGATTAATTAAACTTTATTTTAATTATTGTGAAAATATCATTTTTAGAGTTTGTTTTTGTTACTTTTTTAATTAAAATTATTTTGTAAATATTGTTTTCTATGTTTTATAACTTAGAAAGGCCATTAATTTGCATTGAGAACAGCAGGGACTCAACATGGTGATTATAAAGATACTTTAGGAGACCGGGGTGGATGTGAGCAGTTGCCAGATTTATCATTCCAGATTACAGATCCTGTTATTTCTTCAGTCTCACTGGCATGACAGGAAGAGTTTTCTGGGGCAATTTAAGATCCTAATTTAAACTGAACTGACTGGCAAGTGTCATTCTAAAGTGCTTCCCATTTTCATAACATATAAAGAATATGTATTTTAAAATTAGTACTGGTTCTTCTTCTATTGCTAGGATAAGAAACAACACAAAACTCAGAAATAAAATGGAATTTAATAGATTACACCCATGGATAGTAGAAAGACAAGGAAAGCTGTGGGATCTCTATGCTTGTAGAGAGCAGTGGAAGTGATAAAACTTCACCCTGGATGAGATCACAGAGCCTTTTCTAGGCAAAACCACTGAGGCCAGTGGTACTTTCACCTGCAAAAAAGTTCATTATGATCATGTCCAGCACCAGTTTAAGCAGGAATTTCTGGCAGGCTGGATTTCAGGGGGAAGCACACAGGGTATAATACTGGTTTCTGCATCAATTTGCTTCATGTAAACCACTGCGCAGGAGTGAGATTTTAAACTGAACTGTTGTAGATGCTGCTGGGACTTCTAAGCTTTATTACTAATGTAAATTGTGTACAAACAGCTATTTCCATATGAAATGTACGATAATAGTTTAGAGCAAGGGTAGTGAATAACTGTACAAAATTTGATACTTAGGAAATAAAATACAGTGCTAAGCTTTACCAATATTTTAACAATTCTGTCAGATTTATAGTAGAAAATGTTGTTGTAAATGTACCTTATAAGAAAATACATTTCATTTTGCCTCTGTATATTAATAGCTTTGATTTCTATGTCAAAGTTAAAATGAAGCATGTAATAAAACTTTTGTTAAAATCACTTTCATAATAAACATAAAATGGAATGGATACCCCTGCCTGCCATTTATTTGTGCATAGGACAAGACTTCTTGCACAAATGTGGATGAGAATCAGAAGAGAACTTTGCTTTTTTGATAGCATTTACATATTTTGGTCTAATTTTCATCCTTAAGCAACAGAGGGCTTTTTCTTTCTCATCAGCCCACTGGAGTTTGTGGGACACTGATACAAGTTCCTTCCAAACAGGCTTCAAGGAGAGTTTTTCAAAGAAGAAATCCTGGCTACAGTGAAGGACCACATCAACAATATCCTTCCAGGAACCCTTAACTACCTGTTAAACTAACTCTGGTGTTACCATGTATAGCTCATACCCCTCTATTGAGAAGCAGCCTCAAAGAAAGAGGAAGGAAGCTCTCATGTGGCAGCATGGCACGCACTGTTCTGCTGCTATCCTCATGTAAGCAGTTCAGCTTGTTAAGAGAAAGCATTTATGATGTGACAGTATCAGCTTCGCTGATTTTCTATGTATTGTTAATTATATAAATACTGTCAGTATGACTGATGACTCTGGATGTCTCTGGCAGGTTTGAAAGGCATCAGGAAACTGGCTCCAAAATATCAATTACTGCCTTTTTCAGCTGGTAGTAATCCACTCAGGTAGTAAGGGCAGCTATTCTCACAGCATTCCAAGAAGACACAACATCACTCTTATGGGACTACAGACATGGCATGAAATGGTATAGTATGAAATGGCACTCAGCTGTCCTTATGGTTTCAGAGCTTTAAATGAGTAACAAGAAAAGTCAGCTCCTATAGAAGACAGAAAAGCTGAACCTCAAAGTTCCTAAAAGTCATTGGAAATCAAGTTGATTAGTGGTAATGAAGTATCTGTGCACAAGGACAAAATCTGGAATGGGAATCCGGAGAGGTCCCAGCTGACTGGAAGCTGGCAAACATTGTCCTGATTTTCAAGAAGGGCAAGGAAGGAGGACTCCAGAGACTCCAGGCCTGCCAGTGTCACTTCACTGCCTGGTAAAATCATGGAAAAGGTTATTCTAGGAGATATTGAAAAACACCTGGAGGACAACACAGGCGTTGGTCACAGCCAGCACGGCTTCATGAGAGGAAAGTCCTGCTTGTCAAACTGATTGCCCTCTACAACAAGGGTAGAACAGGCTATTTTATAACAGCCACTTAAGTTTCAGCAGTCATGACAGTCTTCATTTGAGTACAAGATTCTCGTTCACTGAAACGGGCATTGCCTGGTGACAATTGCAGAGGGGTCCATTCTCAGTTCCAATCTTTCCGTGACTTCCCAACAAGTATACAAAAGATAATGGCCTGAGGAACAGCACTCTGGCACAACCCAGCAGGTAAGTGAAGGCAGGCTGGGCATAGATTATTTATTCTCTTTATTCAGGAATCAACATTAACTGACTCCTGATGTCACAGAAAGGGCCTATCCTGTACAACCACAATAACTGGCTGGTTTTGCCTCTTAAATATAACATTTAAATGAGCAGTCAGCACAGCATGAGGTATGCTACACTCCAAAAGCACTTCTTAACATGTAGAATAACAGCACCTCCAGCTCACTTGTATTGTGTGTGTAGAACAGTATTCCTAAGTAACGGTACAACTTTTATAAAAGGAATATATTAGACAGCGTGCTATGTATGGCTAAAGACATGGGAAAGGGAAGAGCAGGGATCTGCCTTTCTGAAGGCACCCAAGCGGCTGGTGAAAAACTGCAGCAGTGGCTGTGGAGGTGCAGCAGGATGCCTCAGGACGCCTCAGGACTGAGGGCAGCATATTGGATTGCCTACATGGGCACAAGATCCTTGGAGCTGCCTGGCAAGATGTTTTTTCATTGTTTTACCCCCAGAATGAGGGCAGCCTCCCTCCACCCGAGCACATCACGAGCAGTGAGAGAGTAAAACACCTGCACTTGTCAATGTGTGTTATGTCAGCGCATAATGTGGGTGCAGTAAATTTGTCTCTTGGGGAAAACACTCAGTGAAAGAATTGTTTGTGCCAGACAATTTGCTTGGTTTATTATCCTTCACATACCGATCTCTTGCCAGACTTTTAGAGAGGAGGCTGAGCCCAACCTGCTAAGATCACTCATCCAACCTGCAGGGTGTTCTCTGGGGCTCTTTCCAAACTCCACACTCACATGGGCACCCATTCCAAGATCAAAACATTTCTCTCCTCACTCATGACCATCCAGCCACACACCGGGACAGCACAGCCCCACTGTCACATGGTAGCCAGGGTATGGGAGAGACCTCATATAGACTCCAGCTGGCAGGTGGGTGTTGCAAAACCTTCCCAAAAATTGTACCTGTCCGCAAAGCAAGCAGGCAAAATCTATACACAGTAACTGTTATTTTGATGCAGAAGAATACATTTTGCCTTCTTATAACAGCCTTCTTACAAACCTCTCTGAGGTTTTAAGCTCACATATACAGCTATGAGAAAATATTTACAGCAAATGATGTTCCTCTCATCTAAGCCCCTATCACAGCTTTCCAGACTTTGAAGTTCTAGTTTTACCACTGAGAAAGCTGTTGACTTGAAAGCAAATGATTTCTTTTATAACAGAGTGTTTTTTGTCAAATGCACTAAAAGCACATCCCTTCATCTCCTTTTCAGTATGATGTTAAGGTCTCTTCTGCCCCTTATACCCTTACCTCTCTTAAGGAGGTTTCCATGCCATGTTGGCAAATAGAAAGGTTCTAATGTTAAGCAACAGGAATATGAAGTGGGGAATGCACATCAGAACTATTTGGATGAGATAGCCATAAACATTTGGAATAAAGCCACAAACTGCCAGACTCACAAAACTTTGAAAAACTCTAGCTGTTTTTGCTGGGGCAAATGCTATTTCACACATGCTAACTC
This sequence comes from Cnemophilus loriae, assembly GCA_013397755.1. Taxonomy (NCBI): domain Eukaryota; kingdom Metazoa; phylum Chordata; class Aves; order Passeriformes; family Corvidae; genus Cnemophilus; species Cnemophilus loriae. The sequence goes on along the minus strand of VZTF01005326.1, from coordinate 150,282 downwards.
ATGATAAATTTCTGCTACAGACTGCTGCAGGGCGAGAACTAAATGTGGTGGTGGAGGATAAGTCATGGGGCCTGCTGTGACAGAGAGGCTCAAGGGCTCCATGGGCTGGCTTCCTATGGATAGTGCCAGAAGGCCGAATCCTCTTATTTTAGACTGAGGTAGTGCTAGTAAGCTCAGCCTTGCTGAGACCTTTTTGCATTCTCTGTGAATACCTATGTAAAGTAACCCATTAAATTTAACGAGCACATTGCCTGAGTAAAGGCTGCATTGTTCAGGCACTGTAAATCAGCCACTCTTCCTAAGAAAACAATCAGAATAAAATACTGTGGTGACTCTTCTTTACAAAGATTATCCACAAACACCTGCTTTCATGAGAGGCTGGCAGCGGTACCTCTGGGCTGTGACTCTGGCATCCATCAGAGTAGGAAGGACTACTCCTGAAAGCCTCACCATAGCTGAAGTGGTGGTAGGAGAATGGTGAGTGCTGGCCCCCACTTCCTGCTCCAGGAATTACTCCTGTTGTGGAAAACCAGCAAAAAAAGTAAAACAAGCTGCCAAGCACAGCAGCTGAGTAAGACCACATTTAGGTAAGTGCTGGACAAAGTCAGGGAAGAGCTCACTTACAGTCTACTCTTAACCTCAGTGATTCTCACTGTGTCTTATTATTACTTGGAGTTTAGGAGCAGCAGCCCCCAGACCTGCAAACTCACCCAAACAGCCTGGAACCACGGCCAGCTGGCCAGCAGCCAGAATTCCCATCCAAAGTGAGGTGGAAGTGCAAACAAGCAGTGAGAAAGCAGCTGCCTACACTTGGTGAGAAAATGAATTATGTAAATCTCATGTTCGAACAGGATCACATTCCCCTTGCCTGTGGACAGGGCACGATCAGTGTGGCTCTACTGAACAAAGACATGAAAACACTCCACACTTTTCCTCCTTGGTCTGTTTAAGGAAAAAAGATTGATTTTTTTTTTTTTTTAAGATAAGTAAAAGATTTGAGTTAACTACATAACATGACAAAGACAGAAATGAGGGAAGAGTGGCCTTTTCAGTAAGCAAGGTCCCCAGGTGGACTAGTAAGTGGTCAAATCTCCACATTTTACAGTACTAGGGCAAGATCAACACCACAGCCATCCTCTTTTCCCAAACCATAATATTAGCAAAAAACGTGCTCAAACTCAGGGTAGCAGGGTGGGAAAACAGTTAAGGAGCACTGGAAATCCAACTATTTTTTGATCTTTTGCTGTTTAATCAGGAAGGTCTCCTTAGAGACATCGTAGTGGAGCCTTTATGCTGAGGAAATGTGGGAACACAGCACGTGGTGAGGCAGACACAGTCTCAGGCAAAGAGGAAAATTTGCCTGCATTTACTATTCAGATATCCAACCTGGAGATTAAGTTAGATCCTCAGCTGCCAAGTGGTGATGTATAGTTACAGCACGTAGGCACCATTTTTAATCTCCTTCTACTCGCTCTCTGCCCAGCCAACCTATTGCAGCCCTTTAATATATAGACCTCCCTCCTGAATAATTCTGTGATTATGTGGAGAAAAGGATTGCTGCTACTCTTGGGTAGTTACAGAGGACACCAGTCCAGCAACGCTGGGCAGAGAGCAAAGAGGTATTTCTTCAACATGGCACATTCTCCATTGACTGTAGTCTGTGAATGGGAGGTTTTTTTGACCAGCTACTAGATCCTAAAATTCTATTTCTTGAACTTGACTATTTCCAGGGCTGCAGGACACCCCTCCCAGCACAGTGCTGCGCTGCCAGCCCAAGCAGCACTGAAGTTGAATCCTTGATTTGAGGATAGGCTGGCAGGAAACGGAATTTCCACAGTCTCTGGAGCAGATAATCCAGAGATGGAGCAATGTGGGTGCTCCCAGCCGCAGCAGCAGGCACAGCAAAGCCCTGACCTGTGCTCTGAGCAGTCGGACACCTGCTTCACTCTTGGAGCTTTATAACCATATCTGAGGGGAGACCAAAGCTAGCAGTAATGTTTAAAAAGCCTCAGGTTAAACTGGTTTAGGCTATTCCCCACAAAATCTTGGAAGGAAGAGATTTTCTTAGAAATCTCTTCTAAGCAATCCAAGGAAAGCACTGGGAAGCCAGCACCCTGCTACAGGCACTTGCAAAAAGCACAGCTCCCTCTTGTACTGACAGATATTTAAGACAGGCCTACATGTTAAAATTCCCTTGTCAACGTTCAAAATAAAAAAGCTTTAATTTAATAAATGACTGGCACTGTATGTTTTTCCTGGGCATCACAACTCAGAGAGAGCAATTCCCACTGCTGTGGCCGGCAGTCAGCGCCTGCCAAACCTCACACCCCACCCATAACCCACTTCGGGGGCTATGGCTGGGGCCTTCCAGAAGAGTCCCTAAAACACCGGGAAAATAAAAAAAAAAATCTTGTGGCCAGCACCGCACCACGAATGCTGTGATTTTATTAAAGCTCAAGGGCAGGAGAAGAACAAAGTAGAAGCAGAATCCGCATCTGCTCAGCAGACTAAAGCCCTCTCACGCCCCTTCCCCTCGCGGGCGTTAGGAAGCGGCCCCGGCCGCCCGGTGCCGAACCCCCTCCGCCTCCGGGAACGCCCCGAGCGCCGCTCCCGCCTCCCTGCCCGCCCTCGGCCCCGCCCGCCGCGTTCCGGCCCGGCCATGGCGGGAGAGGGCGAGGAGGCTCTGGCGGCTTTCGTGGCCCTGCACGGGGCCGCGCTCCGCGCCTCGCGGGTCCCGACTCGCTACTGGGAGAGCCTGAGCCGCAAACTGCGCGGAGAGGTGGGTGAGCGGCGCTGGGGGCGGCCCCGAGGGAGCAGCCGCGGAGGGCAGCCCCGAGCCGAGGCGGAGCGGCGCTGAGCGAGCAGCCCCGAGCCGGGGGCGAGCGGAGGCCGTGGGACGTGGCCGTGGAGAGCGGTGCTGAGGGCAGCCCCTCCAGCCCTGGGCGAGGAAGAGAGTCACGGTGTTGCTTAGCAGGGGATAGTGGGAAAGGCGCGGTGCGGGTTGTGTTAGCGAAACCGCAGCTCCGGGCTGTAAAAGGCGTCAGGTGTATTGTGCATATCTGATTTCGTCTTATTGTTGTCGGCGTAAAGTTTGGAAGCGTTTGGAGATCCTGGTAACTAGAGATACAGTACTGGAGAGAGGTGATGAATCTAAAAAAACACAGCACTCTACCAGCTACTAAGAAAAAAATTAACTCTGTCCCAGCCAAATGCGGGACAATGTCCTCAACCCTTCAGCTTTTTACGCCAAAGAGAATTAAGAAAAAACAGCAACGGTAGTAGTGCTAGACTCGGGAAGTTGTCATATCTTAATCCATTATGGTTTGGGTTGGCTTTTGCCTGATTTTTAATTTGTTTTTTCCAGTTCACTTCCACACAGATCTGCCCTGCCATTAGTCATTTATAACTGTGCAGAGCTCAGTCAGCCCATCTCATATGTGCATGAGTTGCCTGGCTTGGGCAGTTTTTTTCGGATGAAGCTGCCCCCTGGCCCTGAACTAAGGGAGTGTGGAGGCAGAGGCGCACTCCAGGATGGAGTATCCCTTTTCACCTTTGTAGCAACTATCTGCTTGCTCCCTGGAGCTCTGTGATGAGAAAGGCAAGAGAAACAAAGTCAAGAAGATGAGTGATTTTAAACAGATTGTAAAGATACGGGTTGTATTTAGAATTTTTTTTGTGGTTTGCACATCTGCAGCCCAGCCTCAGTGATGAGGAAAGCTGTCTTTGATTTGAGGGAGTAAAGGACGAAGGAACTGAGGCAGGAAAGAGACACAACCCAAAACCATTTGTCTGGTGAGCTGAGAGCGCTTGAGGGAGTCTGGAGGAGTCGACCTGGAGAAGAAAATATGAATGAGGTGAACTTCTAGTCCTAGGGAGAGAAAGAGATCTGATAAGGGGAGAAGGCAGCTAGTGGTGGTTTGCTGGGAGGCAGGATAAGCAGTGAAGAAATGAGTGCGATGGGATGAAGTTTGAACAGGCAATATAGGATGGTAGGGAAGGTGAGGGGACTGTAGTTTAACATCCATGTACAGGTAAAGTAATTTCTAATTACCTGAATGGTTCTTTCCCCATCTCAGCTTTAAAATAGGGACAGGAGAAAAGTATTGCAAGTCATGGTATGAATGCTTATAGTCAGGAAGGGTCTGAATATGTTCCTGCTGTTTTCGATCTGTTGTGTGGTACTGTTAATAACACGAATACGTGTTTATTACAAAGACAAATCTACATTATCTAAAACGTATGCCCAGTCACAAACTTCATGTGGAATTACACCCCTCTCAGTAAGTATTCATGCAAGTGACTTGGAGCAGGAATATCTGCTACTCTGCTTAGGTAGGAAGGTATGAGAAGGGATGTCCTGGAAGAGGATGGAACAGAAGGCGGTATAAAGCTGCCGAGGAAACCCGAAGTTGAGAGCTGTTGCATTCCCACGTGCCAGTATGAAGCTGGAGCTAGCAAACTGAATTTGTGCTGTGACCTAATGCAGGTTTGAGATTTGTGACCTGTGGCTGAAATCCTTGCTTGTTACCAACTTTACTGGGAGGGTGTAACACTGAGAAGGTAAGACAATAGAGTGAGAAGAGACCCGTGGTGCTGATGTTTTCACAGAGGCTGGGATGACAGAAGGAAGAAAGCATATGCCCTAAGGCAGCAGGCTGCTTCTGCGGCTTCATTTTACTTGCAGTGGTGGCTGATCAGGCTCTTCTGTACTAAATGTCCCAGTGTGCGTGGAGAAAGAGACTTAATTATTTCAGTGAGCTTTGGAAGATAAAGGAAGCTGCTGAGAGTGCTTGTCTCTACTGCTGCAGCTTCTGGGTTTTGTCCAGATGGAGGGCAAAAGGATACTGAGGAGATTGGGATGCCAGGAAAAGTTACTGTGAGGAGTGCTGTGGACTGGGATGACCTCTTGAGGAGGTAGAGACAGAGCTACAGGACCTTACTTAGAACTGGACCATGCAGAACGGCTGGAGGAGCAGCAGTAAAGAAAGGAAAGGATGTGAGGGGAAGGGATGGAAAACATTTTGGGAGTCTAGGTGATAAAGTATAACTCACTGCAAAAAACCAGTGCAATGTGGAGCATAGGATGAGTTTCCTTGTTTCGTGTGTAAAATGGGAGGAATTTTTCATTTGTCCTAACCTGTCGCAAAGATTAAAACTTTCTAGCATAGAACTTGAAATATTTGCATCCATAATACAGATAAAAATATCTCTTGCATCAATACCTCTAGAACCCAACCCAAGCAGCTGTTTTCCAACACTTTCACACGTGTTTCAACATACGGAGTGAATGCACCCTCCCTCCACTGTGTACACTAAAGCCTGTGAGAAGTGAAGGGTTTCGGGTTTTTTTATTTACCTTGGGATCTGCTGGAGCAGGTTTCCTTCTGAGAGCATTATGTAATTGGATTGCTCATTCAAAACGTGGTATAACTGCTAGATTGGTAAACCTGCCTTTATTTATTTGTTTTGCATTTAGCATTCAGCCTCTGTTGGGAGGAAGTTTTTTTGTGTGTTTCTGGTAGAAACTTGAAGAATAAAATATATGCATGTGTAATCATTCACTATAAGTGCTAAAATTCTGTTTCTAGTGTAGTGGTTGTTTCTTATGCTGTTGATGAACTATGTATAGTATGTTTATAAGCCTGGGAAAAAAAGTGCCCGTATCTAATTTTATTCCTAATCTTTTTTTTTTCCTGTTCCAGCCATACGCTAAGTTATTTTGCAGGCTTCTGTATTGCAAGAGGATTTTTGTAGCCCTCAGATGCTGCTGGCAAAAGACCGCTTAGAGTTTCATCTCAGTTAGAAATGGAGGTTTTTGATTAATTACTAGAAGGAATGCAGCATGATAATACTCCTAGACTTTATTTTCCAGAGCAGTGGAGGGCAGCCTGTTGCTCAGAGGTTACCTGTGGCCTTCGAAGCAGTTTGCAGTGTGCCTTAAAAGAATTTGCTGGAGATGCCTGTGTGGTAATTGTCATGACGTGTGCCTGCTTTGGTATCAAGTTCTCTGGTTCGCTGGGCTTGGTTAGGTTGGAACTGCACCTGAACATGAAGAGGGAGGGATTTTGCCCAAACATGTTTTGCTTGCAAGCAGTTGTGCCACTGGAATGTGTTGGTACCCTTTTGCTGTCTTCAGGAGGTTATTAGTTGCTCTGGTGGAATACTTCATGTGAGCTCTGGCTGTTCTGCTTCAAGCCAAAGATTATTTTTCAGATTGGTGGTGTGATCTTATCCAGCTGGTTTTTGCTTAAGGAGCTTACTTAAGATTCCCTTAATGGAGCTGCTGTGTTAATAGGTTCAGTGTGACCGCCTGGCTCAAAAGGAGGGAGGAAGAGAGGAGACACAAAACTATCTATGTATCCTCACTGACAACGAGGTGCTTCTGCCAAACCCATCAGTGCACTACTGAACTGCTTGTATTATCAATTACTAGTTTAAAAAACAAAACCCTCACAAAAAGCCACTGATTAAGGTGGTCTTGAGCTGCTGCTGTGAGAAGTGTGATTTGCTTTGGGTGAGGAATACACATAATTCACTTTTACAAGGTTATAAATTCTCTAGGAGAAATTTTTCATTAAGTATAATTCTGTACAGGTATTAAAAGTGGAGATTTTTTGCTAAAGGCAACTGCTACTGTCTCATGCATCTGATAATTTGTTGGAGGGAGAGGTCAAAACTTCAGCTTAGGGCATTTGGAATCCCTACACTTTTCAAAGTCTTGAGATGATATTTAATAAAATATAAACCAAACAGCTTCTCCTTAGTGTTGTGGAAGAACTTGAGATTCATTATGGGTGTTTGGTAAACGGGTGGAGCCTGTGGTGAGCGAAGGCTGAATCTGAGTCACCTGGCTCGCTTCGATTCCCTGTCTCACAAACTCCTTAAGACAAAAGCTAAGTGTGGAGAACACACACAGTGCCACACTGCAGCATATGTCAAGTGGCTCCCCTGAGTCACACTTAAACTTTTCATTTTCTAATGACTGCTGGTCCCTTGGCTGCCGTTTCTTTGCTGGCTAATGAGGTTGTTGAGGATGGCCCTTGATCCAGCGGCAGGAGCAGTGAAGTGTCACTTCAGGGAAGAGTGGAACATGTTTCCTGGCACGCTGCTTTCGCTGGCTGCTATGGGCTGGGATTAGCACTTGTGCCCTAAACCAGACCAGGGAGCTCACGCAGCTGGGAGCCAACCTGACAAAAATTAATTGTGAGCACAGAGAAGGGCTCTTCCTTTTGCTGGGACCTGCCTGCAGCTGCATGAATTTCAATGGCTGCGAATTTTCAAGGCAACTGTGTAGAGACTTAAACATTGGAGGCTACTATTAGAACAGCAGCAGGTTGTGATACTGCTTGCTATTGAGTAGTGTTATCCTCTTCTAGCAACTGGAAAACTAGAAATAAATTAGGACTGCTGTTTTGATACCTGCTGGAGTGAAAGAAACTAAGTTTCTGATTTTTATTTTTTTTAAATAGGTGTGGTTTTAATCTCTAGTAAGTTTGTTTGCGAAGTAATTTTCTTCACCCTAAAAAAAATGCATATGTGTGTATTAGTCAACATACTGTTAGCACCTCCTTAGCATTTAGCTAAGAAGCTGTTAGCTAAGAAGCTATTAGCTAATAACAGCTAATAGCTGTTAGCTATTGTTAGCATCTGGAAGGTATCCCTGCCCGTGGCAGCAGGGATGGAACCGGGATGATCTTTTAAGGTCCTTTCTAACCCAAGTCATTCTGTGTTGTTTTTTTTCCAACACGGCCCCCTTGCCTTGCCTTCTGCCATCTCAGAGGAAAATACCATCCCCTCTTCCTCAGAAGGGAATTTCAGATACTTCTCCATTTGGGTGGAAGAACTGTGGTTTAAGATGAAAAGTATCTGTTGTTTCCCTGCTGACTTCCTCTCTGCTCTATGAACTGTGGTTTAAGATGAAAAGTATCTGTTGTTTCCCTGCTGACTTCCTCTCTCTTTGAGCAGCTGTCTGCTTTTTCTAGGTGGCCTTTCTTCACGAGTGTGGAGTTGATTTCCTCACTCTTCTGTTGAGGCTTAGCAAAAATAGTTGTCCTAAAGAAACGCTCACCTGAACAAATAAAAACTTGTTGCTGCCACTGGGATTTTACAGCTAATAAGTTGTCAATGTATAGAAGTAATGATTTTTAATAATGTGGCATTGCAGGCTGTGTGTGTAACTGGGTTTGGAGTGTGGAACCAGTAACTTCAGAGCTCACACTTTAGACTTTTCTCCTTCCTTGCTACTTTTTAGTCGTATTAGATTGAGGCAAAGCATTTGTCTGCCCATGCCTGGTTTGTTAGGTAGTGTGTGAGCAACTCTAGCAAAATAATTCTCTCTGAAAGAATTTCAACAGTCTTTTGAGAGTTTACATATTTTTGTTTTCCTAAAGGCATATGTTCATTTTGAAATGTTGAAAATTGTCAGCAGGGTCTTGGTTCTGCCAGATATGCAAGCCCACTGTTTGGCAAGGGAGCCTTGTGTGGTGACTGCCCTAATTTCTGTATGTTCTAGATGAAGCTGTTGCATCCAGAGTAGGCAAGAATGTAAACAAACCCCTTTCAGCACTTTGGTAGAGATAAGTGTGTAAAACTTGACTTGCAGCAGTATAAGGAATCTCCCAGTTTATCTGGAGGTGAGCGAGCACTGATAGTTTCTTTTATGAGGAAAGAAGAGAGAGGGGAAACAGGCTGAGATTTCTTAACTGGTTCAGAACTCAATTAGGAAAAGCTCTTTTTCTTCAGTGACCTTAATGTACTTCAGTATGATTGTAAAGCCTGGGTAACACCCAGTTTTGCAGGTCTTAAATTACTGATTCTAGCAAAGGTTGAGCAAAGGTATTCTGTTTTCAGCCTCTAAAATTCTTAATGAGGCATTAAAGTAATAGACAATCATTGGTAGACCTGTTGGTGCCAAAGAAACCAACAAAGCTTCCTGCCAGTATTAACTAAAGAAACTTCCCAAACAAACAACTCTATTAAAATGTGAAAGAATAAATACTGTTGTTCATTCGTCTCTTAAGTTAAAAAGGCCAATTTTTATCAGATTGCAGGGAAGAAATGTCTACAGGTGTTGCATTGTGTATATCAGGGCACTGCCTTAACCACTTTAATGATATTTTGTGCACTTTCCGTCTCAGGTATTTGATGCTGGTGACTACTTTGGAATAATGCAAGTAGAAGAGGTGGATGAGGAGGAAGAAGTTGATGAAGAAATGGAAGAACAATTTAAAAAGAAACCAAATCCTGGAAATGGACCTTGTTTCAAAGTTATTGTAACAAATGAGAATGGGCTTCAAGCCTCCAATCCTGATAGGTGAGTTGTGATTTTGAAAATAGTGTTCAGTCTTTGAGTAGATTGAAACTCTGAAATGATAATGGCAGTTTGCTTTGAGACTTGTTTGATCCTATCCAGAAATCCTCTTTTCCAGCTCTAAGACATAGCTGCATGTTTGAGGAGAGATGCATGCTACGAAGCACACCTTGCAAAGGGTACTGGGAGTGCAAATATCTTAATGTGGTTCCTTTTTAAATCATGCGGGAAGATACTTAGAAATTGCTTTTAGTAAACTCAGGGAAAAAATAGGGAAAAGGCAACCTTGAAATGATTTCTGCAGAAATAAAACAAACCTTTGTATCTGCAAGACTGTGTCCCTGTGGAAAAAAACTCTGAAGAAATACTTGTGATCTCCACAAATCTCATGCCAAGAAGCTACTCACAGTAATATTCTGTAGGCTATTAAATTTCCTTCAGTTGGCTAAAGCAGAATTCAAGAGTGTGGTCGTGTGCATGCATGTATAATTGAATGTATCAAATTACAATTCTCTTGCTTCCAAATCACCTTATCTGTCATGAATATAAGACTAGGATGCATCTATAAAACTAGAATAAAGTTGTGTAAGAAACAGCTTTATATTATAGCACTGCTTTTTGTGTTCTTACTGGTTTCAAACATAGAACAGGGTATTTGTCATTCATTAATAAAAAGCAGTGAGATGAAGTCATTTCTGCTGGAGATCTAAATGCAGTTCTGCTCAGTTCTATAAAACTTCTGTGAGACCTTTCATACTTTTTAGATCTTAGGTAAACATGCAAAATCTAAAACTTTAAATTAGGCTCGATGAGTAAAACCAACAAACAATCATAGGTATCTGCCTTTACATCCCTGCTTTAGCCTAAGTCATCACCTTTCTAAATCTGAGAGTGCACTTAAATTATCAAGATCAAAACCAGCTCCTGTGATAATATTGGGCTTCCTTGGAGCATTCAGGTGTGTGAATATAGGAGCAGAATGCCAACACACCTGTTTGCTAATGTTGTCAAAGAGCGTGACCTTAGCATTCTCTGGAGCCTTTAATTTTAAAATTAAATGAGGTTTCGTGTGCAATCTAGGATACAATAATTGTTCAACCATACTTGCCCTACATGACAGCTGACATGTTTTTAGCTTTCTGAAATATGGGTGTTGTGGAGGATTTTTTGTGCGGCTTAAGGTTTTTGCTAGCGAGTAGAATTCAGATTTTTCTTTGTATTGGTTCAGTCAGATGATATAACCAAAATATGGAGAACCCTTCTGTTTGAAAAACCGTGGGTTTTTCCAGAAGTCATGCAGCCTAAACAAGGGTTAAACTTGTCGAGGGAAGCTGTGCCAGACGTGTATGGTTTTATTTTGGGTTAGATTGTAATTTTTTCAAACAATGCAATTTTTTTCTAAAAATAACTTGGTGACACACCCCACTCCCACCCAAAAGAAAAACCCAAACCAAATTGAAACAATCAAAACCTATTGCTCATTTTCTTTTAGTAGCATATACAGGCTTCTGATGATCAGAGTTCTCCACCTGGCTTTACAGATGACAGTAGATGTCACAGACCTCGTGGCTGACAAGGTCTTCAAATAATTTTTCAAAATAATGTATTGTTTTCCTGCTTCAGGCAAGAATATCAGGTTGATGCAGTAGAGTTAATAGTGATTAAAAGGGAAGACATTTGTGTTCTTGGCTTTTAAAGATAATAAGCTCACAAACTGAGTGCCTGTTCTTCGTTTGCTCCTCATTTCCATGGAAAGGCTCGCTAATGCACCATAAGCTTTCTAGAACAAAACCAGAGTGTAAATTACTGCTGGAAAGTTGCTCCTCCCCTGCAGTGCCACAGTGTGTGCTCTTTGTGATTAAGAGCAGATTAGCTGTCATACTATCTACAGGGAAATGCAGCTCTTACTCAGAGCATGTGGCTGTGTGTGTGTGAGAACCCCGGGGTGTAACGCCACCCAAACTCTCCTGCAGCGTGTTCCTCATCGACCACGCCTGGACATACCACGTGGAGCACGCTCGGCAGCAGCTGCGCCATGTGCCTGGCCTGCTGCACAGGATGGCCAACCTCATGGGCATCCACTTCCATGGAGAGGTCCCAGATGAGGGCACCATCGAGCAAGTGCTGCAGGAAATGTGGAAATACAACCAGACCTACCAGCTCTCTCAAGGGGTAAGACTCTACAGGATGCTAAAAATTTTGGGGTGAAGACATTCCAGTACATGAATATTAACAAAGATCCTTACAGGCGTTCCTTCTATTGGGAAGGAGAGCAAATGCTACTTTTAGGGTGTGTGGCTAAGACCACACCAGGTTTGGTCACCCTGCCCTCTGTAGTCCTTCAGCACTGTACTAGTACATCTTCAAACACCTTCAAGTGCACACATGCCATTTCTGAGAGAATACAACCCTTGGGGTGCAGGTGAAAACCCTATTGTAGGGTTTGCAGTGGAGCTCCAAGGCTTTTTTGAGACTTTAGAATTAAAAAGGAGAAAGGTGAATTCTTTGGCCTCAGCCCTATGCAGAATGGGCAGGGCTAACCCTGAGCAGTGAGAGCATGATCAGACTGCACCTATCAGCTCAGGGTCTTGAGGCTGTTCTCTGGACTGGTCATCTTTATCAATTAAGGGCAAACTTAACTCATAGAAGAATCGGGTCTGAGAAATCCCTGGGAGGGGGATTCATTGTGACTACTCTTTCCTTAAAGAAAAGGGAGATCTGAACAGTATCTCTGAATCTTTCTGTCCTCTGTCTTTGTTTTTGAATTTGTCGGGAATAGCTTGTGAGTCAGATGGAATTATCTGGGTAACCACTTGAAAAGTGATTTTCCAGAAGACAGTTAATTCAACCTGTACTTAAATTTGTCTTCTGTTCCCTTTTCTGGCATTGGGCTGCTTGAATATCTTAAGTCTAGTCTCTCTGCTCCATTCCTGCCTCTGTAAAAAGACCGCGGTAGTGCTACCAAGCAATTTAAAGTTTATTATCTCATTCAGGATTTTTTCATGACAAGTGTTGCAGGAAGGGGCGCTTTGATGATGCAGCCTCAACACTTGCAGCCAGCTGTTGTTGCAGGCAGCAGTTTGCTCTCCGTCACTCCTGAACTTCAAACACTTTTTAGCTCATTGATTCTGATAGAAACTGAAGGAAAGCTAATCCTACCAAGCAACCTTCTGCTGATTTAGCTCTCTTAAGTGCCTGGTTTGGTTCAGGGAAAGCTGGTCTGGTAGGCAACAGCAGTAGCACGAGACAGAGGATGGGAGTGTGCAGTCGAGGTGGGAACAGGCCAGCCCTTCCTAGCAGTGCCTGGGTGCTGGCTTAGCCTCAGGGCTGAGAGCATTACTCTGTGTGAAGCACCTGCCCACAGTCCTGGGCTGAAGCAGGAACCTGAAAAGTGGTGTAGAGGTGCTGCCAGTGCCCCTGTCTCGTGGAGCTTTTCCTGCAGTCGATGTGTGCGAGATGTCTGCCTCTGTTTATTCATACAGACTGCAGAGGAGAAGGTTCCTGTCTGGTACATCATGGATGAATTTGGATCACGCATTCAGCATTCAGACCAGCCGAGTTTTGCAGCAGCACCTCTGTTTTATATGCCTGAACAAATTGCTTACACAGTTCTCTGGCCTTTGAGAGACCTTGAAACTGGTGGTAAGTGTGTCTCAGGAGCTGGGGTTTTCTTTAATGCTTGCAATAGAAAACAGGCCAGTTCTTACAAATCATTGAGCATTTCACAGTAGAACAAATGTTTCAAGACCAAAATGGCTGCATTCTTGTAACACTGTCAAATATAAAATTCTCTCTGTCTGGTATTTCCGTATTTTGAGATAGAGACCTTTTATCAGTCAAAAAATGTTGCCATTGTTTTACTGACAGAGAACTTAAATCTTGCATCACTGCCTCAGTGAAATTGCCAATTCAGTCATCTGAGGGGTTTAAAAAAAATTCCATAAAGTCTGTGTTTGTAGTTTGGAGTCAGAAAGTCAAGCTCTGAAAGCTGGAAAACACCAGGCCAATGATTTATTCCTGTAATCTTAATCAGGGGCCACCCTATGCCTCCATCATGTGAAGAAGATAAGCATCCTAAATAATACTCCTTTTATCACAGTTCTTTAATTATCTCTATTTTTCCATCTAAATAATAAAAGTTGTGCTGGTAGTTGTGCAAAGTATTGACTGTACAGCTGTCATTTCAAGATTTTTGGTGGGAAATGAAAGGCAGTTAGTTCCTAAAGGTTCTCCTGGTTTTGCTGCAGACGAAGTCACTCGTGATTATGCTTACGGAGAGACGGATCGCCTGATCAGGAAGTGTGTTTTGTTGCCTTGGGTGCCTACGGAAGTGTTGGATGTCAGCTGTGTTACTCCAGAGCCACCAGATGAGCATTACCAGGTATGATTTTAACAAGTTAATTCCATATCTTATCTCCGTTAAGGAGAGACAGTGTCTAAAAAAGCATTGCAAGAATTCCGATTTTGCTTCTTTTTAAACTTAAAGACTGATTCAGAGGACAGCCATTAAATTAAAAAAAAAAATTCAAAGGACAGTGAGACAAGAAATGTCTTACACTTATATGTAATACCTAAGTGTTTAAATACTGGAGCAACATAAATGAGTTGTAGTATTTTATTGCTGTATTGCATAGCTTTTTTTATAAGCACGCTACAAGGTATTTCATATGAGGCATCCATCTTCCAGTTAGACGTTGGTTACATTATCTAACAGGCTTATTGATTTGATTACTTATTGTAGCATTGCTGTTCAGTCTTGAATTACAGAAAGATTTGGTTTACTATTTTAGGAAAAGTTATATTTTTCAGACTGAATACTGGGCTATGTTGTGGTTTAGAAACATTAAATATTGGAGCAGAGACATTTTTTATTTGATGGTATTATTATAGAGTACTCATTCAGTTTGTTTCCTTTCTAGTGAAGGTTTGGGATATTTTAAGGATGTGAAATTTAAGTTTGGAATCTCCTTTTCATGAACAATGTCTGCACGAGATTAACTTCTTAGAAAAATGAGGAAACTGATACCTATGAGGATGCTGTACTGGCTACTAATGGCATTCAAAGTACAGCTTCTGAAGATGAATCTGTATCCCAACTCTCTGTTTCTTTATGACGGCTGAGAGGCAGAAAATGCTCTATCCAGTTTGTTATTAGCAATATCTAGTCAGAAATGAAGCTAATCTGCTTCTGCTAAATAAAGGTATACACTCATAATAGCTAGGCTGTCTTGTAACCTAAGGCAGATTGGTTGGTTGGGATTTTGCATTTTTGGAAGAGCTGTACTTTGCATTAACAGATGAGGAACAGCAATGCAGCCACAGTTTCTCTTACATATGTTCTCTTGGCAAAAGTGCCTTGGTCTCAGATAAGGCAATTTTTTTCCACGTTTTAATTCTGTTGTGGTACAATCAAGGTCAAGTTAAAGAACTGTGTGTGGCAAGTGAGGCCGGTATCCTTCTTTACCACTCTACCTTAAAAACATCTTTTCAAAGTTTTTTCATCTTTTTTTTTAACTGTCTCTGCCACTCAGCTGTTGAGAAGATATGAGAGCTCTACTAATGCTAGAACCAACCAACAGAACTTTGTTTTACTCTAGAATGTCTAGCAGTAGATGAAAGTCTCAGCTGGTGACAGACCAGTGAAGAATAGCTCAGGGCATGGCACATCTCTAAACACCAAAGGTGACACAGGTAGAAAGAGATACCCTGTTGCTGACAGTTCTAATTCTCATTATATGTAAAATAACGAGAGAGTTGTCACAGCAACATTGTGGCTTAACTTTCTGATACCTATTTTTTGTTCTGTTGCCTAATCATGGTTTCCAACACAGACCACAAAGGCTGTAACTTCAATGATGCTGTGAGTGATGATGGTGCAATGATTGCAGAAACAAGTGTCAGGGGAGGCACCTTCTAATGAAATGTCTACAGGAATTATTTTGTATTTGTCCTGCCTAATCTGTTTTAGAAGGTGATGTCTAAGATCTTTGATTACCATT
This sequence comes from Cnemophilus loriae, assembly GCA_013397755.1. Classification (NCBI taxonomy): domain Eukaryota; kingdom Metazoa; phylum Chordata; class Aves; order Passeriformes; family Corvidae; genus Cnemophilus; species Cnemophilus loriae. The sequence goes on along the minus strand of VZTF01005326.1, from coordinate 134,973 downwards.
GTGGTTTTGTTTATCTTTCCACTTATGTAGGATTTTATTGCTATACCAGCTTTAAAGGTAAAGAGGTGCATCTGTGGCTAGACAGACACTTCACTGCTGCAGCTTGGGACAGTCTGCAGCAGCTGCAATTCAAAGAGCTGTTGCACAGCAGCAGCTGCTTTTGTTTCTCAAGATGCACTTCTCCTATGCCAGAGTTTCTGCGAGCTGCTTCCTTTGGCAGGGCATCAGCAATGATCCAAAAGCGTATTTCCTTTTATCGGTCAGAGGGGGGCTGTACAGGATGGAGAGAGACTTTGCAGGCATGGTTACTGCTGAAGACTGCAGAAGACGTTTTGCTCATTTTCACTGGAGTAGAATTGGCTTCCAACCTCCTATAAGTTTTTTAGTCATCTGTAACAAAGCATCACAACTAAAGGACTAGTCTTCCATTTTGTTGGAAATAAAGCAACTTTGTCTTCTATTGTCTATGGTTGGCTGTGGTTTGAGATTTTTTTCAATGTTTATGAGACAGGAGTTTCTCAGGCTCATTCAACAGTGTCGATGTGCCCTAGTCTTGAAGCCTTATTTCTTGTTCCTTTTTACTGATAGGATTTCCTTCTGCCTCTACTCTTGTACTGATTTTTCTTTTCTGAACAATGTAGTACACAACATAATAGAATTGTCAAAATGTATCTTTGCTGAAGTTCACTTGCAACAAAGAGAATGGACCAGTAAGAGATGCAGTGGACTCTTTTGTTCTGCCTTGGATTAACTTTTTGTGGTTTTCTGTTTTCTAGGCAATTTTATCAGAAAACAAGGAAAAACTTCCTGTAGCAATAAATCCACCGGTTTATGCCAAAGACAAAGTTTTCAAGTACGTATCCACAAACAAAATGTTTTCTTACCGGGATTTTGTGCAGTAATTGCAGTGTGTTCAGGCTGAACAGCCTTTTCCACCTCTGAACAGCAGAGGCAAGTTAAAGGTGTGTTTATATGGAGCCACTTGCCTAAGATTCTGACTTACTAGTTGCTCCTGTTGGATTTATTCTTCAGAGTGAGTGAATTGTCACTTACAGAATTTCTAAAGAATAAATTTAGTTTGGTTTTTTTTTTTTAAATAAGTGCCACCTTCTGGGTGAAAGAAAAGTTGCATGATATTTTAACAGTGAGTTACACAATGTTGTTTTCACTAAGTATGGCTAAGGTGTTTAAGAAAGACTAAAGACTTGTCTTCTGCATTATAGCATGTGTGTCCGTAGGGGTACCCGTGCTGCTCTGTCCTGTGTGAATATAACAGACTATTCTCCTTGTTCAGATTGCATTACCAAACAAGAATCATTTAAAAACCTGGGATGTTTTAAATTAGACATGTGTTTGCTACGAAAATGGGCCATATGCTGTGAAACCGTTTCAGAAGAAAGCTGGAAGAACATTGCAAAGATAAGGGATTTTTGTGAGCAAAAGCAGTGGTGCTGCATGGCCAGGCTGCCTCGTTACTGGTTTTATTCCAGAAAAACAAACCATTGCTTAGCATGTGCTGTGAGTTGCACTCCAGAGTGTTTGTAGTCTGACACTGGGATCACAGTTCTTGCTTGAAACACTTTGTTTAAGGGGTAGAGTTGCACTAAAATGTATTTGGCAGATGTACTCACACACCAGCTTCTTATGTTGATTTGTTATTCCCTAGATCAACTTTACTTGAGAAGAATTTACTGAAAATCGAAGTCACTTCTTGTGGAGAGGCATTTGTTAACTTGCCCAGTGATAGTCAAGATTCCATTTGTAGTTGAAATCTCTGGCTACATGACTGGGAGGATAAGCAAAAGCTGATTTTTTTCATCTAGTGTACTCAGATACAGGAGTCAAAGGCAGATGCATTCTGCTAGAGGCAGAAAGAAATATTGAGGATGTTGGGAAACGTTGATATATTTTTCACTGCTTACTTCTTTGTTTTGTATCTTATATTTCAAGTGACTGGCATTCACATTAGGCAAGGAAGGAGGGGGAAACACATCAAGTTCTTCCTGCTCGTCTTCTGAGGAGTTTAATCCACACCTGATCAATGTACTCCTAAGGGTTTTCCTCTCTTTTCCTTTATCCCATTCATATCTGGACAGAAGGCTCTAAGATCCTTCTCATGCTCTGAATTTTGTCTACTAAAGTTCCTCCATGAGTAAAGCAGCATCTCAGAGTCCAGGTGGCTGAGTGGGAGCTGCAGCCTTCCAGTGCTCTTGGCCTCCTTTAAAGCTTTAAAGGTTTTAAGGCTGTCACCATGAGCAGATGGATGGGAACATGTGAAGCTGGGTAGATGTGTGTAACCTGTTAATAATGTGTGTGCTCTGCTTTGTGGATTGCTGCTGTTTCAGGGGATTCAGAAGAAATTCAAGGCATGAGGCTGCAAAGTTTAGAACCTGGAACAAATTCTTAGTCATCTCATATCCAAGCAGAGCTAAGACAGAGAATGGAAGATGAAATAAATGTTTAACCTGAATCCTGAAAAGCAGGGGAGTGAGTACAAGTAGTTTGATACAGCAAAATTATAGGTTCAATTAGGTCTTGTAGCATAGTAACTGCTGCCCTAGGAAGATTGTTCTGTCCAGCTGTGCTGATTGCTGAATGGAAAAAAAGGTGAATCAAAGAACTAAATGCATCAAAGACAGATTTATTAGGGAAAGCCTTTCCAGTTTGTGTTGGGCTTGATTGTCACTGTTTCTTTCGATCTTCTCTTTCATATTTCTCTTCAGCTACATCAGTTATTTTTTTTAAATGTCCGGAGAGCTGTTACGAGACAGCTCTTGTTTTTGGTCGGTCTTGTCAGCTCTATGCTATGGAAGTTGATTCTCATAACTGCTTCTGAGCTTTAAATGTTTTGAGTAAATTAAGTAACATCTAAACATATTTATCTTACTTGCATAATTTCACTGAATATCATCTTTAATCCCAGACTTTATAGCATCCCTGCGAGGACTTCTGTGAGGCAAGGGGAAAAAAAACATCATTTGGGAGGTATGGTGAGCTGGCTTCATTAGTTCAGTGCATCACTGATACTGGAATGAAAGGTCCAGAATAGCTTGGCTGATACTACAGGATTGCAGCATAGATGTTCTTGCCATCTGCCAAAGCCAGAATGGGACTTGGTGCGTTTCTTACCTGTCTGTATCTTTTTGTGTCTATTATCAGAGTAGACATAGAAGTGGGTACCAACATATTTAACTAAACCCACAGAAAATGCCATAGAAGATCCTATATGCTCCTCAGATAACACCAAAGGAATTCCTCAGTAGCTCTCAGGTGCCTGCCCTTTTACTCTGTGTATTTCAGTGCAGAGATCTGATTGTTTCAAATGTGTGCCTCAATACTGGATGTACTAAAGTACCTGAGAGAATCTGACCACTAAACTCAGTGATAGATGTTGGCAGTGAAATATATTAATTTTACATAGTGTTTCCGGGAGATTTTCATTCTCAAACTGAAATAATCTGCCTTGCAGACCTTTTGACTGTCCCAAGACTTTATGGTAAGAGGATGGCATACAGAATGGGTGGAGTAACTTAAAACCTTAGAACAAATGAAATGGCCTTATTTTCCCTCTAATCTTAACCTCCCTCATCTTATTACGGTGGTGTTCCTGCACTTAACAAAGATAGATTGAGCTCCCCTATTTCTTTTGTGCTGCACTTTAAGCAAGTCTTCAAATACATAATCCTGAGTGCTCTGGCACTGGGTCTTTGTGGGATGGTGACTTGTAGGGTGTGTTTGTAAGGAACCTATTTGGGATTTTCTGAGCAACTTAAATTTTAGTAGTTCTTCTGCTGCATGTGTTCTTTCGTGCCTGTTTGTGTGGAGATGTTGGATACTTCAGGACTTTGTTACAGCATTATATAATTGTCCTTTTATCTTCAGGTCACCACTTTGATTTCCTTTTGCTTCAGCAAGGACTAACAGTTGCTCCAAACCAATGGATGTTAGGGGAGCTTGTGGGTTTGGCAGAACTTGCCATGGATCCAGTACATCAGATTGGGTATTACACTTTCCTCTAGTGACAGACTTACAAGGAGAAGTCAAGAAGCCACAAATTGCAGGAAGAAATGCTAGTGGGACTCTGTGGAAATACTAACTTGGTTCTGTTGGAATAGTGAGGAAAGATTGGTGGCTTCTTTCAGCAGCAATGTCAGGCTGATTCACTTCATCCGCAGTGAAATCCTCTCTCTCGGTTATAGGCTTCAGCATAAATAGTATAACCATTGTAGCATCTCACACATGGAGCTATGCAAAGCATCTTACGTACTTTGCTTTTTAAAGAATTTATTTCCCCTTGTGATGGGGCTATTTCTGCAGCTCATCTTTTCAGAGAAGTGTCTCTCAGGGGACTATATCTTCCAGTTGGTTAATAGTGGAGGAGAGGAAAGTTCCACAACTTATAAGAATAGGTCTGGAGAGGAGGAAGAATATAGTAGTTTCTCATGGAAAAAATTAGTGGTTGCTTATTCTGTTTAAATGTTCCCTTACCATGAGAATTATATAAAAAACTAGTCTTGCTTTTTGAGTCAACATGCTGAATTCTGGATTAAATGGCCTCACTTTAAGCTGTAAAGTCATCAAAATAACCATTATTTCTATCTGCTTATTTTAGCACCCAAGTCACTGGTTTTATTTGAGGGAAATTTCCTAAGATATGTAACAACTTGCCTCGTTCTTGGTTACGTTCTGAAATGTCTATCAGGTTTGGGTTGGGGTTTTGTGTGATTTTAAATGGGGTTGAAAGAGAATTTGTATCAAACATCAAAGCCATGTGTATTCCCAGCCTATACCTAATGTACCTGCTTTCATGTGTTTGGGTTAGTTAAAGTTCTGAACAAACAAAAATAATCTTCTGAAGCTACTGAATTAAACTGACAAGATTTCCTATGACTTTCTTTCACATAAGTGACAGCAGGTTGATTTTTAGAGCTCTTTCAGGAGTGAAGGTATTCACAAGGTCGCTGTCTCTTGTGGACCTTTCATGTAGAACAGTGAATTCATGTTACTGCTTCTCTGTCAGGGACTTAGCCATTGTCTTCTGAACTGTTATTTTTGTGAAGCTCTCAGAGCTAAACTACCTTTGTTATTTCTGTCTCAAAATACAATTTGTTAATCTATCCCACTTAAATTGAAGTTGTTTCTGTGTATCAAGAAGAGATCGTCACAGAGAATGTGTATAGGAAAAGCATAATTCTTGTAGAAAGTCAAACTTAAAACTTTTTTTTCTGTTCAAACATGAGTTGATCAGAGACTAAACTGACATTTTTCTTCATGTGCTTCTTTCTTCTAGGGTTTTCACAGACATTCAGCAAGTTCTCAACAACCTGACACATCCTCGTTTTGTATTCACAGACAACGAGGGAGAAGCAGACATCCTCTACAACTTCTCACACTTCAAAGATTATAGGTTAATGAATTATAGGATTCATTGTTCCCCTGATAATATGTATTTTTTATTTCTTTGCTATGAAAACTGTGTTCCTCCACAACCTTCGCCCTTCACCAAGCACTTGTTTGCTTTGTAGGAAGCTGAGTGAGGAGAGGCCTGAGGTAATGGTGAATCAGTTCCCGTGTGAGAACCTCCTGACTGTCAAAGACTGCCTGGCATCCATTGCTAGACGAGCTGGAGGACCAGATGGGCCCAGATGGTTGCCTCGGACTTTTAACCTCCAGACAGAATTGCCTCAGTTCATCAGCTACTTCCAGCAACGTGACAGAAGGTGACTTTGTGTTTTCTCTTCGTTTTGTCCTGTCTTGATCCCACTTTCCTTAAAGACCAGGAGCCCACATTTTGGTCTTGGCAGCTGTTGCTCCACCATGAGTTAGCTCTTGCTGCATTTATGTTCAAGTGGATTTTACCTGAAAAGTGGGAGCTCTTTAGGTACTTTTTTTTTTTAGGTAAGAATAGTTAAACAATGCAATTTGAAACCCAGAAACTTTGTTGTGATTTGAATACAGAGTTGAAGTCCTTTGCTTTTTGCCTAGTCAGGGTCTTGCCTCTTGTGTTTAACAGATATACAAAGCCTCAAAATGTGTTTGCAACAAGTGTGGGGTTTTTTTTTTCCAGGGAACAGGAGCAGTTGTTCTTGCACTTAAGCCAGAGTGGAAAATGTTTAAAGTATTTGAGATCTGTAAGGTTGTGAAAGTAAAATTTAGTTTTACTGTTAGCCTGAAGCAGTTGTGGAGCTTTAGGGTTTTAAATCCACACTTTCTGTTGCTGCAGCTTCCTTGAAGTGGATGGAAACTACGATTTTTCTTTTTGTAAGAGAGAAAGAGAGCATTAGCTACTGCTGAATAACCTCTTCTGTCTGGCATGGAGTATTCTGGTTGAAAGGTTGCTGCTTTGGTAACACTGACTTATTATGGTAACACCTGCCAGGTGTTTCATTTGGCCATTATTTGCTATACACAGTCTGTTATTGACTGGCATTGACCAGGAGAGAGCACAGCTGCCATGGATCCCTAGTATATGGTGGTTTAATTCCTTTTTAATATCAAGGATTGACAGTGAATGCAATGTCTATGCAGGGAGTGGGAAGGAGGTGATAGGAATTTTCAAACAAACAAAATAGAAGTTAACTGCTATCTTCAGCTCACTTTATGATGTTCGTCATGAAGCTCAAGAAGTTTCTCAGGATGCTTTAATAGGTTGAGGAAAGGACATCAAGGATCACCCTGTCCTGACTTGGAAAGATAGATGGAAAGACCAGCATATTGCTAGTTTTTCTCAAGGATATCTCAAAGAATTTTGCCCCTGGAGGTGTCTGGGTGCTACAAAGTGAGATGATGGTGGTGTGCTTTCATTTTCCTGTAATGTGAACTGTTGAGACACTGTATGGTTTCTTCCCAAAGAGATGAGTTCTGGTGTCATTTAAAGTGAATGATTTGGAAGTGTCAGTAGGGAACCAGGAAACTTGGAAAATTGCACAATACCCTGCCAGAATGTTCTCAGGCTCCTGGCAGAACGATTCCACACCGTGACCTGTGCATGTTCATGGCAATGCTGTCTTGTTGATGGGTTGTTTTCCCCTTTTGATGGAGTCAGATGCAGAAGAAGGAGATAAACAATGAGATCATGCTAGGCCCTAACGAAAAAAACAAATCTGTGAAAGGTACCATTGCCTTTTCTCTCCCTTGCGCTTAAGACCTACTTGCTCCCAGCTGTCAGCAAAAGTCTTAATTCTTGCACTGTAGCCCACAGCTTTATAAAATATTATTTCAGGAGAAGACATGGATCAAGTCCAGTGGATTTTCAGCCAGATGAATGAGGAGGATACTTACAGGTGTTGCTCTCTCTCTTTCTCTCCCAGAGGAGAAGACAATCACTGGATATGCAAACCATGGAACCTGGCCAGAAGCCTGGATACCCACATCACCAACAACCTGAACAATATCATCAGGCACAGGGAAAGCAGCCCAAAGGTGAGAGAACGTGGCTTTGAACGGGATTTAAAGGGCAGAGCTGAAAAAACTGCTTTCTAGAAGGAGGTCTGAAAATACAAAGGAAATTTATTTTCTTCAGAATTCTTATGCTGGCCATAAGCATACAGTTCAGAATAGATTCAGTTTCAAATTGGTCAACTCCAGTTGTTGCAGTGATGAACTCAGAGCCTGATGTTGTCTTAGTTGAAAAATAAAACTTGCCCTGACAATAAGGGATACTCCAGCACGGTGCTGCTGTAAAGCCTATCCCCAGGCTGGCAGACGAACACATTGGCTATAGTTAGCATTGGTCATCAGTTTGGGAACATTATTGCTTTTGTCTCCTGCTTGATTGTTATTGCAGTGCTCAGTGGCACAAAGTACCACCTTTGCCAACAAGAGATGAATCACAGAGCTTTTTACAGGGAGCCTTCGACATCCACCTGTACCTCACAGTGTGCGAGCACTGGAGCTCGCTTCAGCACCATTTGTTGGTGGTGTGTGGACTGCATGTGTTTTCTGGGGTACAGAAATGCACACAGAATTGTTTCACAATTCTTGCAAAACAATAAGGTCACCAGAGTTAGATATCTGTGATTTTTAAAAATGAGAACGTACTGGCCGCCTTGTTTCCACACCCTGTTGTCATAGTGTGACAAAAAGGCACATTGTTTATTTGTGCACATTTCTGAGGAAAAGCTGACGTGCAGGCAGGGGTACCCTAAGTCATCGAGGCGCAGTGACACTTGCATTTCACCTGAGCTGTGTTCCGTGTGCTCTGTTGCAGGTGGTGTGCAAATACATCGAGGAGCCGGTGCTGTTTGAGCGCGAGGACGTGGGGCTGGTGAAGTTTGATGTGCGCTACGTGGTGCTGCTGCGCTCCGCCAGGCCCCTGCGGCTCTACAGCTACGACGTGTTCTGGCTGCGCTTTTCCAACAGGTGCTCACCTCCCCTCACACTGTGCACACGGTGGAATTGATACCTTGGAAACTGAGGAGTTGTTCTGTTCCTTAGGGCATTTTCACTTGATGACTTGGATGACTATGAGAAGCATTTCACCGTCATGAATTACGCTCCTGGTGTGACATTAAAACAGGTAAGCAAACAGCCCAAAACACCCCCCACGTTTCTGTTGGTAGAAAATCTTCTGGTGCCTGCTCTGTGGCTATTAGTAAATAACCTATTTCACATCCACTTCAACAGGGTGTTCAAAGTACCTGAAGTCTTAAGCAAACATTTTTCTAGACTCTTTCCCCTCTTTCTCCCCTTTCCCCCAATCATCTGTGATTATCTAAGGTAATATAAACCTACATTCTGAATAGAACCCACATTAATAGAAACAATAAAAGAATTGCAAACAACAACAGCTTGTCATTGTCAAAGCCTTAGGGTGATCTTTTGTAACAAGAAATCTTGGAACAAGGAACGTATTCAGGAGCTGTCTTAATTCCCTAGTTCTCTGCTTGCATTTGGATGAATGGCAGATATATTTGATGTTCCATTCTCTTGTCATTCCCAACCAAGACAACCTTTGATATTACTAAACTGTTTCAGGTGCACTGTGAAGACTTTATTCCTCTGTTTGAAAAACAATATCCTGAATATCCTTGGACAATGGTACAAGTAAGTCAGCAATTCATCTTTCTCATGGAAATGTTCATGATGTTCTGTTTGGGGTTTTTTTACTCAGCAAACTAACTTTTCCAAAAATATTGGGTTGTTAGGATTTTTTTTCTCAGAAGACATATTTCATGTGTATCAGTTTCACAAAGGAGATCGTATGTTAACCTTTACTTCAGAACTTTTTGTAATTTGCCCTCAAATACTCGGTTGTTAGAGAATTGTATTTTATAATTTGAAAATTTTATTTCATGATCGCACTATAATTCTTTATGTTGGACTTAGCAGTATAGCCAGTCCTCACTACTCTCAAGTGCAGAGATTCCTGCTGCTGCCCCAGCTTCTCTGTGTTAGCAGCCTTGCCAGAGCCCTGTCCCTGCTCCTTGCACAGATGACTTTCCACAAGAACACAGATGGTTCTCTGATACCAGGACATCTTTTGACTGTAAAAAGGAAGCTCCAAATACTACAGTTCCATAAAACATGCAGGAAGGCAGATGAGGGCCTTCTCATTGATGTTAATTTTTTCTGTCATTCGTGCTTGAAAGAAAAAGCTGAATGTGAAGAGATGGTTCAGAAACATGCACAAAACTGAATTCTTTCATTCTTCCATATTTATTAGGAGCTGGAAGAAGCAGAGTGAATGATAGCTGAGCCTTTATAAGTGCATATTTATTCAAAAGTGCATAAATTATCCAACTGTGCCTTGATTTCCATAAATTAATTCACATTGGTTTTAACTAGACCCTTATATCCAGTTAATGATACTCAGAGTATGACAGGGTTTAAAATAGTCTGGAAGAGACTACAAGGGGTGAAAAGAGAGATGTCAAAATACATCCTGCAGGTTACCCAAAGTAGTACTGTGTACAGAAAACAGAAAGATTGGATATCTGACTGTTTTTGAAAATACTTATGTAGTACATTCTTAAAATCTCCATATCCTGTCCACCTTTCTTAGGGGTATAAATGGGTAGGAGATTTTTCATTGCAGAACAGAATAAAACTAAGCTAGAATACAGCTGAATAGGCAGGGAAAAAAGCCAAACTTCACAGTTGTACTGCTGGTCTTCACAGAACTCTACTGGGTTTTCTTTTTCCCCTCCTCTACACATCAGTGCAATACTTTGCATAATGCCTGAGAAGGGGGTTAATTCTAACGTTAAATGCACTATTTTCAGGATTTCCATAATATTGATTGGCTCCTCAGAAAAGTCCATGGATATTGCCAGGTGCTGAGTCCTTTCTCTGTGTTGGTATTAGGTCTTAAATGCACATTTGGAAGCCAATACTGTGCAGATTTTCATCTGTTGTGTAGTGCAATCGATACAAACCCTTTAAAACACTATATGAATGAAGTGATTAGAAACATGTGTGTTGCTTTTATGGAACCTCACTTCTCATTCAGAGACCTTTTTCTGTTACTAGGCAAGCATTTTTAAGGCATTTGCTGAATTGTTCCAAGTTGCTTCATCTAAACCTGCCCCTCTTGGAATCTGTGATTATCCATCATCAAGAGCAATATATGCCATTGACTTGATGCTTAAGTGGGACACCAGCAGAGATGGTGAGAAGCTCCTTTATTTGGATGTTGAATTGTTTATGTTTGTGGACCTTTTCAGAAGTCTGTTTCTTCTCTTTCAACTCGTACTGTTTTGCAAGCAGTGTGAGCTGTGTGCTCTGTGCCTTCCACTGACACCTGAAGTTGCAAATCTGTGGGGGTGGCATCTGCCCATGCGGCTTAACAGGAATGATGGGGCAGCTGCCAACTGCTGGGCCGCATCCTTGCTTCCCTGATGCCCTTGCTGCTTCTTTTCTCTGTTTGGAGAAAAACAGAACAAAGCAACAGAGGGGTAGGGGGGAACCAAAAGAACCCAAACAAACCACCAGACACACAAAAAACCTCAAACAAATGTCTGAAATACCCGCTCTCTATGAAAACCTTAGAGACATCTGACTGTCTGTGGCTTCTAGGCTTGGAGCAATGTCTTCAGTGCACAGTGATTTATTACAGCAGGGAAGGAACCACATTCACCATTTCAGTGCTATTGGTGTCCTCAGGGCTGACATTCAGTTGTTACCAAGTCTCTGCAAGAATATGTGAGTGAGGCTGCTTCGAGTTAGTGCCACAGCATGGCTGAATACCTGAAGCCTTTCTTCCAGGCAGCTGTGGAAGACTGGTAGCAAAATCTGCCAAACAAATCGAATAATTTCTTATCTCACTAAGAGGCTCAAAAATGTTCTGTAAATGTGCCCAACCCAGACATGTCTCTCCTGCAGAGGTAAAAGAGAAGCAGAGGCATCAACACAAAGAGAACTGCCAGGGGAGTATTGAACAGAGCTGAGCACACTCTCTTCTTGTGGCCCTGGGTTCTCTGGGACACGAGAGAAGTTGATTGCCTGTGCCCAGGTTTCCCTGAGGAGCAATTAGATGTTGGGTGAGTGTCCCATGGCCACTGTTGCAGGGACTGGTTCTGTAAAGATTGAATCACTTTCGTGGAGGGAAATGATTGAGAAACAGGAGGTGTAGAACGGAGCCTTTGCTGCTTAGATGAGGTGGAGCAAGGGGTTGAATGTGGGTTTGCTACATCCACACTGGATGCTCTTTCACCTGTCCCAGAGATCTCCTGAATGGGAGAAGCAAAGCAGCTCACAGACATTACAGCCTGAGGAAAACTACTGCAGTAAAAGAACCAGCCTCACATTACATGCCTGGCAGAACATGAGTTGCACAGGTCCCTGGCCTCTTGAAGACAAGGGATGGTGCCAATGTCAGTGCTGTAAAGCTGTGGGCAACCTGTGGACAAAGAGGTTCTTTGCTCCTGTGCAAAGCAGAGTAGGATTTACTTATCCATCAGAAGGTTGTTCCTTCACTGAACAAACTCAACACCAGACATGAAATAAAATCCTTTGGTTTTCTCTGCACAGAATGCATTTGATCCAGAACTGATGAAGTTTTAAGAGAAAATTAAACTTCCTGACTTCCTTTAGGAGTGACATGAAGTGGCAGATGGGGGTGGCTACAGTTAAAGGAATTGCTAGATACCTAGGAGGTTTAAGAAAGCAAGGTTTGTACTGAAATGTGAAAGGAGAAGTAGAGTTTTCTGGAACATGTTTCAGACTGTCAAGCAAAACAGCTGTATCAAGGAGATCCTATTAAATGGCTGCAAGTTCTCATTCCAGACGAGGCATTGAATTAGCACAGTGGTTGCAGAATCTGTTGGATAATTGTCCTCTGGATAATGATGGTAGAACATACTTCTGTCCCTTCAATAAAAACCAACCCACTGAAACAAAAACACCCTACTGGCTTGGCAGTTTGGGTCACAAAATATGCTTTTCCCTATAATTTTCTATAATTTCTGGATTAAAGACTAGTGATTTGGGATCTCTTAGATCTTGAGCTTGTATAAATCAACAATGTCTGTGTTTGCCTTGACAGGGAAAAGAATTATGCAGCCTCAGATCTTGGAGGTGAACTTCAATCCTGACTGTGACAGAGCCTGCCAATACCACCCTACCTTTTTTAATGATGTCTTCAGCACCCTATTTCTGGATGAAACAGACAACTGCCATGTGACACGCATTGTCTAACCACAGGAAACATGACTCTATCAATTTCCTTCTCAGATATGCTTAACAGCAGGATTTATATGTCAGTTCTATGAGCTGTTGATGCAACTGTTTTCCTATACTGATCACCAGGGAAAAAAAAATGTATCAGAAGGATATGCATATACCTTATACTGTGCTGATAATCCCTCTGTCTGCATTGTCCTTGTCTTGCTTTGTTCTTTCTGTAAATCATTGGTGTGTGTTGACAAAGTGTCTTGTTTATTGAATATTGGAGACCTCAGAGTAGGACTTGTTTTTCAGGTAGCCTGATTGCTTGCTTGCTGGAAACATTGCACAAGTTCCTTGTGTCAACATTAAAACTATAATTTACTGAATCACGTTGGGGTTTGTATGTCCCTTTCTTATCTATCCCTCCTACACAAAGATCTAAAAAGTTCTGCTGGGTGGGAAATAATATAATAGTAATAGGGTATTTCACTGCAATGAACTGTGGGGTTAATGAGACTTAAGATTTTATGGATCTTCCCATTTTTCTTATTTAAAAACAGAGAAATAAACCCTGCAGCATTTAGGAACCTTCGCTGTTATCCTTAGCCTGCCCCTTAAAGAAATCAGATTTCTGAGGAAGTGAGCAGGAGGCAATGTCTGGAGCAGCACAGGAATGCAGAAGCCTAAAGGAATGAAAGAGATATTGACAACTCCTAGAAGCCCAAACAGTGTTTGGACTTCAAAGTTTAGGGCCTAAGAGAGAGGTATTTGGCAGTGGGGTGTCCATTTGAAACGAATCATTCCTAATCTTTCCTCAAATCAGGGTCACTTGGCTGAAATTGAGCAATTTTATCTGCAAGTTGCAAAAAATTCTGCCGTCCGTCATGACATATATATTCTATGGGTAGTAATTATTTAAGCTAGTTTGCAGAAATTAGGATGTGCTTGAGAAGAGAGTACAGTTATAAAACTGTGTCAGTGTTCTAAACCTCGCTTCAAACTTTGCAAACATGCAGTGCGTTATCCCTCGTGATCAGGAACATAAAGGAATATTCGAGGCTATTTCAGGCTGGTATGCAGGACCCTGCTTTGTTCCACTGACTGCAGCATAGACTGGAGAAATAAACTTAGGAAAATCCAGTTGCTGTGCAGGTGGGGCAGAAGGGAGAGCAGGATTGCACAGACAGAAGTGATGCTCATACTGTGCTAGCCTCCTGCTCAAGGGAACCCAAACTGGTTTGGATTCCTTAGGTAGATTTGATTAAAGAAATGTTGTGAGTGGGTTCTCACAGTTTCTTTACAGGTGCTCTAAATTCCCTGGTTTGTCTTGGCCATTGCAAATGTGGGAAGAGATGAAGGAGTTGTCTTTGAGGCTGTAGCATCTTGCTTCCTTCAGTGTTTTTCTGCTCAAAACACTTTAATAATGATACCAGCAAGGAACAAGGTTAGTAAGTTTACATGTAGTTTAATGCATTTAGCTGAATGCATGTACAGTTCTTCAAAGTGGGAAGGCACAAATTGTTAAAAAGAGCTTGTCTTAAACGTTTCCAGAGTACAATGACCAGAAGACAACTATCTGGTGGCTGTAGTGGGACACATCATAGCACAAAAGCACTGTGCCTAGTGGTAAGCATGAAAGATTCAGGCCACTATCATGCCTGTCACTGTTAGGAACACCTTTCTGGAAACTGCTAGTGTGCGGCTGGATTTCTTCCTCTGAACATAAGGAAGTTTGAGGTCCTGCTTTCTTCTAGTAACAGTTAAAATGCTGTTGTCATGTAACATATAATGCTGTAATAGGGCACTTACCACTTGTCAATCAAGACTTTATTTTAGTTTGCTATAAAACCCAGTCAGGCATACACCCCTTTGTGGCTTGCCTAATAAAGGTGTATTTGTTTCGTCAACTTATAATTACCAAAGTAACGGTAGAAGTAGTTCAGCTAAAAATTAAGGCCATAACTTTATATAAAAAATTATTGGGGGAAAAAAAATGGCTTTGGCTGAAAACTGCTTATTCAGGTTTTTTCTTGTTGCGATTGTCCTTCCAGATCCGATAATTGAGTGCAGAAGCCAAGCTTAGCCAAGCTAGATAAGGAACCATCAAATAAGCTGCTGTTTTGTTGATGTTATACCAGGAAGCAGTCATAGCTGTTGCTGTACCAGTTGTAAGCAGGAGAGTCACCAACCCCTGAAACACAGAAGGTGGTTAGTGTTGTTTTTACTCATTGCATTTCCTTGACTCCACAGTCTGTGTGTCACTCTTTTCACTTAGCTGTGGCACCTGTTCTATCCCTCTGTGAGTTAAATCCTTCTCAGAAAACCAGCCAGCAGGAAAAGATGATAGATTTCTGCTGAGTTACAAACCACTTCAAGTCATAAAACAATACAAGTACAAGAAAGGGCAGTTTCTCTCACCCCTAGCCTCTTTAGTGGGGAGTGAGACACTTCCCAGAGTGACTTTGAGCAAGCAGACCTGTCCAGTTTGTTCATGTCACCTGAAGAGATGAGGTGTGAATGCATCTGTGATGGACTGCAGAGCCTTTCCCTGTTACAGCATTGCATGTACAGCTAGAGAACCAGGCAATTTTTTTTATTATTACCAATTCTTATTTTTGAGACAAGCTGTTTTCCTTCAGAGAACTGCAGAAAATGAGTATTTTCTAAAAAAGGTGTTGATCACCTGAATAACGTTGTAATAAGCTGCTTATCACTGCTGTTTGCCAGAGAGACCTAGGAATTGCAGTAAGGCATAAATGTTTGTTTTATAGTCACACAAAGCTCTTACCAAAGGCTGGCAGAAAGAGCTGCTTGAAATCTATCAATTTAAGGATGGTCTAGATCTGTAAATTCTCTCAGATGGCTGCTGGCATGCATTAAAGAGAATTTTAGAAAATTTCTGCAAGCCATATTCTGTACTCAGGCCCATTTTCAGGGGGAAACCTTTCATGCTAATACCTTGTAAATAAGAGTAGGAGCCTTTGGTACAGAAACTTAGTTTTCCACTTACCCATCCTATTTTGTGAGCTCCAAAAAATATTGGAGTCCATGCCCAGTTTAATGCCAGGTTCCCTGCATACAGACCCAGAGGAACCACCGACTTTTCATTGAAGCCCCCCAGTTCCTTCCACACGAGGTAGGAGCCATATCTGCAGAAAGCAAAGGGGAAGTGTCATTCACTACACTGCTTAAAGCTACCACGCGTTCTTGATCAAATGAAATAACTTCAGTGCAAGGGTCTAGATTAATTTGGAAGATTTAGATATCCAGGCACTACTTGGCAGAGTAACTGACAGCACAGGCTTGATCAGCTGCTCTGGATAATAACATGGAGAAAGAAAAATTCCCAATCATGCCAGAGTTCTCACTTCTAAGTGCATAGAAGCAGATAACCTACTGCATTTCAGTCTTAAAAGAGAATGCCATGTTTAAATTGAAACAAGTCTAAGTCAAATAGTGAAGAAACTTTGTTTTGGTACTAGGACGTGATGCTTCAAAGATTTTAAAAAAGTAAATCAAAACCCAGTTTTTAAGTGGATGAAATAAATGGCATTGAGCAGAATGCCAAAGCACAATTGAGTATGGGGAGCAGGAGGAGCCCTTTAGTCACTTTCATTACTTTCACAGGGACTGAACAATGCAGCTTTGCTATTTTGGCAGTTTGATTTTACAGAATAACGAAAACAAAAGAAAGTTAGGGCAGAGTAAGCATTAGAAACTTCAGTTTCCTAAGTGATTTCCAAAGCACAGTGTGGACTTGAACTTGTTCATACATCTGACTTCAACTTCAGACCAAGATTGTGATGTGCAGATCTAGGAAGCTAAGTGTCAAGAAAGGCAGGTAAGCTTATTAAATCTTGCTTTTAGTTATTCATTGCTTTCCATATATTCAAGAGATTCTGAAGGAATGAAATGTCTTGATCATTCAAGGAATGTGTGTGCATGATGGATTAGAGGAAAAAAAGGCTGGTACTAAGTATGATCTTTTCACTGGGCTGGATGTATAATACATAACCAAGACCATCCACCTTAGGATACACTGACTCTGCTATTACCAAAATAACTGATAAGCTGTCACAATCTGGACTTGTTTAAGGTATTTAACCTGCTACCCAGATTTGTGATGAAGAGTCCAGACACAGGGTTACAGATTGTGCAACCAGCTTGAAGGAAGTTGGGAAAGCCACCCAGCTCCTTTCTCCTTGATAAAAAGCATGTTTTTATTCATAGGCCAGTAATGATCTCATTCAAATGCTAACTCTTCAAATACACAAGTATTCCACTTAAATAAGTTAAAAAGTACAGCCTGCACAAGGAGAAAGAAAAGAGAATACTAGTGCGGAGGGACAGGACATGAGGCTAAAAAAACTACACAGCTTTTCTGGAAAGAAAATGAAACCAAAATGAGAGAATGTGGGAGTGCCAATCTAGCATTCAGTTTCATCCGTTGCATTATTGAGCTCTGTTAGAACAGTTCTGTCCTAATTTACCCCACCCTTTTCTTTTAATTTTCCTAAAACTACTGAAGGACATACTTAGAAGAAATCCCAGTGCTGCCTTGCTCCACTGTTTCCAGCTTGGCAAGTCTTCACCTCAGAGTGAATGAGGAAAGCAAATTAATGGCAGCTTTTCAAGCTCCTGCTTTTGATGTGGATACATCTGCATACAAAATGTCCTATCAAACCCACACACAACTCCCAAAACATGTTTTTTACCTGTTAAACAGATAGCTTGACACAGTTTCTTACAAACATACAGCCATAGGAGTACAGTCATAGTCCTCTGGTCCAGCATTATACCAAAAGCAACTTTGAGATCAGGTAAGTGCCTTAATACAATGTGAAAAACATACCCCATAGATGTATAGAGAGTTCCCCAAACAGGAGCAAACACCCAGTTAGGTGGACACCAAGATGGCTTCTGTAAAGCTTCATACCACACTGGGATTTCCCTTTTGGTTATACTGCTTCCTAAAAATCCTCCTGCATGGGGCAGGAGTGTGAAACCTACTGCTGGGGCCCAGGCTGGTACCACTTCCATTGAGACTGTGAACCTGAAACAAAACCAAACATTGATTGGCAGAGAAGTTTTAAAATGCAACTGCAAAAGTTTCCATTTTTAACAGATTTTAAAGAGATGCATGTGAGATCTGATCCACAGCCTAGTCTTGTCAGTGAGAGAGATTGCAGCTGAAATTAGTGGATCGTGTACCAATACACCTGTAAAGGAGCCAGTGGAAAGCTGGGCCTTTACTTTCCTCTCAGGTGAGTGCACTAAGATTACTGAATTCTACCTACAGAAATATCCTCAACCATAATTATGCCAGAGGAATAAAGCAGTTTGATATCATATGAACTGCACTTGGAAATTAAATAAATGCAGTAAGAAGTGTGTATTTCTGTATTCACCAAAAAGCCCACTCCCTCAATGAAATGGCAGAGCCAAGAAAGAAAAGAGCACGTGCTTTCCTGTGCTCAAGCAAAATAATGTGATATTTTGTCTGCAGGATGCTCAGTGCGAGTCAGAGGGATGTGAATCAGTAGCAGACACTTGAGAAGCTGCCGCGGAAAACAAACACCGGGGAGGACAATGAGAAGGTAAGTACTTAAACGATGTTTTGCTAAACAAAGAAAGCGATCTGGATACATAGGGAGTACACCTTTGGCTCCTTCATGAAGCATTCAGTCAGTTGCAGCAATTGTAGCTGCCAAGCCCATTGAATTTGCCTACAGAAGCAGGGCTAAGTAATGCCTTGCTCTGCTAGGCCATGCTGCTTTAGTTAGGGTACAGGCAGCAGGAAAACCAACAAGCAAAGAAGGAGGAAAAAGCTTCATTGCAGATCTTCTGGCCAAAAGCCAAATGCTACAGAAGAGCTGTGCTTAGTTTGCTAAAATGTAAACATTAGAGCTACAATAAAAAAAAGGGGCAGAACTGAAAGATGTTTTTTCAAATATACAGTAGGCAAATACACCCAATTCCTGTTAATCTGTTATGCAGGAGAGAGATTATGTTATGAGAGATTACAGCAGTGGGGAAAGAGCAACTGCAGGAGGCCCAGCAGAGAAAGTAAAGTTTTAGATCAATGAGCATGTCAGAGGCTTGTCAGAGAAAAGTGCCATATTGATATTGTCTTGGCTGTTGTCTTTCCCTGGATTTCAAAGCTTCTATTGCTATAGTCATGACTGCTGGGATGAGGAGGCAGGGAGTGAGGAAGAGGAAATCCTACTTGTGACAGATGTGCTTAAACTGATAGGAGGTGGCACAGATGATGCTTTATTGTCACAGCTCTGACCTGGTGAATTTCTGTTTGGAGATCAGGGTAAGCTTGGGCAGCAAGGGAGCTCTTGCATTATGGTTTTTGTCCCTGCACTCAGGGCTCTGCCCACACAGCCACATAGATCGAGAGAAATCCTGGTGATAGAAGCAGAGCAGAGTTTTGAAGGCAAACTGAGCATGGAGGAACTGGTAAGGCACAACAGATGAGAAAGGTCGAGAGGGGTAAACAAGAAAGGGCAGGTAGGCCTGGGCTGTGGGCTTGGAGGAAGTCAGCAGTGAATAGAAATACACACAAAAAAGGCAGCAGACAAAGCCATCAAAGAGATACAAGTCAAGGTCAAAAACAGAATAAAAGATGGAGTGGGTGAATAAAACTAAGCAGGGAAGAATTCAGAACTGAGGCTTGGGAGAAGGACAAAGGGGAGAATGATGTGGTACTCTGCTGTGATAGGATCAATTAGGTCTTGGGTGGAGGATGGACAAGGAAGGGAGGAAAAAATCTGCAGGGCTCATTGCTGCCATACTTCCTGCCTAGTGGATTCTACTTCTGAGGAAGCATCTTAAATGGAGCAGAGGAGTTCCCCTGTTCTCCTGCACTTAGATCTGTGCTGTTATTTCCTGAGGAAGCAGGCTGTCAGCTGCCGTGTACACTACTTGTCATCCCCACTGACAGCATGAAAGGCTCTGCTTTTACTGGGATGTGAAGCAATTGCCATGTGCAGGAGCAACAAGGTGTGATGGGAAGAAGAGCTCCAAGCACAATGATTCTCTTTGGCTGCCTTTAGATGAGTAATTCCCAAAGGTTAAGTTAGAAATTTAAAGTTAATAAGATCTCACTAATTTTTAACCCTTTTGCTTTGCCTACAGGGTGGCCAGGCTTAGCTCTCTACACATGCTGTGATACCTGCAACTCCAGCATGGCTGCCAAATACTATTTTTTCAAAAGTGATAAGCAAGAACCCAAAGGGCTTTATGCTTTATTTGGATGTTCACAATATAAGGGTGGTTTCCTTGCAGCGTTCAGCAACTGGGTTTTGTCAGGGGTTCTGTCAGCTTCCCCCCACGGAAGAAAGTCTGAAAGTGTTCTGTAAGCTCTAAGTGCTAAATACTATAGAATTGAAACAATACTGCTCTGTTGCAGTCATTAGTGAATAAATGATGTACCCATGCATGTTGGAGGAAGAACACTGAAATAATTCTTAAGAGAAAGAAAAGCAGGCAGGCAAATAGAAACAGGGAAGGCACAAAGCAAAGGAACAAGGGAAGTGAAGCCACTCATGCACAGCGAAGGGGAGGAAATAGAAATGAAGAGATTGAACATACTGGCTGCAATTGAATGTTGGTGTCCCAGTATTTTAACTACTATTACTACTAATAAATTATGTGCTGTATTTTCCAATAGTACCTCTCAGGATTTCCCAGGCATGGCAAAGTACTCTGTCTTGCAAGGAGAAAGAGACCGTGCAGCAAGATGTGCTAGCAGCAAGACCACAGCTGTCCATCAGCAGTGGGAGTTCTTCATTCCCCAGAAATTCCACAGAAATTTAATACTAGTATCAATTTTCCATAAAATGCATAGGTAACTCAGAAAACAGCATTAGCTGATTATGGAAGAAGCCATGTCTGTCTGTCTCTGGTTATCTGATGTAGGTCTTTAGCAAGAGAATGAGTAAAAGGCAAGGATGCACTGGAGAGTCTGTGCATTGGCCAGTGCTGCAGTCTTTGTTTACCTGTGCAGTACAAGAGCTGTGCAATGTTTCCAGAACACCCTGTACATTTTCTAAAAGTAAGGTAACCACAGAGGTTCATCAGCCCTGCCTTCCTTTCAGCGTATAGCTGATGATCTGAAATGAATCGGTGAGAACTTACACACCACAGACTTGCTAACACAGCCCCACTTGCTGCAGCAGTATTACTCAACCTAGAAATAATAACTACTTTCCCAATCATATCCCAGCTCCAGGGCGAGTTGCACAATATTCTTGCACCCTCATTTTCACACTGAAGAACGCTGGATGTCTGTGGATGATACCTGCAGTGTACCCAGCAGATATCTGCCTCTAAGAACCACCAAGGTTGGAAATATTTTCTTCTCACACACACTTTACTTGTTTACTTCTTTTCCACTTCTTATCTCTGTTCTGCAACATATTCTTCATCATCCTGCCCCTTTTCTGTTTAGCCCTAGTGTGACTTCAGGCAGTTTCAGCAGTGCAGTGAGGGCTGCACTAGGCCACTTTGCTTTACATACAGGTTAGAATAATTTTTCTAGGTATTCAAAACATCTGACTTATCCAAAGTTAGTTCCAGCTACATAAAGTAAAAGGAGAAATAAAGGGGAAAAAAACCCCAGTAGTTAAACTTGCTGCCTCATGTGCCTCTCTGTTGTTTTTTTATGGTGGTATAACATGAAGAAAAAACTAACAGAAACTTTGTGCCCTCTTTCTGGAAAAATCATTCTGCCCAAAGAAAGGGATGGGATGCTCTGTAGGTGGGATTAGATATATCATGACAGAGCAGCTGGGTTGCTTCAGCCTGACGAAAAATGAACTAAAACTCTTGTTTGCCTTGAGGAGGTCTCTGCCTTTCCCTCCTTGGGGCACTCTGTCAGCAGGAAGGAGAAAGAAGGTAGGAAAGGAGAACTGCTTTCATCCCATTTTCTTATACCCGTGCTGAGAAAACTTCAGACTTGTTCCATTCTTGTGCAGCTTGGGGCTGGCTACTCAATCACATGGGGCTTAAAAATCGCATTAAAAACACAAAGGAAAATCTCCCAGCAGGGCTAAATCACCCTCACAGCCCTGGGGTTCCCAGTGCCCAGTGCTTGGAGATCGACTGACAAAGTTGGGATCATGGCATGGAAGGGGGGTCCCTAAGCCACATGCTCTCCCTCTCATCCTCTACCATACATTTTTTGAGGGCAGATGAGGCTCTGCCCAGGTCCGACAGGCAGCATGCAAAATTTCCCCAGGAAAAAGGCTTCTTCCCAAGATAGCTGAAAAATTAAAGATAAGATACTTAATTTATAGTGATAAACTATTTATGTGTGTTGTGGTTTTAATTCCTGGGTAGCTGCAACACTAAAATCAAATTTATGTCACAGTCTATGACAAAGAATACAGCTACCACAAAAAAAAAAAAGCAGGCTTATCTTTGCTATCTAATCTCAAGTAATAGAGACACTTCAAACAATAAGTGTTATATAAATATCTAATAAGTGTATGATATATGTTTATAATATGCATTTAGAATTTTTTTTAAATGGTATTTATTTAAGACTATAATGCAAGGCTTACAAATGGAAACAAAAAATCACACTGCCCAGGTTACACTTCTTTCAAAGGGGCAGAGCAAAAGTTGTGCAAATAAATCTAAGATTCATTCACATACAAGGAAGTGAAATGTATACTGGAGCAAGATCTTTGCTGGGGGAATTTGCCATTTACTGCTCAGTCTCTTCTTGTTGACACTTATGTTACAGGTGGAGGCAGCCACGGACTGGGATATGGTCACATGTATGTCATATATCTCCTACATTACTGCCCATATAATTCAGCTAACTTGAGAAGCTCACTGGCTTTTCTAGGTATTTTTCCTGGAGGCTGACACAAATGGAAGAAATCATCTTACCAAATAGCACATAGAATAGAAAAGTGAGAAAAACCTGCTCACCGTGATCCTTTCGAATTGGTCCAAATAAAAAGTCACCATAATTTCTTGCTATCGTGACACATTTTCTGTCTCCCAAGCTGTACTTACACAGTCTCTTTTACTGAGCTGCTGTGACTCAATGCTTGATACTGTTTCATAACCTTGCTTCATGCAAAGTCGTTACACAATTGCAACTCCGGCATGGCAACTTTCACTTTTTAAGAAATAATCTTAGCGTTGAACGCTCAAATTATATCACAGTGCATTTTGGGCTGATTTATAAGCATCACTCAAAAACTCGGAATTAAAACCAAAGCCCTTTCTTTCACCCTTAAAGAAATGTTCCTCGGTGACACTGAAGGAAGACACCTTTAGTTAAATAGCAGCGTGAACACTTCTCCCAAGTGCGGAGAGGGAATGTGTCCCGCGTGCGCGGCAGAGCCGCCGGTCCCCGTGAGACCAGAGGAACAGGTTCGGCCTTTCTGCCGTGCGCGCACACCTGTGAGCCACTGAAAAACTCGTGTGCCAGGTCAAAATTAAGAATAAGCTTCCTAGCTTGGTTCCTTTTTTTTTTTTTCCTCTGTTTGTTTGGTTTTTTTAAAAGCACTTTCCATGCTAAACGTCGGCATGGAAAAGCCGTGAGTGTTTGCCCAAGTCCTCTCCGCCCGTGAGCGGCAGCTCCGTGCCGCCCCGCCTGTCTCCATCCAGCGCCGCAGGTCCCGTCCTGCCCGAGGGATCCCGGCTGGCCGGCACGGGGCTGTCGCCGGCAGCAGAGAGCGGGATCGCCCCGCTCAACCCGCTCCGCCAACCCGCGGGGGAGCCGAGGGCGCCGGGACGCGGCGGGTCTCGGCGGCGGCAGCGCTCCGGGAGCGCCGGGACCCAT
>VZTF01005326.1:90964-111374 GCA_013397755.1 Cnemophilus loriae | reverse complement strand
CGGCCTCCGCGGCGCTGCGCGGCGGTGGGGCAGCTCCCGCCCCGGCGCTGGGGACCGGGCGGCGACCCTGAGCGACCTCCTGCAGAGCTCGGTGGAGGCCGAGGAGCCGGGCGCGGCGGCGGCGAGGCGGGAGCGGCGGTGCCCCCGGGAGGGCACGGTGCTGCTCTTCCCCGGGCAGGGCAGCCAGTTCGTGGGGATGTGCCGCGGGCTGCAGCAGTACCCCGCCGTGCGGGACATGTACCGCCTGGCCGAGAAGGTGCTGGGCTACGACCTGCTCTCCCTCTGCCTGGAGGGGCCGCGGGACGCGCTGGACCGCACCCAGCACTGCCAGCCCGCCGTGTTCGTCGCCTCCCTGGCCGCCGTGGAGAAGCTCAACCACCTGCAGCCTGAAGTGAGAGGCCGCGGCGGGCGCGGAGGGCTGGGCCGGGGGTCGGGGCGGCGGCACCTCGGGCCTGCCCCGCGGTGCGGCTGAGGCGCCGCTCGGCTCTGTGTCCCCGCAGGTCGTGGAGCGCTGCGTGGCGGCCGCTGGCTACAGCGTGGGGGAGTTCGCGGCGCTGGTCTTCGCTGGAGCCCTGGGCTTTGCTGAAGGTGCCCGGAGGACGTGCGGAACTCCCTGCTAGGATCTCCCATCCCGGGCCCGTGCTGTTTCCAAAGCATTGCCTGTTATCACTGTGTCCCTCCCGCTTTTTATTTTTAATTAGAGGACAAATTTTACTTTCTACTTCCACTGTTCGCTTTAACGTGTGTAATACGGCATTAAAAGCATTGACGTTTCACGAGAGTGAACAACTGCCCTTTCTTGCGCGCAGGTGCCCACGCTCACATTTACGCAGCATCTCTGTTTCTCTCCGTAGCGCTGTACGCGGTGAAAGTGCGCGCCGAAGCCATGCAAAAGGCGTCGGAAGCTGTCCCCAGTGGAATGCTCTCGGTTGTCGGTCGGCGAGAGGCAAATTACAAATTTGCCTGCCTGGAAGCCCGTAAACACTGTGAATCGCTGGGCATAGAGAACCCCGTATGCACAGTTTCAAACTATTTGTTTCCAGACAGCAGAGTCATTGCAGGACATTTGCAGGTATTGCTTCAGAGTAACTATTCCTTCAGTTGAACTGAGCATTTCACTTTTTAAAAACTTTTACTTTGCACATCTGTGTGGGTGTTCTGTATGGCCTTAGTTTGTCCAAACAAAAGTATTTGATCCGTGGGGTTTTTTTCCAGCATATGTTCAGTTG
Organism: Cnemophilus loriae; assembly: GCA_013397755.1. NCBI lineage: Eukaryota > Metazoa > Chordata > Aves > Passeriformes > Corvidae > Cnemophilus > Cnemophilus loriae. The sequence goes on along the minus strand of VZTF01005326.1, from coordinate 110,145 downwards.
TTGGGTAGGGAAAGGAATCCCTTTATCACAGTAAGTCTGATGAGGTGATTCTTGGGGGGTGACTGAGAAAACCTTTGTTGTGCAAGACTCACTTCTCTCTCTTTTTTATAGGCTTTGGAGTTTTTGCAGGAGAATGCCCGAAAATATTATTTTAAACGTACAAAAATGCTTCCAGTCAGTGGGGCTTTTCATACCAGACTTATGGAACCAGCAGTAGAGCCACTGGCTGAAGTCCTAAAATCGATTGAAATTCAGAAACCGCTGCTCTGTGTGTATTCCAATGTTGATGGCAAAAAGTACATGCACTCAAAGCACATTCAGAAGCTGTTAGTGAAGCAGGTGGTGTCACCTGTTCTGTGGGAGCAGACCATGCACTCAGTGTACGAAAGAAAGCAAGGAACAGAATTTCCGTACACGTATGAAGTGGGGCCCGGGAATCAACTAGGAGCCATTCTCAAACAATGTAATTTAAAGGCCTGGAAACAATATAAACATGTAGATGCTCTGGAAGATGAGGAAGCAGCAGAGACTTAAAAACCTTTTGAGAAAAATTCAGCTTGTTTTTTTCTGATTTAAAATTTTGTGCTTCCAAAAGAGGAAGTCTTAAACATTCATGGCTTCTCATGATGTAAAGAGCACTATGTGCATAATCGCAATGAACATTTTCCTTTGAGTTCCTCAGGTGTGGAAAGGGGAGAGCACAGTTCGGCTCTTCCGTCTGTGTCGAGACTGCAAAGCTGTCAACAAACAGGCCAAGTAGCATTGTTTGGCCTCAATCCTGCAAGCAACTTTCTCTTGGGTTTTTTTTTTGTTTGGTTGTTTTTTGGGTGTGGTTCCAGTTGATAGCCTTGGCTGTCTGGTGCAGGGCTCGTCTGCAGGAGTGCCGGGGTTGTTGGCTCCAAGTTGTGGAGGGCTCTGCTCTGAGCTGGAGGGTGCATTTAGAGGAGCCATTTGTTGGGACGGTTTTCAGTGTGTTGATGTTCCTGTTTTCTAACTCAACTGACTTGTGGGGTGTTCATCTATGTAACATTCTCCTATTTTGTGTCTACATTGCCAGGTAGCAGCTGAGTGAGGCAGATGACGTTACCAGAAAAATTATTTTCTTAAACTATAAATAAACTATGAAGCTTTCCTTGCTATTTTTAATGCTTTGGGGTGCATCATTATTGGCTCTGTCCACGTGTGGATGGAAGTAACCTTCCTTCCAGTTGTCCAATGCCACACTGGTTGTGCTAAGTTACACAAGAAATGTTCACTGGGAAAAAAAGCTTAACAAAAATATTATGTACATTTCCTGGCAGCAGGAAATGATGAGCTGGAGAGCAACAGGTTGTCCTGAACCCTCCTGGAAAGAGCTTCCCGCTTCCTAGTTTGTATTTTTTATTTTGGTGTTTTAATGCTGTATTTAACTGATATATAGAAAAAAAATAGGATATATTACTTAACTCAAATGACTGACAGCATCTTCAATAATGTATTATGAAATGCAGGAGAACTTCCAATTACAGTACCAATCATTCTGTAATTTCACATTTATGAAAGGGAGAGTGAATTAAAAACACTGGCCCTTATTATCATTGCTAAGTGGACTGTATTATTAAACAGTTCTTTTGTGGACTGCAGCTGGCAGCTGTGCCTGCCCTTACGGTACAAATTCCACTTTTAGCATGTGTAAACATTAACAATTAGTAAAACACTGAAGAGTTTTTCAGCTTCACCATTGGACTGCTAGAGGCTGATGATTAAGGGCTGGAATAACTGTAAAGAAAATTATTTCAGTGAAGGTTCCTATGTTACAGGTAAGATGTTAATTATTCAGAAAAGTATACCAAAGTCTTCAGTTAGAATTATTGGTTAGACTATTGCAACTGAATCCCATTCATATTATTAAACACTGGATTGTGCTGTGTTATAAGTTTCTGACCACATCTTGTAAGACCAAATGCAATGTTGGTGACTTTAAAACCAGCTTTTATGATAGTTGAACCTGAGCGTGGTGTGTTGGTGGCACTACTTTTAGTGCTCTAACATTTACGAACTTTCTTTTTAATTCTTTAACCTTTCTGATGAAATGTTGGAGACCTGTTTTCTATTTGTAGTGTTCTTGTCATAATTTTTTCCTTTCCCCCCCCCCTCATTTCACTTGGTTGTACACTTTGCTCAGAATTAAAGCTCTTTGGGAAAATCGTGCTAGAAATCTCTTGTTTGCAAACCATTAGATAACCTTTGCACTTTTGTCAGCTGCAGAATGCTGAAGGGAAATTTGTATCCTAAGAGCATTCCAATCTTGTGGGTCTTGTTTAATTAGTGGGAAGGAGGACCCGTCACCACTGCTGGGTATTTGCTTTTCTTCTGTGCAGTGGTTGAGCTGAGGCTGCTCCTCAGTGAACTTTGTGTCTCCAAAACCGGAAGCCAGAGGGAATCATGCTCTTGTGCTGATGTTGCAGTTTCTAGGAGCAGAAAAAGTGTGATGGAGGTGTTTGTCCCTCTGTATGGAGAGTGTTCAGGGCTTGATTCTGTGTGGTGCCCGTCAGCACAGCCTCACCTCATGTGCATTGTAACATTGCCTATGGCTGGGCAGAGAGTGCCCAAGTAATTAAGAATCCTGGATCTCAGAGCATTTCTTTAATGTGTTTTTTCATCTATCCCCTCTGCTTCTGGGAACTGAATGTTTGAGATGTGAGAAATCAGCGTGGCTCCGTGCCTATGAACAAGCAGAAACAGGATGTGGAAGAAAATCAAGTGCCGTAAATGCTGTCACATATGAGGAAGTGTGCAGTGAAAAAAAACAGAATTAACGTTGGGTCTCGTGAGTCAGACTGTGGGGCTGTGACTAAAGGATTAACTAACTGTGCTCCACAGGTGAAAGAGGAGCCTGGCACTGACTGCTCCCTGGTACTCCAGTTAGTGCTGATTGGTGTGGCTTTGGCTGCTGTTTGCTTTGTGTTTCACTTGTTTCTTTGCTGGGATTGAATTTTATATTCCTCGAGACTGTGTTTTGCTCCATACATGCTGGATGATGAAATTCCCTCCTCTTGTGATTCAAAGCCTTCCATTATGGATTACAAGAATGGGAAAAAGGAGAGTCACCCCACATAGTTCTCGGATGACGTATGCAGTGAGATTATCCTGTTCATCATTGCTCCCCTGTGCACAAAGGTTATTTATCTAGAAATAACTACTTGGTAGTGTTAAACTGATTCAGCTGGGAAGAGTCAATTTTTTCATAGCTAGTACTTTTATTACACATTAATAGTTTGTTGATTAGACCCTCCTAATGTTAAATTTTACCCTTTACTATATAATAACTTTAACATTTTTTTCTATCACACTACTATTACAGAGCTAAACGGAGCAGTCAATTCACTGACAAAACTTTGGTCTGTTTCTTTGGCTATATGGGCCAACTTCTGGCCTGTGTGTGACTACAGTTCCAGGTGTGCTAACTGTGCTTTTCGAGAAAAATCTTGCCTACCTGCTGCTAAAGGGCACATCAGCTTGAGAGCATTTTGGAAAAATGTGACACTGGAATATGTGCTGCTGCTGCTTGAATTTCTGGGGTATGCTGGAACCATCACCCTTTACATTCCTTCTTTGCATGCTTTCCTTTTGCTCTGCATTTCAAGTCATTTGAAGATATTTCGAAGTCCTTTGCATGAAACAGTCAAATGAAATAGTCTAGTGGAGCTTCATTTTTCTTTTTCCCAGAAACGTTTTTTGAGATGGGCAGTTAGGATCATAATGGGATTTAGGCACCATTCATTAAAGAGAGGAAGCATGTCCCTCAACATGCTTTAATCTGGCTTGATTTGGCATTTGTCTTCACTAAAGAGGGGTTTAAATTCCTTGTCTGATTTAAAGCAGAGACTTGAACTTGAAACTCCAACTTCTCTGATGAGCGCTCAGATCACAAGTCCACTGAATATTGTATTTTCCTGTTTCAAAAATACACTAAGGGTAGGAGTTGCTTGTCTGGGCAAGAAGCAGGCATCCCCTGTGCTGAGGGGAATACCCAAACCACAGAGATGCACTTTCGTTTTCTCTCACTGAGAGAGTCTATAGCTGCATACTGAAAACCAGCTTCAATAGCAAAGAGCAGAGAAGATGCACCCAGATATAGACAGAATAATCAGGCACGAATGGGAGATGTTGTTGAGAGAGGAAAACCCCAGCTGTGCCCTAATGGCCACCCATGGAGTCCAGGAGGGTGACACCTCGACCATCTCCATCCTCTTAAGTTGTGCTTATGTTCCCCTCACGCTTCTATTCCCCCCAAGCACGTGCCTTGCAAAAAGACACGCATCCTCTGAGAAAATCCCTTCTCAGAATCCATCAAATTCTTGGGGTTTTGTTCTGGGCAACTCATAGTTTTACTTTGAAAAGGGGCAGAAGATACTGCCATTAATGTGTGATAGCAGAGTCTTGGAAAATAAAGCAGACAACATTACAAAAGGTTTGAAGCCACAATTTAATTTTAAAAAAGTATCATGGTTTTAATCTTTACTATTGCTTTTACAGTGTTAAAATTTAAAGGATGGCCAGCATGCCTTCAGTTTTCCTCACATCCAGAATCTCTTAAACAAACTCACTTATAGGAAATAGACACTTTATATTGCATTAAACACAAAAAAGACAGACTTTCTAATCGCCTGGAGTCACATTTCAAAACTATCAAGTCAGGCAGTTATCCAGCAACAACCTCCTTGTTTTAAAAGTTTTTTCTTTAAAAAAAGATATGAAACAGCAGTGACCCAGCACTAGCCTAGGTTTTAAATATTAAAGAGATTTTTATCAGTGTAAATTTGAAAAACAAACCAGCTGCCACCACTAGGGTGTTAATGATGTTGGTCAGTGTCCAGCAATGACCTCCTGTTGTAATTCTGTGTGTTAATTCTACAGTCCATAATTCATGGCCCACCAAAAGACAGCAACAAGCACGGCTGCAGGCACCAGCTTCTGGCAGAGGCACCTGACAGGAAGCCTGCAAGTCTGTGGGAAGAAAGGGGATGGTAATTAGAAATAACAAGCAGCAAAAAGATGGTGCAAGGAAACTAAGAGTGCCTGTGTGGGAGGTCAGTGTGGGCTGAGAGCACGGTCCAGTTCTCCTGCAGAAATGCAGAGAGGGTCAATTTTGCTGGTGGCTCCAGCCACTAAAGAATCCTCCTCTCTTGTCTGAGTAAATACTACTGGCAGCAGCTCTGCTCATCTGCCCAGGGACACCCTTCCAGCATTTGATAGTGGCAGATGCCTCCCCTCTGAGTGGAGCCCTGTGAGTTGTGTGGGATTGGGGCAGCATCCTCTGTCTTTAAATGAGAAATTTCAGCCTAAAGAGAAAAAAACAGGGCACTGAGGGGGCACCAACAAACTAAGGGATAAACCCCAGCCTGAAGCCACATTATATGCTTCACTCACTGACATTACAAGGGAGTCAGGTGTTCCTGTTGCCTACTTGTCAACAAAAAGGTGGGAGAAAAGCGAGAGAGCATACCCAGCCTCCATAGCCAGTGATCCACTTTGTCCAGTTACTGCTCAAAACATTTCCAAAGCTTCTTATAACACTTTTAATAACATTCCATGTCTGGAAAACACTGATAGCAACCCTGATTATTTAAACAAAACAAAACAAAGCGTGAGGATAGAAAATTTATTCTAAAAAGTGGCAGATAAAATACCCATGTTTAGGAAACAAAAACCAACCAAGTCCAAACGAAAACCTTCAGTATATTCCTTCCCGAAAGTGTATGTGTACATGTATATTTCTCCAAATATTTGAGAAGAAGACCTTTGAAATCTAAAGATAATTTAGTTTCAGAATTAAGTGATTAAGTGACAATCTTCGTGGTTGTTTCAAACTTAGAAGAGCATAACCCAATGACAGATGTTTATCTCTGATGAATCAAGACAGCAATACAAGACTGACACAGCAATGCCACAGGCTTTCTCTGGAGTGTGAATCCAGCTTGGCTGAGGTAGAAGGTGTATATATATGTTATACACAGATATATTTATATGTTATGTTACACAGCTGTAATTGAACTGCATTCTGGTAGGTCTGCAGTGAGTGACCATCCCCTCCCAGAAGCAAGGAGAAGATAAGGTAGAGTACCTGGGGGTTCAGACACAGCTGAGTATCTCACGTTAGGACACTGCTGCATGTCAGTTAATAATTATGCAGGACAACCCTTCAGCTCACAGCAGATAAAAGGCAGCTCATACTAGTCCAGCCATGTTTTCTTGTATGTGCTTGGGTAGGTTATTGCACATGCAGTAACATGTTAATCCCACACTGGGCTGCAGGTCTCTCATCACTCAGTTGTGCTTAAAATTGTGTCTAAAGCTACTGTGCCTCTGAGGAATTTTAAATAGCAAGAAACTATTTAAGTCTTTTGACTTTAAAAGGCTGTTGTCTGTGGAAACAATTGACATTATTACAAAGCTTTTCTTTGTAAAACAAGCTGCTTTGCTTTTCTAGGTTCTCTATGAGGCTGAGGTAGTAGCAATAATTTTTTTTATTTTGTGTACAGAAACGTGCTTGTTTATCTAACATGATTTTAAAAGGATCTGCTAATAAGGTAACTTACACTCGTGCCAGGTGAAGCAGTGTTTCTTCTAATGTCCTGTGGTACCTCCTGTTAAATTCATCTCCGATCATGGCCAGTTGATGGCCAACCTGAGTAGCTGAGCTGCAAGGCAGTCAGGATGTGCACGTTAGAGGAGAACCCTGCAACAGCAATTCTTTAAAAGCAAATGTCAGGTACTGTTATTCCCCCAACAGCTGGGCTAAACTGGGCATGTAAAAGTGAAATGTTACAGAGGGTTAGTTTCCCATTATTTACGGTTTTATGGATTAAGCATTTTATGCCCATACAGGAAGAGTTTTGATGTTTTCATAAGAAGCTGCATATTTGGCACTTTTGAAAAAACATGTTGATTTTTTAGGTATTTCATTTCCTGATACAAGACAATGGGATTCTGGTTTGGGTTTTTTGGTTGTCCCCCTCCCTTTCCCCCCACGTCAAAATCTTGAAGCAGCCTTCACTTCTAACCTTTCAAAATATCTCATCTTACAAAAATGTTGGCTTTGTCACCCAACAGATTTACTCCAATGAGTTCCACTGTGCAGTGTGGGTCTCCAGCTACTGGGTGGTGCCTGGGTATGAACTGACCAAAACCTTAAGGCTTTTAAGGAGGTCCTTGGACATATAGAAACTTGAACAACATCTGTGGCATACATTGATGCTAAAAACTGCTTATGCTTTCCTGATGAAAATTTCGAATTAGACTTAGCTTCTCTTAGACATGTGTTTTTGTTCTGGTAGACAAATAATATGAACATACATTTTTATTTTAATTTGCATTTCTGCTGAGATCTGTTTACGGGATCTGCTGAATAGTAAGTGGGCTTAAGAGCTTAATTCTAGAGTCTGCTGAAAAAAAACCCTTGGGCTTGGTTTGGTCAGTCCACCAACAAAAAACCACCAGAAAAAACACAGAAAGGAATTTTCACAGATGGAGGAGAAAGGCAACCCCTGACTCTTGTACTGGAAAAAATGTATGTATGGGATTAAGAAAAACCCAAGGCAGCACTACTAGTTTGTTGTAAGTGGCGCCTGGAGAATTATGTAAAAATGGCTTCTTCAGCTGCTTGCAGTAACAGGTGGGTCTCTAATGAAGAGCCACATCTGTGCCCCTGTGCAAGATAAAAACTTACAGACATTTAATGCAATGTAATCTTGCACGGTCAGTATTAAGCACTACAGGTTATCGACACTTGCATCTATTCCATTTCCAGTAGTATGCACTATGATTACTTGGCTTAGCAGTTTTCTGGAAAGTCTGGCACTTTGTACTTGGGGAGGACAGAAGGAGTATTAATGTAGTGTGATACCTGATATCAAACTCCATTTGCTCTGTGGTGTCTGGAATTGTTTGGAGGTTACTGTAGGTTTCCTCTTCTGGTGCTCCATTGGGGTAGCTGGAGAGGACAAAGTGCCTGGGGGTTCTCCTGATTTGAGACATCTTACTCTGCAACAAGTCATGAAAGACAACCTCAGGGTTTCATGCTATGCAAGGTCTTTTCAGTTTAGATGGAAATTGTTTAAAGTGCTCTTAAAGTTACTTTTTTTACTTCTCCAGTCAGAACACGATAACTATTTTAAGAGTAGATAAAGGAAAGTTTCAGTGACCCAGCAGATGTCCAGCAATTCAAACATGCAGCATTTAGATGGCTGCTGCTTTTTACTGGCTCAAAACAACCCAGAAATTGGAAAATCTCAATAAATATAACTAGTGTAGACAAGTATAGTTTCTCAGTAGTTTCACTTAGTACAAGATGCTTTCCTACATTGTTTTCAACAACCTGCCTGGCTTTAAATCAGTCTAACCCATGGAGATCCCCAGGCAGCAAAGGACCTAAAGCAAACTTGAACAGGTTTTCCTAAGACTTTAATTCAGGTCCAAGCTTACAAATCTTCTTCAGCTGGAGGCTACAACCATGGTAATTACAAGCAACTCACCATAGAAAGAGAATATAAGAAAGATTTAAACCCATTAATAACTTTCCACATGGAAGAGCAAACAGTAGGAACCAGTAAAATCAGTGGAGCTGCCTACTTGTACAATGGGAAAGTTATTCACAATCAGTACCACAAAATCAATGGCAAAATTTAACAGATTTTGGCACACGTGGCTTGTGTCTAATATTGCAAGCATTTGGAAAGCACAGAGAGCGGTGTTTGGAGAGCAGAGCTGATGTTTTTGTAGTCATTTGGATTGTTTTATTTGGTTTATCAAGGGAAACAACATCAGAGCTGTGGATGGGGATTATTCCAAACTACATACGCCCTTGGACATTTGCTGCAGTAGAAGGCTCTGCCTGATGAGGAACTTAATTACAACCTTCTGGAGATGGTCTGGTTTTATCTGGCATTGGTTTTGGCCAGCTTTTTTATGGTTTCTTTGCTTCCTGGCTCCATCATTAAAAAACTGATCCCTTTTGTTGATGGAGTGTTCCTGGAAAGCAACAAAGGGGAGTTCTGCTGCCTGCATTTCTTTCTCACTTTAAACTCACTCCCAGCAGGTCAAATGAATAAAACTCAAATAAAATATTCTCAGAAATTAAACTAAACCAAGCAAAAGGTAATGGCATACTACTGCTTGGTATGAATTTGGTTTGCCCCATTGCTGCAGTTAAATTTTACACTTGGGATGAGGTTAGGGCCTTTGTGATCTTCTTTCAATATTTAGATGAAGTTTACATTTTCCATGAAGCAAAATTATTCATAACTAATGTGTATACATTACCACATAAGCAAACTCACAAAAATGCGATACTAAATGAATGAAAATATACTTGGTTTACAGAAATGTAGGATTCTCTCAGTGGTGTTTAATGTGGCTGGGGAAAAGCATGCTACAGACTAGTCTCAGCTGGCAGATATTATGTGTTATACAGTTTGTAGTTTCATCTTCTGGATTTTTTTCCTTCTATTTGTTACATTTCTGCTTTACTTACAAAGATGTTTAGAATCTAGGATTTTAAATATATCCAGAGTTCTGAAGAGCTGTGTAGTTTAGCAGTGACAAAGAGAAGCTGGGATCAGGTCTTCTGAATTTTATTGCACCAGATATGAGGGGAATTGTGTGACCCAACCCTCTTTCTGAGGGGAAATACCACAGCCTTCCTTCCAAGGGAGCACCTATCTGAACATATTTTACAGGTGAGTTAAAAGGCTCTTTTAATTCAGATTTTTTTTTTTTTTAAAGAGACAGTAGTTTTAGGTTTTTGCTTCAAAAGATGCCTTGTCCCGTTTTAAATGCTTCTTTTATGTATTGCTGTGTGTGTCTCTCTTCCATCCAAAAAAAAAAATCAGGAAAAAAAAGGGTGATATCCTTAGAGGAACTCTGTGCATTCCAGCACCATACCTGATTTCTAGATACCCAGTCACCCCAAGGACTTTGTAGCTCTGAATCAGGTGCCAAGGCTTCATACACACACCAGAGTGAAGCTGTATCACACTAAATCAATCCATATTCACAGAGCAGATACTTGAACGGATCTTCCATTTCCCGGGGCAACATCTAGACCAGTGGGTTACTGGGCGTAGTGGTGGCCAAGGGCTGATCACATTCCCACAAGTGCATCCCTGTCCCTTTTTGGTGCAAGGTCCAATGTGACACTACTGCGGTGCAGACTGGGTGACCCAGGGCAGCTCCTGGTTTGAGAACTCCACCAGAGCTCGGGCAGGAGCTCCAAGGCGTCCTGTAGATCCATGAATGAGAAACTGGGAATGGCAGAGCAAGGTTTGGAGGATCCCAGGGATGCTGAAGTACTCCCTCGGACATTTAAAGTGTCAGTTCTCTGGATGCAGTTAATCTCAGTAGGCTGCATAGAGAAACAGTCAAAGCACGCAGTGCTGGACTTTTGGAGGTTTAACAACCCAACTGTTTGGCTCACACGTACAAAGTAAACATCTAGGGATGTAGTGGTGTACTCCTGTAGCCTGTGGGTACCAATGGAAATGTATTAATTGTGTTTCTTCACAGCTCAGAAAGTTGTTAAAAGTTATCTAGTAAAACAAGTACTATAGTAGATAAAATGTAGTAAGACCAAGCATAAAAGGTCAGCTGTCTCCTGCACATGTATTGCTATTTTTAGCTTTCACAACGACATAGTGAGGGAAAAAATGCTAAAAAAAACGTATTTTCTTTTTCTCTTTTTCTCTTCTTCTTCATTTCTAGACTTAATGCTAGTTTCGCATTCATGGGGCCATACAACGGAAATGTCTATATCTGTGTGAGATGAAAACTGTGTCCTGAAAAAGACCTATAATAAGTCAACGCAGTACAGAACTCAGACATGTAAACAAACCATACAACACTACAACAAAAGCCCAAAGTGCAACATATGCTACCTCACACCTGTTACCATGATAATACCTTCCTCCCACAGGCTAAAAAAGAGTTGTTTGGTCATGCTCTCCACAGCTCAGCTGCAGCCTTGTGTGTTGGCTTTGCCCACCAAGGTGTCTCAATGCAAGGCCCATCCAGCAAGAAGGGGTGTTAAAACATATTTTACAGGATGGGCAGTACTGAGGCAAAGGCAGTCTGGGAGGCCACTGTTCCAAAGTTGGACAGGATGGGTCTATTTTAGTTTCAAAGCAAGGCTTAGCAGTTATCTTCTTGAGAATTACCTGTCTTGAGGCTATTTACTGATTTCTGTCATCATTTTTAAAATCTGGGTGTATAGGTGTAATACAGAAATGCACATAAAAGCTACATTAATATGGACCTGTTCTGTTCCTCAGGTTTGGATCTGTGCAGAGCTGATCAAGAGCATATATCACACTCCACAGGCCCTTCTGGTTATCCTCAGCAGGATGTGTTCATCTTCTACCACCCACCTCACCCCTCCCTTCTTTCTCTCATTTATACAGGAAGAAAAGGCAAACTGATTTTGGTTTACAGAAACCAAAGGGTTGTATATGTTTGTGAGTAATTGCTTGTGATTTGGAGAGCAAGTGACCGCTTCACAACATTCTGAGGAGGTGCCGGCAGGACCCCAGGCCAGCAACAGAGATCATTTCCAAACAAGCAACCAGATCAAAAAGCTCAAGTTTCCCTGTAAAGCTTTGACTGAGCATGCTTAAAGCTTAGTTTCAATGGTGAAATGCCTTCAGCAGAATAAATAATGTATTTCAAGTCAAATACATACTTAATGTTCCAATGAAAAGAGGCCTAGATCCAAATTTTTAAAAACAGCTCTCCAAATGCCTAATTATATGATGGAAATTATGGCAATTTATGAACACAATTATGATTGAATAATGAAGCATCTTCAGTAGAAAGACTATGTTGACACTGTCTTTACTGTGCATAGTCAGGTTGGTTTTATTTGTGAGGGGTTTTTTTAATCCAGCAAAAGAGAACAGAAAATCTTGTTGAAAAGGGAACGTTGCTAAACCAGGCAAGCCAGCAGGTGAGTTGGGGAAAACAAAAGGATCTGAAATTTACTTGTAGTCAGTTCAATTAGATTTGCTCTGTTAACAGATTTTAAGACAGGCACAATGACACTTCAGTATAATGCACTGAACACATTAATTATAGTTTATGTATTATCTTCATGTATTTTACAACTTATTGATGCAGTTTATGAGCCCTTTATGTTTTATGCCTACAATCTTACGTATTTTATGCAGATGTGACACAGTAAAGCTATAAATAATAACAATATATGATTTACTATGTTTTAAAATTGGTTATGAAAACAGAAAACCACTATTGATAATCTAATTCCAGTGTTCAAGCTCAAAATTCCCAGTACCTGCCTACATAAGTATGGATTGACAGACAGGACCCTCGTCCTTTACCCCTACAGTATCAAAGCCTATCTCAAACTGCTTCAGATTCTACCAGCTGCCCATGCAAACTAAATTTAAATGAAAAACAAATAGAGGCTTGGTTGTTTGCATGTATATGTCCAATCCATAGCCACCTCTTTCAGAACATGACATCATCCTCACTGCTGCGAGCACAAATCTCTGTGCTATTTTACAAGGACAAGTCTTTGACATAGTGACCTAAGATTAAGAGCAAGTTATGGTTTCAGAGAAACAGGAATATCGGGCGCGCAGGAAGGATACACTCTTTAAAATCTCAGGCATTTTTTTGTTTTGTTTTCTACGACCTCTGTCAAATGAGCAGCAGTTGCCCTCGACTTCTGGCCCTCCTCCCTTGCAGGGCAGGCACTGCGAGCCATGGGCAGCACACAGCCCATGGGCACCAGGAGATCCCTGCCCCTTCCCTCACAGGGACACCTGCCTTTGGAACCACCACAGCTCATGGCAAAATGTAACCATCAGCAACCTGAGTTTTTCTTAGAAAGATGAGAGGTTAAGTCATCATTACTCATTTTGTGCAGGTTAGTTAAGCCAGGGTGTGAGGTGAACTCTTAAATCAGTATCAGGTCAAGAAGCAAAGATAAATTAATTCTTTGTCTCCTACCATGTTCTCAGTCAGCTTAACATCAATGACCTTGGAGACTGTTTACACAAAACACTTCTTAATATTGCCTCAAACAGCTATTAAAGGAAACTTAGTAAATCTAAAAAACACACGCTCTGCTTCTTACATTTTACTTCATTTATGTTTTTATGCTCAGTAAGTTAGTATGATAACATGCCTTCACTGGGAATTTATCAGAGGTTCTCTTACCTCAAAACAGGATAGGAATTAAGCATTTGATTATATTTAAATATAAAAAATGTGTTCCTTAAGCAAGTTCTGTAACCTCAGTAGCAAAAGAAATGCATACAGCAGACTTTAAATGGAGGAAACCTTTTAAAGCAAAGAGCACACACAGATATTTTGTATTTCCATCTCTACTGAAAAGGTTCAAGGGGCTCTGATTGAGTCAAGACTTCAAGAATCTCAAGTTTTTTATATATCATCAGCATTTCCATGTTGTCTGTTAGAGCACTCAGAGAGCACCAGTCCTTTCTGTGAGAGAGAGTGTGACTGTAGAGAACAAGAGACTTCCACCATAAAAAGTACGTAGTACAGTTATATTTGCATTAAAAAGCCATCATTTCATAAGCCTATAAAGTATCATTTTCCTTAAAGAGTCTACTGACTTCTTCAGTGCTCACAAACCCATTTCAATGGCTTCTAAACTGAAACAAGGGTGTCTGCTTGTATCAAAATGAACACATTCAATTCTCAAGAGCTTTCATGGGAAGAACTAAGAACATTGAAGAGAAGAATATATTGATACCACAGTGAAACTATTTCTATTAAAAAAAACCAAAACCACACACAGATTCTGCCAGGCTCTGTTTTGGGGTTTTTTTTTGTGACAGCACCACCTATCTCAGGGATATCGCCTTTGCTCTGCTTGTTTATAAGGAGTTAAGGTTTAGATTGAGTCAGAAAGATTCTGCTCTAACATTTACATTTCCTTTTCAAAACATCTTCTGCCCTTTGTACCTCTCTGTCTCACCAAAAGGTCAAGATTCTTATACAATAAATAAGAATTCGCTTTAAATTGATTATTGAATGGCATGGCCAAGTTGTAGGAGGTAAGTATGACAATATACATAGTTCAATAACCTATGAATGCAAAAATGGTTTTTTGTCCACATTTATTCTAAAATTTTGTGTCTTAGGCTTTTTATTTTTGAAAGCTCCTAAAATAAATTATGCAGACAGAAAAGCTGTTATTGGTGTTCAGAAAAGTTGGTGCAATGCTCATAATTATTAATAAGTTACACAGTAAAATTTGAATCCTTCAATCTAAGATGCATTCAATCAAATTGCAAAAAAAATTAAAATCTGATGTACTTAAGTGACCTTGTTCAACCACCCCATCCACTTGGAGGGTGAAGTACCTGCAGTGAACCTGCTGGAATCCTCAGCAGGCAGATTACAGGATTCATGCCTTGCTATTAAATGTAGAATTCAAGGATGCTGGTCACCAAGGTCATAACCTATAAAAATACTGAGGCAGATGCTGAGCTTTAATGGACCAAATAACATTTAAAATTTAAACCTGATAATTCATGTTATTAAAAAGCTGGTACACTTGGGAGAGCTTATGGGCTGCATTTTCCCTCACCTGGTCCCCTTAGCACTGTGCAGCACAGCACCCACACTGTCATCTTGCACCTCCAGCCTGTCCCATCTAGAGACACTTTATTGGATTTGTGGTCAGAAAACTCATCATCTTCTATGACCTTTGGTGGTCACCTTCCTCAGGTGCCTCTGGAATCCCAGTTACTGCTACTACATTGGGAAGGTGAGAGAAACCGTTGATATGCAAGAACAGTGTGACTGTAAGCCTAAGAACTCAAATTTACCTCACTATTTATACTGTCCTTGTTCTGCACATCAGTATAGAGAATTAAAATGCCACACTCTTCACAGTTTTACTTAGATTTCCTGTATTGGGTCAAACTCACAGTTCCTATTCTACTCCCACCAGCTCTTGCTTTGCCCAGCAGGCTGTTACCCTGAGAAGCTGAGTGCATTCAATTTTTTTTGTCTGCTCTAAACGGTCTTATGGTCAATGGCCTATTGATAGAGAAATCGTTAAAAAGAACTACCATAGACACGTACCAATCAGGTGAAGCAGGCAATTTTTAAAAATTTCTTCTTTCAGAGAGATTGTGTCTGTACAGAGATGACATTTTGACATCAGAAGATATCAAACACCTTACATAAACACTGATTTTCTTCTTCATTATACTCAGTGCTAATTCTCATTCAACTGACATGCGTTACATGAAAAAAAATTATTGTGTCCACAATACTTTAATTCAAAATAACTTTGTCCATGTACCTGTGACAGAAAATGAAAATGGAGTCCACTCTGTCTTCTTGTTATACACGTGTCTGTCTTTCTGCTATGGCCTTGAGAAGCGATCTCAAGCTAACACTTTCCACTTAAACACCTCGAAATCTGTTTAATCATAGAACTCACCATGCTGCTGAAATCACTCCTTATGAAATGACTTAAACATTACTGAGTATACACTGCTGTACAGATTTCCGTACCCATCTCTGCAGTTGCGGATCATTCCTGTTATCAACAGCATCGTTGTAAACGTACACAGATATCGTAAACGACTTATTCGGGATTTTTTAATATGTTTAACTCTGGCATATTTTGCTACATATCTTGGACTTATTTTGAGGGCTTATTTCCTGCTTTGCTAAGAGTGAAAGTACACGCACACTGCTCCTCATTTGCTTAGAACACCGTAGTTGAGTACAAAGTGCACGGGTGCCCGCAGCATCCTTCGGAGGGGCACAGGTCCCTGCCGGGGCTGAGCAGCCGGGGTCGGACGCTCTCCCGCCCGCGGGCACGGCGGCTCCGGCCGCTCGCTCCGCTCCGAGCGTCCACCCCCGCCCACTGCGTTTGTTACAGGACATCGATCCCGCCTCCCGAAGCCAAAGATGCTGCGGCGCCAGCGCCGGCGGAGGTGCTGCCCGTGAAACGTCCCGGGACGCGCCGCGGGGCCGGGCGCGCAGGTGAGGCGGCGGGTCCTGGCACCGCCAGCAGCCCTCGGCACTCCGCAGCGCCCCGGGAGTGCAGCCTGGGTCTGCCCGGAGAGCCCGGCCGGGTTCCCCCCGCTCCCCCCGCGGAAAGGTGCCGCCGCGCCGCCCGTGTCCCGCCGGGACCTCGCCGCTCACCTCGGCCCNCGGGATGGCCGCGGGCATGGACCACTCCTCGGTGGGACAGCGGCCATGGGGGGATGGACCCGTGCGCGGCCACCACGGCACCCGGCCACCGCGGCGTGCATGAGCGTTGCGCTCTCACCGATGGAGATGCCAAGTGGCGTGAGCAGGCCCTGCGGACCCCTTTTGCGGAAGGAGCTCTGTTCCAAATGGCTGCCTTTGTCTATAAATGGGCCCCTGTGCTTTTTTCAGCACGCTGAGTGTGCTGGAGCCCGCGCTGGGCTTTGGTTTGGAAATGTGGTGGTTTTCATTTTTAAACAGGGCTGTCCTCCTAGTTCAGCTTAGCAACTAAAATACACCTGTATCCCCAACTGTCTCGAGGGTACCTGAGGAAAAAGGGTGTGGGGCAGAGAGCAGAAGCCCTGGCAGCACAGCCAATGCAGAGTTATTGAGAGGTTAAAAAGAGACAGATCTGCTGAAACGCTACTGACACCTTGCCCAAAAGGTTTAGTGAGGTCATGGGACTTTCGGTGTTCTTCTTTTGTGCTGGTAATAGCAGTGTTGTGATTCAGTCAGTATCACCCATCACTAGAGAGCAGTGTACTGCAAAAGAGCTTTAAAGAACCAAATCCCCTATTGCTCCACACTTTACTGTCATGTCAAACAGGAGACTTTAGCAGGTAACGTTTGAGAGTGGACTTTGCCCTCTATTTATAGTATGATTTCATCTCTCTGAGTGAAGGTAAACACCATGAGAAGCAGAACAGCAGCATAGATACAGCGCTCCACCCGGAGTGGGGATGTCCTTAAGACTTTCATGGCTAGGTTTTTAAATGTATAAAAGTGTTTTTGTGTGTGTGTGTGTGTGTGTGTGTGTGTGTGTGTGTGTGTGTGTGTGTGTGTGTGTGTATGTGTGTGTCTCATGCAAACCACTTTTTTCAGCACTGTGCAGTATAATCCCCCTTGTCTCATCTTCAAGCTCCGTACAAGAGGCTTACTCATCTGTAAAATGAACATGACAAAGCTTATCTTCCAACTCATGCCGAGGACTGTGCTGTGTTTACATTTGCACATGCTGGATGAAAATTGCCTCGAAGGTACAATATAATAAAAGGTAAATTAACCTCTGTACTATCACTGCTTGCCATGACTCTTCTATTCACCAGTTCTGATATTTCAATTCTTGTATTTACCTTGCTTCAAATCAATAACAGTTCCTCTCCTGAAACCAGGCTGAATTTTGCACATACAGGTAACCTTGTGAGTTGCCTCAAGCTTAAAATAAAATACTCAAATGTCATCATTGGAGTCATTTCTGTCACAAAGATAGCACACCAGGGCTGCCACAGCATTTCCTGATATAATAATAGTAAGCGTCGCTGAGCTGCTCTCAAATTACCCCTCACTTCCCTTTTTTTAACAATAATATTAAAAAATGGAGATGCCTTCATATGGAAAACTACAGCATCTATTATTAGCTATGATGTAATACTGTCAACGTAAATTTCAGAGAGACAGCAAAACAACAGCTTTTTATACTATGGAACGGTAACATTAATTAAGAACTTCTGAATTAAGATAAAAGACTCTTATATTAAAAAAAACAAACAAACAAACAACTGGTTCTGTCCTTAATGAAATGTTTAATACATTTAAACAGTGTGTTTCCTTTCAGCTTTCCTCGGAGGTATGATGGATGCAGGATCAAAAAAGGATTGACAAGCAAAGAGAAGATTCAGATCACTGTTCTTGCTGTCAGCTGCCACAGCAGACGTACCTTCTCGATCGAAAGAAGGCTGTGAAGGCTGCTCTCTTCTGCTGCCAGAGGTATTGTTGTGCTAGGAAATTTCCACTGCACGTGGCCATGCACGTGACACTGCATTTTGCAGCTGCTTTCATAGCTAAACTAGGGAATATTTAATAGCTCTGGTTATATGAATTATTAAATTAACTCTTTCCTTGTAGTTGCATCCTTGAAACAGCCTATTACCATAGCATGACCTGGCAAATCATAATGCATATTAATTCTATTCAGATTATTTGAGGAATTAAGGCTCTTAGGAATTTGCTCTACTCCAACATACTGCAAACTGCTTATTTCAGCTACTGTCTTAATGTACCTATTTTTTAATGAGTAATTTGTCTTACAGAGACAAATTAAGTATTATATGTAATTTGTCTTACAGAGTGTCCCTCAGAGGCTCTTCAGATCTCTGGAGTCTACTGTGTAGTGTTACTGTTTTGTATCAAGCCTATCACAGAATGTCAGTGACCTCAATATATGTCAGGTGTCAACATAATCTCTTTTGGAAGGAATTTTGCATGTGTAAATGAGGCTTCTCTACACAGGAACTAAAACTGTAACTTCTTACGTACTATTTTTCTCACCCAGCTTTCACTGTGAATTATAGTTATTGATCACGTTGTTGTTGTCATCGGCACAGGTTTCCCAGAGAAGCTGTGGCTGCCCCATCCCTGGCAGTGTCCAAGGCCAGGTTGGATGGTGCTTGGAGCAACCTGGGACAGTGGAAGGTGGCCCTACCCATAGCAGGGGGTGGAATGGGATGGGCTTTAAGGTCCCTTCCAACCCAAACCGGTCTGGGGTTCTGTGATGAAATTTTTGGGTGAAAATTTGCATTCTTCCTCTGAACAGTATCCGTACAAAAGCAGCTATTCCTGCAGCTGTATGGTGATGAACCATTTTAGCACCTGATGGACTCAAACACGGACTTGAGCTTTGGCATCTGCGTGTCCCTGGGGGTTTTATATTCTGGTAACATTCAGGAAGGTTTTGTCACGCGATGGCCTTTCACAAACCCCCATTTACTCATGAATTGATGTTTGTTAGGGACTTGTTTCCTGACGATGGGGCAAGCCCAGGCCGCAGAAGCTTGAGACCAAAACAAGTCTAGAGAGTCAGACAGCAGGGACAAGGCTGAGGTGGCCGGGCGGGTTTCGGGGTTTTCCCGTCACGACTGCACCACGGTCCTGTCCCTTGGGGGAGCACC
>VZTF01005326.1:66231-90936 GCA_013397755.1 Cnemophilus loriae | reverse complement strand
CCCGCCACCCCCGCCCTCCCCCCGCCCCCCGCCCCGCCCCGCACACAACATGGCCGGCGGCGGCCCCGGCAGCCCCGCCCCGGGGCGGTGGCCGGAACGGGCGGGGCGNATACGCACCCCTCCATCACCCCAAACACTCCCCACCCCCAAGCACACACAGCCATGTGTCTCTTTCAGTCTTGGGCTCCTTCTTCTCCCTAACACTTTGGGAATCTCGCAGCAGGCCCTCCTGGCCTCCTCTGGTGGCGCAGCCAAACCGGATTTTCCAGTAGTAAACTTAAGAATGAAGCACAGTTACATTTTGTAGTGTTAGAAGGAAATAGGGGTTGCTGGGTTGAGTGCTGCAGGCACAGCTTCACCCGTATTTTGTGGTGTGAAAAGTCTGCCATCAGCACCACTGGCTTCTTGTAGTGGTGATGATGCCAAGCAGGCTGCTTTTGGATCTCAGTTCATCAATTTGTGCCAGAGCAAGAGGTCTCACCTTGGGGTTAGGAGAGACAGTGTTTTGGAGAAGTGGCAGGCCTGTCGTGCCTCTGTCATGTACCTCCTGTCTCTTGAGGGGGAGCTCTGGTGTTCTGAGAAGGATTTGACTTACTACAGATATGCAGGCTAGGGCTGTGTTATGCAGCTCTTTGATGTTTTGCGAAGCTAATGGTCTCAGCTGACCAGAAGTTTGAATGTGTAGCTCTCTCGTGCATTCTCATCGGGTTATCTAGAATACCTATTTGCAGATTAGAGGATTCCTGTAGAACATTACATTGTATTAAAATTATATTATTTTTTGTGCATGCTTGTTCATGGGGTTTGGTAATCAGTTTATACACAATTGGAAGATTTTGTTTACAGGCCAGTTAAACATCATCTGAGATTGATCAAACTCTGCAGAAACCAAGAAGGAATTTTCAGTCTGCTGTTGTATTGCTATCCTTTCAATCCTCCTGTAGCAGGAGGGATCTGTGGGGCAGCAAGTTCCCGAAACAGGAAAAGAATTGCACTCTTGTAATTTTTCTTTTGATTTCTGGTAGAAGCTATCTCCAGTGTTTAGCTCTGGTTTAATTTTAGTTCACCTTCCTGTGTGTGAATCAATCAAGGAGTGAGAGAAATGGGTATAGTGTTGGGGTTGAATTTTGGTGAACCTCGTGGGGTAGCTTGGAGATGTGAAGAACATTGCTTTAAAGCCTTTTGAAAAGTTTACATTGCAGTTGGTTAATAGCATTGTAGCCTTTAATGCATTTCCTTTTGAAGGGACAACTGTATTGCAAGCAAACTAATCCCTGCACTTTTAAAACCACAACAAGGTGGTGTGTGGTATTAGTGAGTCACTGATGGTGAGTCATACAAACTTCAATACAGATAAATTAATTGTTTCATTTACTTTTGTTCTGGTACTATCTGGAAGGCCCAGAGAAAGATCATGGCCTTGTAGAACTAGGTGTTGTATAAAAGCACACACAAGACAGACCCTGAGCCTTCATGTACTCTTTTCTATCTAAGCTGGATTTCAGATTGGTTTACCATCATGAATAAAAATAAGTGTGCCTTAAACTTTCTAAAACTGAAGTTTATTAGTAAACGTTTCTGCCTTGCAGGATTTGACAGCGTAAATAGTCTGTGTGGGATTATATGGGTTATACCTCCCAGAAAGAAACAGAAAGAAAGGGGCCTGAGCTTGGTGGCAAATGGACATCTCCATATCTACTCCTGGAAAATGAAGACCCCTTGAATTCCAGTCCAGCATGTTACTTGCAGAAATTGCATTAACTACATTCATTAATTAGAGTACTGCATTTAGTAAAGGTGATTTTGTGTTTTAATTTACTTTTCAATGGAAAAGTGTATGTAGAAGGAGCAGTAGATGGTGTTACATGTGGGTATGTAATAAGCCAGCTCTCTGCCACTCCTTTGCATGGTGAGTTTTGTTCTTGGGAGTGTAATGTAATAATAACATATGTAGAGAATATAATAAAAATGTAGGGGGAAGCACCCACCACCCCCATTAGGTCAGTGAGGTAGTGAGATGGGATGACCAGAGAAGATGTGCTATCTCTGTCTTTGGGGCTTTTCAAAACATAGATGGGTAAAGCTCTGAGCAAACTGTCCAGAACTCACAGCTAACCCTGCTCTGAGCAGGAGGCTGGACCAAGGGACTTGCTGAGGTCCCTTCCTGCCAGAGTGGTCGAGTGATCCTAACAAAAGGCTGACCTGAGCAAGTGAGAGATCTAATGTAGAAAGTGACATCTGGTGTCAGGAGCTGAAATGCAGTTTGTAAGCACTCTTCTAACAACCTGATGTTTGGGGAAATCCTCCTCGAAGGGTTTAATGATATCAGTTGCAAGGTCAGTAACTTTAGTTCCCTCCCCTGAGGTACTGCAAATCTTGGTTGTTGATAGAGCATGTAAGGGAGTTCTCTTGGAATCATGTTTTGTTATTCTACAGTCATCAAATGATCCATATGAACTTTCTCATTTCAAAACAAAGCAAAAATTTATGTTCATGAGTTAGAAACAATACAATGTCTGTGCTCCACTCTTGGTTCTTTAAACATTACCCAGGGTAGAATAGGGGGTTCTGTCAGTAGTATTTAAGGGAAGACAGATGTTGTATGCCGATTTATAAAAGGTGAGGGGTGTGAAAAGTCCCTGTAACCAGTGTCCTTGTGTGCAGTTGTCTAGCTGAGAAATGCAGGGTTTCAGCCTGAGCCTAGATGTTATTTTCCTTGGGTTTGAAACTAATATACTTATGTGAAAGTGTTTTCTAGGTGCCACTTTTCTTCTGCTTTGACTTCCCTGTATCCTCCCCTATTTTCAACTTTAAACTTTTCTTTACAAACAGGTTGA
Organism: Cnemophilus loriae; assembly: GCA_013397755.1. NCBI lineage: Eukaryota > Metazoa > Chordata > Aves > Passeriformes > Corvidae > Cnemophilus > Cnemophilus loriae. Next base: position 88,099 of record VZTF01005326.1, on the reverse strand, counting down.
TTCCGCTTTAGGATAATGGCAGGAAAAGTAAAGTGGGTAACTGACATAGAAAAATCTGTTCTAATAAACAACTTTGAAAAAAGAGGATGGATTCAGGTGGCAGAAAATGAAGACTGGAATTTTTATTGGTAAGTATGCCACAATTACCAATTTCTTTTATCAATGTTGTGGAGGCTTGCCCTATTACCAGAGTCCAGACTTCTGCAATAAACTGTACTTTCCTTCTCTTCATGATGATGATGATTTATATTCAGGCTAATTATTCAACATTTCAATATTGAGAGTGAATGTGAAATTAGATCAAGATTGTGGTAAAAGGAGGAGAGTAAATAATCTCATTTGGCGTCTAATATAAAACCGTGAAATGCTGTCCTAGAATGCAGTAATCTATTAACTGGCAGAAACCAAACTCTTTAAATAAACCAAACAATTTATGATGTTCGTTTCAAATACATCAGAATGGCAGTTGGTGCTGCCAACTGTACCCTTTGTGAACCACTTATTTAAATGGGCAGGAATCTAGTAATCTGCTCATGCTTTTGGAATGCAGTCGGGAGAGTGGGGAGACACTCATGGAAATTGCTGTGTGACTGGTTGTATTGTTTTGGGTTAGTTTTTTTTTTTCTTCCTGAAATGATAATGTAGCAGATTAGTGGCATTCAGGAAATATTCTTAAATTTTCACATTGAGACATCTAATATGGAAAATTCTTTGCATCTATGTCCCTGCTCTTATCTTCTGTGAAAAACGTAGTTGATAACTGATTTGATGACTCTGTCACTGCAGCACTTTCATCTGGTATATAACTAAACATCACAAGTGTTTTTAGCAAGATCTCTTAACCAGTTTTCAATTCCTATGTTTGAATTCCTTTGTAATCCAAGTAGCAAGGCAGTCAGTAGGAGGTTGGGTTTGTGGCCTTTTTTGAAGAGGAAAGGTGAGTTTCAAGAGTTTGAAGTAACAGATTTAGAAAGAGGATTCTGTAGCATTTGGGTGCACTTCAGTCATTTTTGGGCCCTGCTGAGGACTGACCTGACTATCTACAAGCCAGAGTCCAGTAGGACCCATTTGTCATCTTCCTGTCCTCACTTCCTGCACCAGTTTCAGTAGCAGTAGAGGGACTGATTAAACCTTCAGCAGGATTTCATTTGCTTTGTTAATAGAACTTCAGGGTATGTTGGATTGTCACTGCAGCAAAATATTAAATATAAAGAGAAATGAGAGAGAGAAAAGATGAAGAAATTGGAGCAAAAAGATCTCTAATTTGTCCACCTGAAGTGTGTTTCTTGAGAGAAATAATTTGGTGTCTGTCTTTGGTTTCAGGATGAGCGTCCAAACAATCAGAAATGTGTTCAGTGTGGAAACTGGTTACCGCCTCTCTGATGACCAAATTGTCAATCATTTCCCAAACCACTATGAACTGACCAGAAAAGATTTGATGGTAAAGAATATCAAGAGATACAGAAAAGAACTTGAGAAAGAAGGAAGTCCTCTTGCAGAAAAGGATGAAAATGGGAAATATATTTATTTGGGTATGTTGTTCTTATTATCAGCATTCAGATTTTTTCTTAGGTAGTCAACAACCTGGAATCAAACCAGCTTTTTTGTGCACGAAGCACTGAACCTCTGGAGTGTCATGACATTAAAGTGGCTGCCTTGAAGTTCCTCTGTTGGGTTTGATTCATTTGGGGTTTCTTAAAACTATTTTGGAGAGGGAAAATTGTGGGTTTAAGGTAGTTTGCAATTAAATTAGTGGTGAAAGCAAAGGGCTCTGCTACTTCATATGGGAGAGGGTTCCAGTTTCTGTAATTCAAAAATGGAAAACCATTATGTGAAAATCTTACACCAGAGCAAAAACTAAAATAAACTTTTGCAGAAAGGCTCTAGACAGAACTGAATGAACAAACGCTTCAGAGGAGAAATTTGGGAGAAGTTGGGAACTAATAATGACTGCTAGAAAATAAAACAAAATAAAAAGCAAACCAGACAAAAAATATACCCAAGAAACCCAAACCCCAAAGCTAAACCAAGAGTAGATCAGGAATGAGGAAAGTAGAGTTGGTTTGGAGGTCAAAAAGCGTCGAAGTGAAACAGAATGGGGATATGGGGAGTTGAATTACATCTTGGAAAAGCGAAATGAAAACACTTCATCCGTGTAAGAAAGCAGTTCTGTAAGGATGGAAGTGAAGATAATCTAATAGCAAAAAGTGAAAAACGCTCTTCTTTAGGTTTCAGTAATCATGGTAAAACTGAGTGTAGGAGCAAAGAAGAATAATAGGAGTACAGAATAAGATATAATAAATAAGAATAATGGGAGTTAAATAGAAATAAAAATTACACATCCAAAGGGGATTTTTGCCTGTACAGAGCATGATAATGAATGGTGAAAGTTGATACAGGAAATTGAGAAATTTTGATTGTTTAGTTGGAGTGGTATCTAATACTCTTAATTGCATGCCGTATAAATGAAAGAAGAAAAATCTATTCACGTGAATTAGAATCTATTACTGTGAAGTTAGCATCGTGCAACGTTTTGCAATTGTTTAAGTAAAAACTATAATGTAAATGAGATAAAAAGCAACATGAGTCTTAATGAAGGTGGATCATGCCAGACTGGAAAACTGAAAATACAGAACGTTTCTTTTTCAGTCTGTATGTGTCAATAGCCTTATCAGATATAGTGTCTTTAATTGTGCACCTTTTTTTTCCCCCTTTACTCAGATTTTGTTCCTGTGACTTTTATGCTTCCTGCCGATTATAATCTCTTTGTTGAAGAATTCAGAAAGAATCCCTCCAGCACGTGGATTATGAAACCTTGTGGCAAAGCTCAAGGAAAAGGAATATTTCTAATCAATAAGCTCTCCCAAATTAAAAAATGGTCTCGAGACAGCAAAACATCTTCGTAAGTTCTTAAAACCTAACCCTTTATTGTACTTTCTGTAATTAGGTGAACTATATCAACATGTTGATTGTCTGATGCATGGGAAAAATATTCCATTATTATTATTATTATTGCTTTGTCATTTTATAGTTAGGTTTGTGTTTAATCTCAGTTGTTATCTGGCTTCCTCCTTCAACAGCTTATAATACAACTTGTTTTGGTATGAGAAGGTACACAGAACTGTTCAATTAATATTCTTTATAAAAATGCCTTCAGTGTTGTTGGGGAAAAACTTGCACAGAAAGAAATTGTTCTGCTTCACAGTATTGAATAACAGGAAGCAAGAGAAAAATCTTTCCCTCAGCAATTTCAATAATTGTTTCATGTATATTAAATCACTTTTTAAATTAGTACAAAGGAAGAATGCATTTCTATGAAATAAATGCATTTTCCTTTTGGAACGCAAAATAATACATGTCATGTCGATGTTCTCCTTCCAAACAGATGAAACAGGTTAGCAATCTTACGTTTTTCTCTGACTAGAAGTTTTGATCATACAACTAATGTTAAATTTTTTTCTGTGATCAAGTGAGTGGCTGAATATCACTTGGGTATTTTTCCCCCCATTTGATTTGGAATCTGAAGAATGTCACAATTTGAAAGTTATATTAACTTTCAACAGTGGTTTGCGATTGCACACCAAGCACAAATGCAAATATTCCACTAGTACAAGACCTTGAATAATGAAGGTAATGCACTACATCCTTTTTGCTTGTCTGGACCTTGCCAAGTGCTAAGTTCTCTTCAAGGGAAAAAGGCTGGCTTGTAGAGCTGCACTCTGAATGGCTTGCTCAGCTACTGTGTGAGTTTAAATGGGTGATTTATCTTGGTCATCTGTGTAGTATTTTTCAGCTTTTTTTTTGGTATATAATGCCTGATGCCAAGTGTGTGTTATTAACCACCACAGCTTTATACATTGTCTTGACAAAAGATGCAAGCTTTTAGTCAACTCAAAATTTGCAGAACTATTCTAAAGAAGTAAAAGACTTCAGGAATTGTGTTTTTGGAAATATCATATTGTGAGACATGATTTGTGGTTTTCAGGTTTGTGTCTCAGTCATCCAAAGAAGCCTATGTGATTTCACTCTACATCAACAATCCCTTACTGATTGGTGGGAAGAAATTTGATCTCCGTCTCTATGTTTTGGTGTCTACCTATCGTCCACTGAGATGTTACATGTAAGGTTGCATGTATTTGTATTTTGTTTAGAGATAATGTCCAATGTAGTCAAAATAATGTTGTGCATGTTGCACAAAGAAGTTTAACCTGTAAATTGTATCCTAGGATGCTCACTTCCTTGCTTCTTACAGGGATTTAACACATTTTGATGGCTTTTTGCATTTAAGGTATAAGCTTGGATTTTGCCGGTTTTGCACAGTGAAATACACACCAAGTACAAGTGAACTGGATAACATGTTTGTACATCTTACAAACGTTGCCATTCAGAAACATGGGGTAAGTGTGCTGAGTTCTTAGATGCTCCTTTGTAGCAAGACTGATTTTCTTAAATTGTCCCAAAAACTTGGAATCAAAAGGTTTTGTCATATTCTTCATCATCTTGCAATTAAAATACTTCAACTTGCACTTACAAATAAATGCATTTTAGAGTTTAGAAATTTTAGAAAACCACAGATCAAAAGTCAAGATAATGAGTTGCAGCTCCGTAATAGAGTGTGATATTTTCATTATTGACTCACAGTAGTTAAGAGCCAGGGGTGTTCTTCATGTCTCCTTTCATTTAAAAGCCAATATGCTCACTTATGAATTGAACAATGAAACTAATGAGCTTAGATCATGTGGATATGTACTTTATAATAGTGGCTTAATATCTCCTTCATCATCTCCCCTTCCCTCTCTCTCACTGGCATGTAGTTAATTTTCAATTTCTTCTTTCCAGCACTTAGTCATCACAAGACTTTCCAGCTTCTTCCAGTGTTCCCCCAACCTCCTGCCCCTGCCTTCCTTCTGTGGGAAACAAAGGGAATGTGCAGTTGCAAACTTGAGATAAATAAGTGCTGCCTGGCCATCTGGTGGCTTCCTCTTGCATGGACAAAGCTGGAGCTCTGCCTGCAGAACAGCTCTGTCCTGTAATTTGCCACTGATATTCATGTGGAAACATGAGAGCTTTGACAGCACTTCCTTATGTCAAAGTAGGCTGAAATTCAGCAGTGGGGAGGGAAGGTTAGCAGGGCAGGGGTGACATAGATGGGCATAAAGTGTCACTTCCCAAGCCTCGTTCCTTCAGGGAATGACTTGATAATGATTGTCCCTTTGGTGTTTTTAGCGGATGTCTGTGATTTACAAACCATGCCTCTGGTACAGTAATTAAAACTCTATTTTTGCACTTCCTAATGCCAGAAGTTTTATTTTAATGGTATGGAAAATAAATATGTATGGACACACACACACGTGCTCCTGATTATATTCGTATGGGTATACACATGCACTCATACACAAGATATATGTAATATATCTTAGACTGCAACCTTGCTTAATGTGCCTTCTCTGCTACTGTTCATTGAGATGTGCAGCATAGCAGTACTGTTTTTGTCTGGATATTGCTGTAACAACGTGAATGATAATGTTGGTAGTTCTAAACCAGGGTAAGTAGTCAAATAGAGCATTTTTTAGTACTACAAACATTTTATTGCTCAGGTGCTGATTTGTGAAGTGCTTCAAACACATTTTGTGTGACAGGGCACACTGAGAATTACTTATGGTGAAAGCAGGTCCCATAAAATTAGAAAATAAATCCTGGTGCTGCTGCCAGTAGCAGTGAAGATGTGAGGCACGTGGTACATTACCTGTCTAGTTATTATGCACATCTTCTCTATCAGTTAAAGAATGGCCTTCAAGATTTTTGCCAAATAAAAGAAGTGAATGTGGTGGTGAGGTCACTTAGAATAAAGGAGAACAGAAATGGATCTAGAAGTAGCAGCTTGAAAAATGTGGAATTATTACTAGAATATTTGAAAAGCTTTATAAATTGTAAACTACTGATATCTGTTCAGTTTTGTGAAAGGCAGAAGAGAAGTTTAGTGTAAAGCTCTGCTACCCATCCTATTTGTTCTTCTCTTTTAAATGTGCCTGTAACTTTGGAGGAATTTAGACAGTACAGTTTTAGTCTTCTAAAACTGTGCCTAATTTGAGCTGTCAGTAATTTAGAAAAAATATGATGAGGTGCTGGAAAATGCATGTGTAATACAAATGAAACAACAATAATTCTTATACTTAATTATTTTCACTTTGTTTAATATCCTCATTTAAACAACTGACTGTGTAAAGCTCTACCCAGCTGCAATCTGTTTTGATTTGAGTACTTGTTCTGAAGGGCAAAGAGGGCTGAAACTTTGATCTCTGTTCCCTTGCTGGAATCTGGTCTCAAGACATTTTTTCCATGGAGCAAATCCTGAGAACCATATTTCAGGTCTTCATTTGTACAGTCCAGTTTTCCAAATTTACTAATGGGGGAGCTGTAGGAGAGAGCCTAACAATAAGATAGATGCTTCTCTGACCTTGCCCTAGGGAATGAGAGAATTTGTTCTTCTGAGAACCTTTTGCTGCTCTATGCATTCTGTGTTTTATAATTTAGCAGGCATACAATCATTAATTCTCAGAAATGCTCTGAGGAGAACCTTTGTAAAGGGGCAAAGCATTTGTCCTGAGAGTTCCTTGAGGGCTGAACATGTGCCTTTCCATCAGTGTGAACGACCTTTGCTTTGCTCTTGTCTTTCCATTTAAAGAGAAATCATGCAGGGCCTTGATAGCCTCTGAAAAGACAACATAAGGTGACCTCCTGTTTTCCCTTGTTCAGTTTCAGTAACACTTAGTGGGTTTTTGTACTGAATTACATGAAAAATTTAACTTCTAAAAACAATTCAGGTGTCATTTCACTCTGTTCTTGAATATAGCTGTTATCAGTAGCACCGTTAAGAAGATCCCAGGTAACAGACAAGTTGTACTTTAAATAAATAAACACAGACAAACACTTTCGAGTGCTGCATTTTGCAACAGCTACCTTCAGTGAAATTCTGCTGTTGCTCATTAATTGTTTTTTCCTTATCCCCAGAGGAGCAAAACATTCAGTTCTTTCCTTTCACATTTTAAAACTTCTATTTCCAAATCATAACTCGTATTTTACTATAAAACTGTCTAAGTACTTGTTGTTTTTTTCTCTTAAGAAAGATTTATTACTTGATTTGCAATGTGTGATACAAGCGTATTAGAGCTGTAATAAAAGCAGTTGTTTATGTAGAGGGCAGTTCAAAGCTGAGGTCTTCCTAAAGCTGCAAGAACAATTAGCCAGGTTTGTTTTTAGAGCAATACTTGTAAGTATAAGGGGACTTTTTGTGGGAATGAGAAAAACCTGCTGAACAACTTCAAAATCTTAGACTGAGTGAACTCCTTAACTCTTCAGGATGATTACAACCATATCCATGGAGGCAAGTGGACAGTGAGTAACTTACGCCTGTATCTGGAGAGCACCCGTGGAAAGGAAGTCACCAACAAATTATTTGATGAAATCCACTGGATAATTGTGCAGTCCCTGAAGGCTGTTGCGGTGAGTGCTGTTCCTGGAGTGCTGCCAGCAATAGCATTCCAGCTGCATGGAAGTGAGCTTGCCGTTTAAACCCCTACATCTATTTTCTACTCTTTGAGTGATGGTGTTGATGGTGATTTCTGCAGCTCTCTTATCTGTAGATTTCTTGTGATCTCTTGAGGTGAGGGAACTGAATCTTGGGTGAGTGAGTGGGTTGAGCCGTCTGTGGATATTTGAAGGAGTGAATAAATCTCTTTCCTTGAGGGCTTTGTGAACTATTTAATATGACTTGATACCGCCCTTGTGAGTAGTATTAAGTTCTGCCAAAACGTGTGACATCATTCCAGCAATAACAAATGTGTCAAAGAAAAAAAAATCTCTGGAGGACAATTTATCAAAGGAAACCTAAGGCTATTAGTTCATCAGAGTTACGTAACGTACTTTCACCTCTTATACACAAGTCATGGAGTTATCATGAACTGCTATTAAAAAAAAAAAAGCAGCAGCCAGTTCTCTGCTTGAATAACTTTCTAGTGTTCGGATAATATTCTATGATCACATTACAGGGCAGGTATTACTCTAGGGGTCAGCTGGGGTAACCCAGGAGCTCACTGTTGCCAAGGACTCTCCTGGTCCCAAGTACATTGGCTTGTCGTCTCTTTTGGGTTGGTCCTGGCACTATTTAGAGCTGAATCAGCTCACTTGTGCACTGACAATTACTACCTTGCTTTATTGATGACTTGGTGTTCTGCCAGGGGAATAAGCTGAGTCATGGAAGGAGCAGATGAACACCAGAATCAGTGTGAGAAACAGGGACAAGGTCATGCAGCTAGGATCGGTGGGAGCTGGGGAAGCATGGCTTAACCTGGCCGCTGCTGTGCAATCATATCTGAAGGTACTTGGGAGAAGAAAAGGGATATAATCAAATGTTAGCAGAACCTTAGAAGAGGAAAAGTGGTGAGAATGATGGAGAATGAAATTTGTTGTTCCTCTGTCCTTCTGTCAATGGCACATGTAATGAGATGCTTGTTCCTCCTTCCCCCTTTCAGTCCCTGAAGAAATGAAAAGCCTTCATTATTAGTCTAGGGGAAAACATCTCACAAATCTTCACAAAGTTTTCTCTAGAAGATCTAATGAGTCACATGGAAGAAAAGTCTTATACCATGCATCCTGCAAATGTTCAGCAGATGCAGGAAAGCTACTGGTTCTCTAGAGGGTGTGCATATCTAAGCACAGCTAGATTCTTGGTCTCTCTTGGCTCTGTGGTTATAGTTACCTTGAGTAATTATGATTTAAAAATGTATTCTGTAATTGTTTGACCTAAAAATTCTGCATAGTTACAGCAGCAGAATAAAAGAAACGTCTTTGAGTAAGTCTTGGTTTTCTAAAGTTTAAAGAATTCACAATTATGTGAAGCTGTAAATTTTCAAACTTTCTGTTTTCTCCTGATATATGGAGGCTTTAAATATAGTTACTACTTTTGCAAAGTATGAAAACACTTATTTTCATACAGGAGCCATAATGGGAAATTAACATAACTTAATACTTGGCATCAATGCAATCTTTAGTACTGAAATATTTATATACAGCCTCAAAAAAAGAGACAATCCTGAACTTACTAGTTAGCAAGCTTATAATTGAGTTGCAACACTGAAAAGTGTTGTAGAAGATTCGTAATGTCATCACATGTGATTTCTAGCAAAAAAAGTGTGTAATTGGGTTACTTGCTAAGTAGTTGATTTTAATACATATTACTGTCTTTTTTCCCCCAGCCTGTAATGAATAATGATAAACACTGCTTTGAGTGTTATGGATATGACATTATCATTGATGACAAGCTTAAACCCTGGCTAATTGAGGTAAAGTTATATAAAATACAGGGGAAAACTTCCTCCTTATTTCACAGAATAAAACTAAGTAGATTTCAATGTAGTCTTTCCTCTTTTTAAACAATATTTTTTGTTTATCGGGTAAGTGGATTAAGTAAAATGCTAGAAAGTGAGATAGGTCATGTAATGACCAAGCTAGCATGTGCTTTTCTTACCTATTTTTTTTGGTGTTTCTATTTGTTTGTGGCTTTCTGCTTTGTCTTTTAAATCCAGTGCATCCATACAACTCCACTTCAGAGGCAGTCTGAATGTTAGCAGCCCTGTTAAATACTGGATCAGTACCTGGAAAATGGGCATTGACTTGATGGAGCATAACATCAAATTTAATTTTAAATGCTGTCATGGCCTTAATGTTACCAGTTGAGAGGAAACAAAAGGGGAATAAAAAGGATAATTAGGCTATTCGGAAAACTTTTTTATTTTTTACATAAATTTCTCTTGGGTGTATTAACTTTACATCTTTATGTTCAGTATAAATTTTATCCATCCCTCTTCCTTCTCAATCTAATTAGAAGTGAACTTCATAAAAAAAAATCTTCTGTTTATTGTACTGATACCACTTCTCCAAAATAAATGTGGAACAAAGATATGTTAAATGAATCCCAGTTTTAATTACAAGATGTGCTTTGAATAGAGACCACTCTCCAGCTCACAACATAACAGGGGAGAACTCAGATAAGAACTTAGAGAAAAGTTGTTTACCTAGAAGAGAGCCACAGATTTCTGTGTGTAACAACTGTTCGTGTAAAGTGGTCAAATTTTAAGCACTCAAATGTATGGGGTTTGTAACCATGTAAACAGAAATTAAACAAAAATTCTGTCTTGTCTGGTTCACCCTGGTGAATCTCATCTCAACAGAAATTTTCAGGCTGACACTGCAGACACAAAGAGTGGTACTTTCCTGTCTAAGTAAAAAGGAAAATGCCCAGTGGGGAATTCCTTCCAGTGCCTGAGGAACTGAAAGATGTGCTTTGAGCCACCAAGGCTCAATTTCCCATACGGTACACACAGACATCACACATGCTGTTTGGAGAGCACTCCAAAAACTGATACTGACTGGGTTTTTCTCCTTTTGTAGGTTAATGCTTCCCCTTCTCTTACTTCCAGCACCGCTAATGATCGCATCTTGAAGTATAATCTTATTAATGACACGCTTAACATTGCTGTGCCTAACGGGGAAATTCCCGACTGCAAATGGAATAAATCTCCACCAAAAGAGGTTCTGGGCAATTATGAAGTCTTGTAAGTTTTATCAATGTTTCAGATAAAGGCCAGTGTTTTTCTGTCATCTCACTTTTTTTGATGTGTAACGTAGACCAAAAAGATAAGGTGAACTTCATTCTGATGTGAAAAATGGGCACAAAGTACCACTTCATTTCTTCGGAGCTGCGTTGGAGGTGGGAGTGCATTAAAGCAGAGTTCTCTTGCCTCATGTCCAGAGAGAATGCTGTCTGATAAGCCCCTGCTTCCACCTTCTGAGCTTCCAGCAGCTAGAATTGAGGGACAGAAGCAAAGAGAATGTTTGTCTTCTACAAGTGCAGAGCTTTAATTGTATAGAGGCTAATATATACATGGTACTTAAACAGTTAAAATAATTGGTTCTGGTTTAAAAGTTATTTGATGCAAATTTTCTCTCAGGTCATAGAAATAATGCCTCTTGAGTCCTATAATTCATGAATGTAATAAGAAATAATTAATAAGGTTGTCAGATATTTTTTAAATTCCTCAATCTGTATTATAAGGAGAATAATGAAGGAAACTGAGATTTTTATATTGGAGTGTCTGCAAAATTTATCTAGGATTGGTTGGTTTCATGCAGAAGAACACTGATTTAAATACCATATTGCTGACACAGTTTCTCATCTTTTTTGAGAAAATGTTCGGGTAGTTTCTGTAGCACTAGTGGTGTAATTGCTCAGTATGTCAAGAATGCACTTTATGTACACAGCTGATCCACTAGTTCATACTCATCTTAAATACTTTTTCTCTATACTAGTAAAAGCAGTTAAATATAAGTGGTTTGAATTAGGATTTAAGTTGTAATAAATGTTATATACATGGTAGCTGTGAATACCTATAAAACAGTATAACTAAGTACATATTATGATTTTTCTACAAAATATGGTAGTATTACCTTTTGTTAATTACAGTTACCTATCTATAACCAAATTCTGCTTGGAATTTGCATAGCAGCTGGAATGTTAGTATATGTTGAGGTTATCTGAGACTATAGTGGATTTAGATATTTACAGAACCACTCATCATTGCGGTTAAGTGTTGCCAAATACATGTCATCAGATACATTTTGTTTGATCCCATGGCTGTTTAGTTCAGCTCATTCTTTCCCTTCTGACTCTGTGACGCAGCAGTGGAGTTTTAACACTGCAGCTAACAACCCTCCCTTTGAAGCAATAGCTCAGGAGTTATTTAAACTGGCAGCACTCTGATGTTCTGCTTAACCACAGACCGGCAGAAGTACATGGGGAATTTCACAAGCATGAAATTTCACAAACTCAGGAGTTTAAGTAAAGCTGCCAGATGACTTGTTTCATTCAAACAGGGGCTGAAGATATTTCAGATGGTCCGTATTGTAAAATTATAGATGCATAGAATCATAGCTGCATGTCATGCTATGCCTGCATGAAGCTGTGTGTAGAACAGCTTGTATTAAACTCCAGTTCTAGATAGTAAGCGGAATAGAATGTAGAAATAGAATATACGGGACCCACTGCTGTTTGTGTAGCAGGACAAGGCACTGAAGGGATTTTCTTACCTCCAGATATGATGAAGAGATGGCGCAGAGCGATGGGACCGATCGCGACCTGCGGAGTCGTCCTGGGCAGTCCACGGGGGTCAAAGGAGGCCGTGCAAGAGATTCAGGAAAGCCTGTACTGACCACTTGGAAGTGATGACATAAAAAGCAGCTGCAGTCTTGGTAGGAAGACATCAAGAATAACTTAAAGTTTTGGAACAGATTCCTATGTTTTGCTACATTGCATGTAGGAAATACTAAAGAAGACAAAACAGCCTTTGAAAAGTGAAACAAACACTCAAAACCCCGGAACTGTACTAGGCATACGCTGACCTGATTATTATTACAACAATACATACAGAGTGTGTATGCATATACAATTATGTTTATACAATTTGTATAAACTAATTCTCAATAATAATCAAGAACTGTCTTTATAAAGATGGCAACTCAAAATGTGCGTTCTGAAAGAAACTCCTTGCTGTTCTGGATAGTATTTATTTCCTCTAGTAGCCTATCCCTTCCTGCCTATAACAAATGAGCTGTGGATTCTGTAAAAGGGTGATGGTGGTAAGTATTAATATTTTCACAGTGATGGTTCAGATTCTTGTAGTAAAAGAAGAGCAACTAGAAAAAATTAGCAGTACATGTACTTGAGGCTGTTGCTGGTTAATGCAGCTGATGAGTTATAACCAGTATTAACAAATTGAATAGCAAGTTTTTGTATGCTGAGGGTTGGAGTTTTTTATTTCCTTTAAGTGTTCTGAGCTGCTAACTCTTTAAAGGTAGGAAGTTTGATGGACTGAGGGAGTGTTTCAATGGTATATTGATGGACTATTTCACTAGCCATTAATTTTTATTTTGAGATAGTGCATGTCTGTGGAAAACAGACAGAGCAACCATGTACTGTGATATATCTCATTGCTTGAAGCTGACGATAAATCTTTATTTGCACCAGAATCTCTCAGTGTATTTATGCATGTATAAAAGTCAAATATCTGTATATTTTTGTATATTTTATTTAACAAAAATATTATTGCACATGGCAAGCTATTTCTGGTAGCTATGATAACAACAGTTGTGATGATTAGCTACCAAAACATATAGAGCAGAAGATAAAAATGGATATTTCAGTCTTCTAACAGCAGAGCATATAAATAAACTAGTGGGGTCTGTGATTGGCTGTTGCTTCCACTTGACTTTCACCAGATATTGGGTGGTTATTTATAGATGGTAACATGCATTGGTTGTTTTTATTCTCCTTCCCCCTCCCTACTTCCATTTTTTTTTTTTTTTTTTTTTTTTTGGTTTAGTAAAGTTAAACTCTCCCAAAAGTTTTTAGTTTCTTGAACACCTAAACCAGACCACCTGCAACTGCACCACTTCACCTGCTTTGGAAGGTCCTCCTAGAAGAGGGCAGCAAACCATGGTCTTTGGGGCAGTTGAACACAGTCTGGCAAGAGCAGCTTGTGTTGGGGAGGGAGGGCGGGTGTGGTCTGGGCTGACCAATATCCTTACACAGAATCTGGGGTTTATCCTTGCAGTAAAGAATGAAATGGGTAGACTGAGTCACTCGAAGCTTAATCTTCATTAATCTTGTATATTCCATTAAAATAAAATCTAACTGATTCTCTCTTCGTGAGACTTGAATCTTCTCACTGGCCCCTACAAAAGCACGTTCTAGTTGACTCGTGAAATAAATAAGGCAAAAGCAAGATGACCTCTGCAAGATGGTAAAGCTCACCTAAATTCCAGTCTCACATTTTGGGGTTGGGGTTTTCTCTTTGGGTTTTTTTGTTTGGGTTTTTTGGTGTGGGGTTTGGTGGTGGTGGTGGTGGGTTGTTTTGGTTTTTCTCAGTTCCTAACTGTGAGTCTTGCTTGTATATTTGAGCCTTGACGGGCAAACTGCTCTTAAGTAGAGGTGTAGTCAGATGTGTTGATCATCAGTAGTGTTGTTTTAATTACGTGATATTTAGTGGGCAGATGTTTCCGGTTTTACCCCTAACTGCCTGTTAGGGATAAAGTGGGAAGTAGTAACAACCCTAGGGACTGTGGGCCTGTAGCAAATAGTATTTTGTAGTATGATTATATTTTTAACAGACAGGTAACGTAACAAGGATGCTCTAATAGAAGGAAAGTGAAGCTTTCTGTCACTGCTTGTGATTAATTTCTGTAGTGGCTCAGACAGAGGATGTGTTGTTGTGGTATTCTTCTATTGCAACAGTAGCACTCCTTTTCGGGGAGGCTTAACATGACAGCAAAACCAGATCTGGGTTATTAGAATTTATTGCTGTGGAAGGCTTTGGAGACTGAATCTAGGGGATACTTCTAGCTGTAATTTCACAATGACCCAATACTGATAATAGTATCTAAATAATCTTGGTTTTCTAAACTAGTTTGTTGGTGGTACTCTGTGTTGGCTCTGATGTTCTTACAGGTAGGCAGTGAGTTAAATCAGAGCCTCCAGAGCACGGACATTAACAACACTATCTGTGATATTACTTGTTCTGAATATACTTATTTAATTGTTTAGGGGGTTTCTGCTTGCTTCGAAAGGGCCAGCTCATTTGCATCCTCTATTCAGTATTTCAGAAGTCAGGACTGGAAATCTTGCTGTTGCTTTCAAAGATTTCTGTCCCAGTGTATAGCAGATACATTAAGTAAAATACAGTATTTGTAAAGAAGTATTTTATATAGAAAATGTTTTTGTAGCAGACCTATCAGTTCTAAACATGAAAATCCTTCTCTCTGGCCCAGTGTAGTATTGAGAAAGCATATTTCAAACCCTTGAGGATGAAGCATCTTTGTAAAATATCTAGTAAATTATCATTACTACCTCAAAATAAAAGCATTAAAATATTACTAACTAGAGGAGGAAAAAGAAAAAAAAAAAACCTGACAGGAATCTTTGACTATGTAGTACGTAATCTCAGAACTAGAATTAAGATTTCAAATGTTGGTATCACATTTTAGTTATATCTCCAACCAGTGTGTTACCAGTAATTTATCTTGCTGGCCCAAGCATTAATTTAGTCATGCAATGTTCTCTTTAAAGAGCAAGAATTCAAAGATACTGCCAATGCAGTGACCCTCTCTTCCTGATCTCATTCCATTTTCTTTTTAAAAACAATAGTCTAGTGTTTATATACATCAGACTGCTTTCTCTTCATTTCCTTTTCTTGACAGGCTTTTTGCAGAGGTTGAAGTTTAAAGGCCTAATTATATTTTCACTTCTAACATGAAAAACCTATGTATGTAAAGGGAGTTTTAAGGAACAAAACTGAAATTACATGGAATTCCAATATACTAAGATTGATTTTCTAATTATCAGTAGTAAACTGTCCTGGTTTCAACTGGGATAGAGCTAATTTCTTCTCAGTAGCTGTTGCAGTGCTGTGTTTTGGATTTGGAGTGAGAATGGTGTTGATAACACGCTGATGGTTTGGGTTTTTGCTAAGTCGTGTTTATGCTAAGTCCAGGACTATTTTATTGTCTTGTCTCATGCTCTGCCAGTGAGAAGGTGCACAAAAGGAACAGAGGAGGAGCACAGCTGGGACAGGTGACCTGAACTGGCCAGGATATTCCACACTATGGAATGTCATGGCCAGTCTATAAACTGGGGGAGTTACTTAGCAGGGCTGATTTGAGTTTGGGCAGGGGGATCTGTAGGTGGTGAGCAGTTGTATTGTGCATCACTTGTGATTTTCTCCCTGTTATGATGATGATGATGGTGATGATGATGATTATTGTTACTACTATCACTACTACTACTACTACCACCCATTATTATTGCATTTTATTTTACTTCCAATTATTAAACTATTCTTATCTCAGTACAAGTTCTATTTCAATTCTCCTCCCCACTCCACCAGTGTGGAGAGGGGAAGAGAGGGAGCTAAGCGAGCAACTGGGTGGTGTTTCATCTCCAGCTGGGCTTAAAACCACAACACAAACCCCAGGAAAAAAATCTGTAAGCGAGCAGCAATTCTTCCTTTTCTATGCAGAACTTGAGGCCTGGTGTACGTCAGTGAAATGTTCTTGAGAAATTCAAAATTAGGAAGCTCTGTTGCTACGTAATGTCTGTTTTTAAGACTCGCTGAAAAATTCTCTGAAGGAATTTGAGTAAGGAAAGAGTCTGTGTTAGCTGGAATGAGCATGCATAAAGCAGCTTTTCTGCAGACTTGGAGGATGCCAAGGAAACAAAAGCAGTCATAGCTAATAGTTCCGTGGGAAGAGGAAGAGGGTGCTATGTGGGTATCGTGCTGTGAGATGCTGGTTTGTACCTGGTCTTGAAAGGTAAAGGTGAAAATCGAGTTAGGAGGAAGAGAAACTGGAAAGGAAAACTTTAATTGCTTACTCAGAGATAAAATCTTCAACTTTTCACTTCTCCATCTTTAACTAAATCTCTTGCTGTAATAGGACAGAACTAATAGTACCAAGTGGTGCCCTGGCTGGTGAGAGCCTGGGGCATGCTCTGCTATCAGCTGGAACTGAGCTGATGAGGGAACTGAGGTCATGAGGGAGCCCACTTGAGGCAGGTGTCTGCTGCAGGAGTTAAGGGGAATTGACTACAGAAGTGATGCTGACGTGTCTAATAGAAGATGGCAAACCTCATGTGGATGCTGTCATTCAGAGGTAAGGTAGCTCTTTTTGCTGGAGTCTAATTCTCCAAAAGGTTAAAGCCTGTTGTACCTCTGACTGAGAGGGCTTAAATCTGAGTGACCTCAAGTAGACAAGCTTTTAGTTCTGAGTAACTAACTGTGGCCTTGGGCCAATCATCCTCCAAATGTATCTCACAAAGAAACTGTTTTGGCTTTCAGGGGAGCAAAATAAATCGGAAATAACAGTTCTCAAAAGTTCTGTCTTTGGCTAGTATAATAACTTGCTAGGCAGAGCTGATATAAATGTGTGTCTCAGTCCTAAAATACTATTCTTCATGTGCTCCAGTGCTTCCTGGCATAAGGACAGCATTGTATGAAGAATTAAATGGACAAGCTCTAAACAGCTACAGGAATTGTTACAATGGCATCAGTGTAGAAGGAGTGTATTGTTAGAGTTGAATAGTGGGTCTTGCTTCCTGGGCACTAACCTTTCTCCCTATTAATTCTTTGACATGGAAGGAATTAATAAGATTCCCAGAGAATAGCTTCTGTACATGGCTTGAGGAACTTAATTAGTATAAAAGAAACAGTACTATTCCTAAAGCTACTTCATTACTGTTGGCTTTACAATAGGACTTCTGCCTAAAATGTCCCTGTCTCCTGATTCACTTCCTGCTATAAACCCAGCAAAACAATAGACATTTCACAGAAGATATATAGCCCTGCATTTCATCAGGAGAACGTGTCAGGCAGAGCTCATTTATCTGTGGTAAAGGAAGGGCTTTACTGTGTCACTATAAACTGGTGCTGTTTCTCAAGGAGTTGCTGTTCAGTTGACTTGGATGGAAATTACATAAGGGAACTGACATTCCATGCCTGCTTTATTACAAGAGTTCACTCCAGCCTTTAGGTCAAGTGGGAAGGACTCTGTGCTCCGTGGTGCAGAGGTATCCATTTATGCTGACCTGCGGGGCTTCTTAAAAAAAAAAAAGAACCAAACAGAAACTATTCCTGTCTTCTCTGCATAAAACAAATGTGGATAGCTGGGAAAAGCCGGCTTTACCCGGAGTTTTGTTAACAATTCGATTGTTAAGAGGAAATAGGAACATATTGGAAAAATTGGTAGTTTTATACTGAATTGTAGGAAGCTGTGCGTGCTAGACTATGTTTTTCCACCTTTTTAAAGTTGCCATCAAAGCCTAGGCAAGCTCTTCATACTTGAACTTTCCCAGTTGTTATGATGACATAGATACCTTACCTATTGACAGAAAGTCTTCTATGCCTTAATTATTCTGCAATTTTGTACCTATTAAAAGCAAATCATTCACATCTGAGGTAGTCATAGACAATTGTTGTAAAATAGAAAAGTTTGGACAGTATGAAACAGTAATTAAAAACACTCGTGAAAAATGAGGAGACAACAAAAAATATTTCAGATGAGAACATGGCTTTTATTTGAAAGGTTCTTTCACAGTGAAAGTTGGGCAGTGAAACAGTGAAATTGATTGATTTGATTGGAATTAAATTTAACAATCTGAAATTCTTTGTCATTGGTTGGCATATATAGTCACTAATGGCATTACATTTGCAATCAAAATATGGTTCAGGATTTAAATTTACATTTAAAGTATAAATAAATATTAAAACACATGGAGTTTCTTAGTGAGAGAGAAGGAGTTTGAAGAGAATGCTGAAATGTTATGGCAGCAGTCAAGAAACACAAAATTTGTTCTGAGTGAAGGCATGAGACAGAATTTCTTTACAGAGAAAGTACCAGTGCCTAAAAGGACACATGGAATTTCTGAGGACAGCAGAAGAAACAAGAAGCATATTTAAAAATAGACTGTGTTAAAAGTAAAAATAACCGTGGGATACTTATCTAAAATCAGAGGATTTTTTTCCCCCCACAAACTTCCTGTCCTGTTCCTAACAGTCTGAATCCAATGCTCACCAATGGGGCTGGATAGACTGTCAGCTGTTCTTCTAAGGAAAAAGATTAAGGTAATCTTTCACTGGATGTCACATTTTTAAGATAACTGAAAATGTGCAGAGAACAACTGCTTTTTAATACTTAGGAAAAAAATATCAAAATACTAAAATCAAAATGATTAATATGGTTAAGTGTGGTTCTCTACATAAGTAAATTATTTATGGCATCATAATAGTGTCATCATACTGGGATCTTGCATCAATGATGATAGATACAATTAGACCACTAATCTCTTTTAATTCACTATGAGAAAAACTTAATCTTTGAATATACATAAAGCTAATTTACATTTTATAAATTGAAAGAAATAGTACTTTATTAACCACTGAGGTATATTTCCCCAAGCAGTTTTTTGAGTGCATATATGTATGTATTTATTCTGTGCATGTAGCCTCAAGCCCTGTTTATATTTATGCATACAGTAAACTGTGTTACTAGAAGTAATGAAGTCAAATTACTGTACCTACATGTGTTGTAACCCCAGTGTAGACAAATTCTGCTTTCTTCACAGGAAGAGAAATAGTGTTGATTCCAAAAGTACGTGAAGGTGACTCTAATAATGTTGCTTCCAAATTGTTTCAAATGCTACACTTGGAATGGGGTAAAAACTTGACAGTTGAAAATGTATTTTCAAAACTCCAGTAACAGTTACTGTCTTACTGGCTTCCAAAGGTGTCCAGGCATTTCTCATCTAAGTATCAAAAGGATAGAAAACATCTTGAAAGCAGAAAAGAATATTCAGCAGCTTGAAAATACTATTCCCTAAAGTGGTGCCTTGAGAAACCTCCAAATATTAAATGGAGATGTTAATAAAAATCGCCTTTTGGTAAGCTGTCTCTTTTCTAACTAATAGTCCTGCCTGTACTTTTTTATCTTCAAAATTATAATTCCATAGCATTTATAAATATGTTTCATAGCAGTTATAAAGATGCTAGTTGAATTATAAAGATGTTTAAGTGAAATATTGGAAAACACAGTATTTCTCAGGTTGTACTAAAATCCGAGTCCAGTCGTTTGTACAAAAATGTTGTGCAAATTCCTCATTTCTGATCACTCTCCATTCCCTTGGAAGCCAGAACCAGTTCAAAGTCCATGTGAAGATGACTCCCAAAATAACACACTGCCTTTACACTATGACAGAAGGGCTAAATTTATTGTACNATATATAATTATATGTTATATTAAAAAAAAATATATATATATATAAAATGTATAAGCAATACATCAGCCTACCAAAGTCAATGCATGGGAATAGCTGATTTGAAGAATATTTTCTTCATTGTTAAAAAACTGATAGTTTGTGCCACCAGACTAAAGACTTGCAGATACATTTCTTGCTCCTCTTACAGTAATTGTCCCCAGGCTGGCCTAAGATAAGAATGTGGGCCCTGGTTTCCACAAGCGGTGGCATAGATGCAATCAGCACTGGGTTTGTGCGCAGTGGAGTGATTCTGAGGCACAAGGTGGTGGTATTCAATGAACTCTGTGTGAAATAGTTGGGGATTTTCTGTGTCAGTCCGCTGCAGGTTCTGTCCTCTGCCAAACTGGAATTCCCTTTCATCGCAGTATGAACTCGGTTCTACCAGGGAGTGCTATGATTTGCGCTGAATTCCTGTTCTGTTTCTTCCATCTTTGAACAAGTTTGAGCATTATTTGACCAAACAAAGAGATGAATGACTGTTTTGATGTTAGATGATTGAAGAAAGTCTAAGTGTTCTGGCATGGAGAATTCCCAGCTTTGACAATGCTCTAGGCAAAACGGAAGCTTAATTCCTTACAGAAGGAGCTGTGTTTATGATTGTATATGTCTCTTGTAGTGTCCTGTAAAGAAAGCTTGATTTCACATTTAGTGAGAGAGACTGTAGAAAACTAAAGTGCAGCTCTGGTCAGAAGTGTAAGAAACAATAAATCACAAGATTTCTCCTCTCAAACATGAACTGTTAACTTTAAACACAGGAGAGTGAAGAAGAGGAGACTAGGGAAGGGAGAAATCATGTTCAGTCTTAGGAAGTTTACCAACTTGACCAAATTTCATAGTAATGTTAATAGCAATTAATTTGAATCCATTTGTCAAGGACATTCAGAAGATAAATTTTATCCCAGTGCTATGGTCTTGGAATCCTGCTGAACTAATCTAAGTGAACTTAAGTTAATGAGTCACAGAGTGAAAGAGTACAGGAAGACTTGGCGTCTATCTGATTATATGCAGACTTGCATAAGAAACACGGCCAAGAGGAAAGTACTGTTAGGACTGTTTTGCAGCCCTGCCCAGTGATCCAGAGCTCTTGCTGTCCTCAAACCAGGCTGTCCCCGGGGGCAGCGCTGGAGGCACAGCAGTGATGAGAAGGGCAGATGGGAGGGAAACGCAGAAACTAGTGGCGGAGAAGGCAAAGGCTGAAGGGACCAAAGAAGGTCACTGTCGTGGCTGCTGCTTGGAACTTGAAACAGTCCTCTGTCTAAAACAAATAAATCCGAACGACAGGCAAAGGCGAGAGTAACAGTTCCGATACTGGGCGAGAACCGCGTAGCTCCGCGGACAGCGGAGTAACCAAACCAGCAGTGCCATGTCAGAGGTGGCCCTGTCCTTGAGCCCGTGCCCGGGGCAGCTGCGAGCCCGGCCCAGCCCGGCCCGGAGCGGGCTCTCCCCGTGCCGCAGTGCCGGCGGGGCTCACCGCGCTGTGCGGAGCGGAACCGCCGCCTGCACCGCTGCCGGGCGCGGAAAAGTCCGCGACACCTCTCGGGATCTGTCAACTCGCTCACATTTCGCTTCGGGAAACATCTGCTTATTCACGGTGCCCCGCAGTGGAAACGGGACACGGACGCAGTGTTATTCCCGCCGCGCCCTGCCACGTTCCGCAGTGCTCCTGTCACGGTTTCCTACACCCGGATACCTGGCTAACGCTGCGGCCGGGCGAGCCGGGCAGCCGCTGCCCCCGCGGTGGCCGGAGGCCCCCGGGGTGAGCCCGGGCCGGGGGCGATCGGAGACCCACGAGCTGAGCGCGGGCCGGGGGCGATCGGAACCCCGCAGGGTGAGCCCGGGCCGGGTCCGAGGGCGGTGGGAGCCCCCCGGGGTGAGCCCAGGCCGGGTCTGGGTCCGGGGAGGGGGGGTGGTCCAGAGGGGGCGGGGTCGCGCGCGTGGTTCTGGCTGTCCCCG
>VZTF01005326.1:1549-66005 GCA_013397755.1 Cnemophilus loriae | reverse complement strand
GGCCGGGCCGGGCCGGGCCGGGCCGGGGGACGACCCCCAGGGACCCCGCTGGGTGCGGGCCGCTCACCCCGCCGCCGCTCCGGGTCTGCCACTGCGGAAGGCGCGGGGAAGGTGAAGCTCTCCTTGCACGGCGCCAGGCGGGGAAGGGCAGGGCTGGGGCTTGCGAGGGATGACGACAGTGACTCGGTTCCTGTAGGAGGGGAGAGCTCCCTGCTCGGGGAAGTTTAGTGACCCACTCGGTGGTGGTGGCGGCTTTGGTTTGAGGAGGGCAGGAAAAGAAGGCGAGGATAGAGTCCTAAACTTGAGCAGCTGGGTTTTTCCTCCCGGCTTTGAAATCCCGGCACCCTGGATGATGGCAGGTAACGATGCTGATTTGGTGGGAGGAGGTGTTTCTACGGGGGAGAGTGAGGTTTTAAACAGCTCAGAGCCTCCTGAGTATTGGTAATGACCCAGCTCTGTTAAGCTTCTTGGTCTTGCCGTTGCCGCTTTGTATCTTGACTTTCCCTTTTTTGGCCTGTGGAAAGAACCTCCTCATCTCCCAGACCGAAACGTCTGTGTGAGAGACAGACATCTCTTTATGTGTGCTGAGGCTACCTGGTTAGGGAAGAACAGGATGTGTACAGTGTCTGCCTGGCTCGCTGTATCTGTCTTTCTCAGCTGTCTCTGCTTGGAGTGACTCAGAAGCTGATGGATTCAGTCTTCTGAGCCGTCATCCTTTTGCCTGAGCAGTAAAGGAAGCCAGACACAAGTAACATACGCTGTCCTTTGTAAACTGAACAGTTTGAAAATTAATTGCAGTCTTGCAGTTTTAGACGCTTGGATTGCTTGATTAAAATCGTAGATTAGCTAGGATAATTTAAAACTAGTACACCACGGCTCACGTTTCCTGTACCTGTTTGTGTAAGTTGGATCATTTGACCCAGACTGGGGTAAAAAATGAGCCTTGGACGTGTTAGGCACTTTTGTTTCTGTTGGGCTCCACGACCTCCTGCTTAAAAGGCTGCTATGAGACTGTTTTCTCCTGCTATTGGGGAGTGGGTGAGGAACTCTCTGCTGCTAATTTGGATTTAATGCCAGCATCTGTTCAGCTCTTCTTTAAAGCCGAAAACCTTTCCCCTGCTTTTAAAAGTTAAAACAATAGTAATGCATTATTATAATAGCCGTAGTGAAGGCTGCATTATGTAAGCAACTGAGTTTTCATTCTAGTTTTAGTGCAACAAAAGGATCATTCTCGTATGTCTGTGACGAGAGCAGAGGAAAAGTACCACTTCATTGCTTTCTTGGACAGGGTGGGCACACATGACATTATGACTTTTATTTCTGCTTAAAGGTGAGCGGTAACTAAAAGAGTTTGCCAGCTGTGTTTCAGATGGTCAAAACTTCTTAATTGCATTCTTTACTGTTAAGGTTATTAACACTGAGCGCTCATGTGCTGGCTGTTTTATACCTGTACCTGCCTGAAATTAGATTTTGTCAAACTTGCAATTTGCTTTCAGAGAAAGTAGTTATATTCTGCCAATTATGACTGAATCAGCTTAAGCAGAGCACGTATTAGCATGAGGAGCATGTCTATTTAGCACAGTGCAGCATCGTTTTAGAGATCCTTGATCTCTGGTACACCATAGCTTCAGTGTGGTGAGCAGGAGAGGTATGCAGGTGCCACCTTGCCATGGCTGTTCTGTGCTCAAGTGTTCCAAACTCCCTTTGGGAAATAGTTTACAAATCTGGATCAATTTTCTCTTTTTTATGCCTTTGAAATACTGTCATAATAACATGGCTTTCTGACTGTGGTCTAGGTAATTGTGGTCTACGAATGTTTTTAAACAGTGCCTTCAGAAAATAGATGATATATCTTTCTAGTGGGTAGATGTCTGCTTTCTTGTCTTGTGCCGAGCCACTTGAATGTTGGTCTGAAAATCAGCAAACCTGTTATTTTTACCTGGTGACGTGTTTGGATGCTTTAGCGTCAGGAATGAGAAGTTTTGTTCTCATGGTCTGTCTGTGGAGCATATAGGCACCTTTTCCTGCTCTAGAGCTGAGTAAGCTACGTGCTTAAAGATGTCCATATGTCAATTTTGTGCTTCCCTAATTGTGGTTAAAATGAGCCTGAAGGTAACTGTGGATTGGATGGGTAGCCTATAAACGCAGGCCAAGAAAATTCTGTGCTTATTGCAGGAATTGGATGAAATGCTGAGCAGTGCTGCCGGTCAAAAGTTGCCTGTGCTTGTACAGATCCGTGTTGTAATACAAAGTAGCTAAAGGGTAGCTTTCTGTTTCTGAGTTGGTGCCCGATTTTCTTAGTGTAGCAGCTGCTGGAAAAACTGCATCTTCTCATACAATAAGCCAGGAGAATAGTAGGTGCAGATTAAAGGTGGGTTTTGTCTTGTTTTTTAAATATATTTCTTTAAACATCCGTATAAAGTAATACATGAGTGCCTTTTTGGTTCTTGGAATCTCTGCTTTTAAAAAAAATACTAGGAGTTAATTACTTTCTTGTTGCCTGAGACCTGGAATGAAGTGTCTAATGCTTGAATTTAAGACTAGTCTGTGCGACTAACAACTTCTTTGTAACATGGGATTTAATTCAAACTCTGTCATAATCCCCAGAACTTCAAGAGGTGACACTGTTCATTTCAACTAAACCCGGTCACTGATTTTTGACTTAATGTAATGATGAATTATTCCCAGGAAGTGAAAAGGAAGAAGTAGGAAATAAAACAGTGATGTAACTGTGCTGAGATAAACTGAGCTAAGTATTCTGTGATTGAATAGAATGCTGTATTTAATATGAATGTTACCTGGCTGGTTGGCTCACTGGGGTTGAGAAGAATAACCTGGAGTTGACAGTAAAACAGCTGCTCTATTCTGGGGTCGGTTCGGAGTCTCCATAGTCCAATTTGTCATGAGACTTGAATGTTGTTCCTTTATGTATTATCCTTTTTAGGTGCCTTGCTTAGAGGAGGGGAATAATCTAAATTTCTGTAATGATATTGGTCTAGCATCTGCCTTGATGAGCACTCCTTGGAGTGTGAGGGATTCTGCTTGAGCCACTGGTGCGCTTGCTTAGAATCCTGTGGATCTTGGTGGACAGGATGTGTCAATATTTGAGGAGGTTCCCAGCCCTAATTAGTAAATAGGGGTAGAACTAACATGGCTGTTGTAACACTGCACAGTAATGAGCTCCAAGGCAAAAAGAAAATGTCTCTCGGGCTTTAAGTAAGGTGGTTTGGTTCAAATTTTTAGAACATGCAAATATTTAAAAACTGTTCTGGCTTACACAAGGTATTGTAAATATTTTGATAGTATTGGAAACCTGTATCTTGAACTGTGTGACTTTGGGCCAGTGCATATTGTTAACCCTTTTTGCTTGTGTAGGACTCTGCTTTAAGAACTAATTCCAAGGCATCTGTAGACCAAAAACTTTAAACAACCTTCTTTGCCTTTTATCACATACCCTAGAGCAGTGAATGACAAACCAGCCTACAGTATAACAGCAGAAATGGTGAGAATGAGAACTCTGTATGGTATTATTAAATATCTCTTTGAAAGAGTTTTACTGAAACCAAAAAGGCTGGATTTTATGTAATCTTTTGACATAAACCTGTAGATGTAACATAGTATATGCCCTGAAAATGGATGCCACTCAGACTTTAAGTGACACTGCGAAGTCAGAGGAGTTCACAAGTATGTTCTTATGCCTGTTGTGATTAATGTATCACGAAATCCTGATGCACTTGCAAGCTCTTAGCTTTTGATATAAAGTAATAAGTTGTTTGCTGCTATTAAAACTGGCTGACCTTGGTGTTACTGTACTGTTCATCGTGAAGTCTCTTGTTGCAGAAGCGTGGTATTCTTTCTGTCTTATTTTATTGTGCCTTTGTCCATGAGTAGCACAAATAGGGCTCATAAATCTGACTTTTATATATGGTTGTACATTAATCTCTCCCATATACCTGGTGAATGTATTGCTACCTCGTGATTCTAGCAATAAAATGCATACATTGACTGGGCTCTGAAAGGACTAGCAGTTTTTGTACCTGGAGTTTCACAGCCAGGGTTTTGGGTTACAAAACCAGCTTGCACAGAACTTCTTACCTGGCATAGTAATAGTAGCTGAATATTGAAATAATAATTTTTTTTGTTCTCAATAGCAGATGCACAGCCATACTTGATTAATTTTAAAATAATACGACAAAGAATATAATGAGCAGGGTTTTTTTCTAATTTCTGACTTAATAGGTTAAATAAAAAGTGCAGGGTGAATATGCTTAATGTGCCGTTTTTAAAAGGGGTAATGTGAAGTTCAGATTTTAATAAATAATCTGCAGTGAGTCATAGGCCAAACGGGACGTGGTTTTGGTTTGACTTACGCTTCTCATCCTCTCCCTTAATTGAGACTTTCTTGGCAATTTTACAGATACCTACCTCCCTGCTGAGTGGAACAATGCTGCTTTCTTTTTGGGAGAAATGATAAATGGGTAATAAACAGGTATAGATCTGTTAAATGAACTCTCTGTATTTAATGGAACCACATGTACACAACATCAACTTGTAGGCGTGCTTACTTCCACAGTCCTTGAATAACATTCTTAAAAACAATTTTTCCAAGGTCTTCAGGTTCTCTCTATCCCTTAATAGTTAGAGATAAAAGCTTCAAAACTCTGATTTTTCGTCTACCTGAAATAATCTAACCACTCAAAGTAATCTAAAACCTGGTCGACATACAATTGTGCTTAACTTGTAGGAGCTGCTGAACAGCTTGCTTTAAGCTCTAAAGGGAATTCATTTGAAGGAAATTATTCTTAAGTTCTTGCTGTGTTGAGTGAGGTTACGGTTCCATTCCAAAATGTGAATATGCTGTTTTACGTAGGAGAAACTGGGTAACTATTTCCTTTACACAACTTTTCTTTAGTTTTTGAGTGTTGGAGAGCTTCATATAAAGAATGCTGTCAGCCTAGTGTCATTCAGATACAGAGAGAAATAAATTGAGTGGTTAGCTCTTCCTCTTTTGGGCAATTAAATTCTTAGAAACTGTTACACCCATACCTGGGAGTGTTGCCATCTCACTGATTATTATTTTAGGGCTCTGGGAGTTGAGGGTTTTGTCATTTTTGAAAGGTGGTGCAACTGAAAGTAGTAACAACCAGCACATATGGATAAAGTATGATCAACCAATAACTTTTGATTCACAGTGCCACTTCCCAAAGCACACTTCCATGCCGTCTTAAGCAACCAGAGTCCTAAATGGAAAGTTACGTGAAAAAAAGTTCTATTCTGTTACTTTGTCATTGATGGCCTATGGTGAGATGACCATGGTTGGATGCCAGGTGCCCACCAAGCAACTCTATCGCTCTCCTCAACTGGACAGGGCAGAGAAACTATAACAAAAGACTCACAAGCTGAGATAAGGACAGGAAGAGATCACGCCCCAGTTACGATCATGGGCAAAACATACTTGATTCGGGGAAATTAATTTAACTTATTGCCAATCAAATCAGAGTAGGGTAGTGAGAAATAAACCCAAATCTTAAAATGCCTTCGACCAAGCCTTCCCTTTTTCACAGGCTCAATTTCACTCCTGATTTTTCTGCCTGAGTGGCACAGGGTGACAAGGAATGGGGGTTGCAGTCAGTTCCTCACACGTTTATCTCAGCTGCTCTTTGCTCCTCACGCTCTTTCTCTGCTCCAGCGTGGGGTCCCTCACACAGGAGACAGCTCTCCACGAACTTCTCCAACATGAGTCCTTCCCTCAGGCTGCAGTTCTTCACAAACTGCTCTGGTGTGGGTCCTTTCCAAGGGGTCAGTCCTTCAGGAACAACCTGCTCCAGCGTGGGTGCCCCACAGGGTCACAAGTCTTGCCAGCAAACCTGCTCCAGCCTGGTCTTCTCTCTCCATGGGGTCACAGGTCCTGCCAGGAGCCTGTTCCAGCTTGGGCTTCCCATGGTGGGGTCACAGCCTCCCTTGGGCTTTCATGGCTCCACTGTGGGGTCCTCCATGGAGCGCAGATTTGGCTGTATCCTCAGAAGCATGTGTTGGAGATGGCTTTAATGAATAGGCAGTTTTGGTATGTGGATCATGCATTAGCATTCTATAGACATTTAAAGATATTATCATTTGATTAAACAGATTTTAATCGATGCTGCTCTTAAAATATGTAATTAGGTTGATTATCCAATTGCTAATAGTATGCAGAAGAAATGCAAAAGAATGATTAATAGATTTTAATCCAGGAAAGAGCCATTTGTAATCATCTGATCCTTTCTGAAAAAGACCATCAATAGGACTTGTGTGAATGAACCCCTGTTGGAATTTGATACATCCACAAAGAAAACTTCCCATTTAGAAAAAATGGTTAGGAAGTCTACCGCAACCCTGTTAGGTGCCCAGTTAGCTAATTAGTCCTGCTGTCTCTAACAGGGTAATCTCTCTGATGTATAGTCAGATAATATATACTTCTATCTGCCTACCTAAGAGCACTTTATTTATATCCTACAATTCTTTGAGCATGTTCAACGAAGCATTCTGCTCCATTTCAGAAGCCCTCAAACTTGATGCTTAAAATATTAGTTTATATTTATGAGATAGGGAAATTAAACTTTGTCTTGGTACAGTCAAATGTGAATTGCCAGTTAGGATCTTTAGGTTGTGCACATTTCAGCAAACAGTCCACATAGGTTTATCAGCACCTATTTTGGTCTTATTTGCTATTTCCTCAGGCTTTTTTTGAAATTGACTGGGCAGTAGATTAGTCATGATTCCTGATCTGTTCCCCGGTCACCAATAATAACGGCAAATAGCTTAGTAGTAGCTGGGTGAACACATCCAGTTTTGTAATATTTCTTGACTCTGTATTTTCAGGGCTTAAAATAGATGTAACACCAGACTGAGCTTGTATTATTCTGTGTCTTGATCAGAATACCTTGTGAGAGCAAGTTCAGTGCTGTGTTGAAACTTAGGTCCTCAGCATAGTCACCATCACTCAGGATCGTGTCCTCATAAAAAGAAGGTGATGCTAAGAATTTGATTGTATTGTCTTTTTCTTTTTACTATGTAGTAATAATTATCAACTTGGTATGCTCAGATGGAATCTCACTTGTTCTGTTTTAATTGACTTGTCCTCGTTCTGGCCAGGACAGGTTAATTTATGCAGTAGGCAGTAGGGGCGTAGCCAGGACCTGTAGGTTATTGTGTACCACCTCATTTTCCAGGTAATTTTCCAGGGATGGGGGGAAACGCTCCCTTCGGGAGCATGAAGGAGGGAGTGCCTGGGCATTGTCAGGGTTTTTCTGCATGCTGAGAGTGCTAGAACATCCCAAATTATATTTTAAAATTCTTGAACAAAAGCTGGTTTGGGCTCCTAAGTCCTTTTAATTTCTAATTTGAAGGCTAATAATGATATTACTCAAGATTATTTGTCAGCATTCACAGATCTTCTACCTCTGTTACTACATTAAAATGAGTTATAGCATTGCTGCAAAGGTTGTTACAGTAAGGATAATAAAGGAGCTTTAAATATATATTGTCTACCAATACAACTACTTCTGTGTTCATTCTGCTATCTTTTGTCATTTCTAGCTTTTGTTACATTTGTTACTGTGAACTTCCCCTCTTTTCCACTTCACGTAGAGGTATTTCTGTACGTAATGTGGTTTTCTTCTTCTAATGTGGCTTTGGGGACAGCTGTTAAAAAGTCTTGTGTGATTCCCTGTTACTCTTGCATGATACAGTAATATTAAAATAATACAGAAGTAATATTATTTTATCAGGGTGCTGAAGCTGAGCTTCTCAGGACAGGTAGTCACTTCTAGTTCTGTCATCCATTCTCTTTTGAGGTATGGATGCATGGAGTTCCTTTGTAGTGTCTGTGTCACATGTGCAATGTGCTGTTTGAGTTAGGACATTGTCAGCTACAAATCCCATACAGATTTTGGAATTGGGAAGGTGAAACGTGGAAAACACAGGGGTGGGACCAAAGGGCCCCACAATAATGTGGCATTCTCCTTCCCAAAGCAGCTCGTTGCAGAAGGAGCTGTGTGTGCTGTGTTGTTTAGTGTGCATTAGTGGCCTCTGGTAAATACCAGTTAGTACTTGTGTGGTGCAGAATGTCTGAGGAGCGTTAAGTGTTCTTTAAAGTTGCTAATATTTCAAATGAGTAATGAATATTACTGCAGAAGTGTCACCACTCCTTTCTTGATCAGTCCTCTCCCCCTACATAACCACATACGAACTCTTCAGTTGTGTGACATGTTACCGTGAAGTTTCAGTGTTATTAAATGGGCTTGATTTATGTTTCCAAAGGCAAAAATATAATCTCTTACTTGTATGCCTACTGCTTACATATAAGCAATGAAAAGATCTTTTTGCCTTTCTTCCAGGATGTCAGTCTTTTTCTGAAGGATGTCTTGTGTGTGGTCTGTGTACTTGTCTATTCTTTGTGTTAGCATAACAGCTCCAAAGTTTGTTACTACTTCTACTGGCAGTGATAAGTTACTTCAAAACAAGTGATAGTCTGTGTTGTGACTAAAACAGGAAATCAGAGGTTTTCACTGGTGCTCAGCTATTTGTTCTTGCTATGTGCTCCGGGGTGGTTGTGTTTATCTGGCTGTGCTGTGTCTGGGGTTGGTTCTCTGGTGCAGCAAGAAACTTTTTATTTTTGCGGAGTCATTTTCAGTGGGATAAAGCTTAGCACCTGACTTCTCAAACAGAATGGATGGCATAGGGATGGGTCAGGAGGGATGGCTGGGGATGTGGCACAAACAATATCAATCACTGTCACTGGAATGAATTTATACCATAACAAAGTGATCAGGCTACATACTGAGATATGTAGTGCAGTGAATCATTTCTGTAAAGTTTACCTGTAAAGTGAATGTTGAATGTAAACAAGTCTCTGTATAAGTGCTTTTATAATCAGATGTATGCCAAAGATGGTCAGGTGTCATAGAGGAAGGAAAATGGAATGGATATAAATGCAACATTGCTGTTTGCCCTGGCAGCTGAAGCTGTGCTACCAGAGCTGCTGAAATACAACTGAGAAAGATGTGACACTTCTTCACTCAGACTCTACCCTTGCACTGTCTATAGTTAAGGGAATTGGAGATATGCTTAAACTTGTTTCTTGATTTTTACCAATTTTAAATGCAGGGGTGAATAGATAATATGTATAAAATGGTGTTAATTCATCAATTTTAAGGTCAACTTGCTGCTGTTTTCTTGATTTTTTTCTGAAAATATTTTGGAGTGGAAGTACCAGAAGATAATTGAAATACTTTTTAAAGTTAAACAAGTTCCAAGTAGAAAGGAGCCAGAAGTCCTTGCCTTTTTACTTTTAGAATGTTCATTTATAAGTAATGTAGATGTTTCTAAGGTTTAATGCTGATATTTTATTCTTATGTAGTGAAATACAGTATTTATAGAAAAAAAAGTGAATGCTAAATAATTGTTTTGAAACTCCTAGCAGATGATTTAGATTAATCTGTTAGCACATTATTGTTAAACCAAGTTTTGAAGAAGTAGCTTTGAATTTCAATTCAATACTTAATTTCCAAAATTGATGCAAATTGTGGAAAGAATCAAGTGTGTTTTTATAATGTTAGTATCTTCTTTCCTTTTTTTTTTCTTTCTCCCAGGGTGAAATCGAAGTGTAAAAAAACCCCATGCCATTGCTGTCATTTAAGAAAAACTGCTTTGCTACCTTATTGAAACCTCCTGGGGTTTGGGGTTTTGGTTGTTTGTTTTTTGTGCTTTTTGGTTTTGTGAGGGTTTTTTTGTTCATTTGGTTTTTTTGTTTGGGTTTTTTTTTGTTGGTTGATTGGTTGGGTTTGGTTTTGGGTTTTTTTAGAATTATTAGAATTCGAGAAGTAGACTTAGTTGGATTCCTGTTACTTTTGTTCTATGATACTGTCCAGTCTGCTTTCTTGGTTATTCTGAGTGAACTAGTATTCCACCAGATTTATTTTTTTTTAAGCAGGTGCTTAGATTGGCTAGCAGAGAACATCTTATAGAACAGTATCACAGAATCACCAGGTTGGAAAAGACCTCTCAAGATCATCGAGTCCAACCCATGCCCTAACACCTCGACTAAACCATGACACCGAGTGTAGTATTGCAGAACATTTTGTGGTTTTCTTTGTTTAATTGTTGTCTGCACTGGGAAAGGTGCCTGGGATATCATGAATGTCTTGTCTGTTCATTGAGCTAGGACCAAATTTATTATTTATGTTCATACACACGAATTTGAGGAGATTAAAGGACAATCCATACAGTTTTAAAGGATCTGTAGGTGAACCTTAAAATTTATTTGAAATGAAATTTGATCTTAAAATTGATTTGAATTTGGCTAAGAAATCCTTTGTCCAAAGTAGCATATAAGCAGCTGCTTCTGCTTTGGCTTGTTGCATCCCTATATCAGAGAGCAACGTGTGGGTTTAGTCTGTATCAAATTACTGTATTTTTAGCACTTGGTTTAGCATAGGCTATCCCATAGTTTCTGGTAGAACGTAAATCCTGTGAGTGCTATGGGTGTCATGAGTAAAATCTGTGCTGTGCAATGTTAATCACTGTCAGGTCAGCACCAAACAGTTCTGTAACTGATAAACACAGATAAAACAAGTACCATACAGTGATTCTGAATTTATTTTGGGCTGTGCAAGATAACTTATAGGTTCTTTGTTTTAGACTTTGATCAGTCTGATAAAATATGATGTTGTTTCTCTTTCTACAGAGATTCACTTGGCTGGGTTTTTTTACTAGCCCTGTACAGAAACTAAAACTGTGATTGGAGATCTCCCCTTTATCCCTCCTCCCCTTTCTTGCAAAAGAGGCTGGGTAGGAAGCGCCTTTGTTTCTACTTATTATTAGGTATTGCAGAAACACTTTATGTAATTAAGTAGTGCTAAATTTAGCCTGTAATTAATGTGTTGCTGAACAAAATTACTAGTTTTACAGTAATAATTTTTAAAGTTTTTTTGCCACTGAAAAGATATCTTATTGCACAGCAGGAAAGAAATGAACAGGTTTCGATGTTTTCAAGTACATCTAAAGGTATTTTCATTGTGCACCTTTTATGGGCTTTATTTTTTGCATTTGCAATATTTATTTCACATATGGATTATTTCATACATATGGGTAAAATACTACATTTTCTGAGTGAATATTGCTGTCCAAATATAGTATCTTTTGATAACGATTTTTCTGAGTTGTGAATGATGTCAGTATTTCGGTTTTGAAGTTTATCGTGCGTTTGGGTTTTTTTTAATTTTCAGGGATGTGTAAAGTATCTAATTTAGCTAGCATACTCACTGGAATGCAATTTATTAGGTATGAAAAATGTCATCAAAATCTGTTGTACAAATTGGATCTTTAAAGCTGAAGATCTTGTAAACATGCTTCTCAAAATATTTTTTTAATTTGCCAAGGAAAAATGTATCACATGAATCCTCCCATTTTTTTATTGCAGTGAATAGTTATAGAACAAAGTTATGTAATCTCATTTCAGAAAAAAAGCTTTTATGAAAATCTTGTGAAACACTCTTTGTAATGCAATAGCAATTAACTTTCTCCCCCCTGCAAATGGGGAGAAATAAGCAATGTAGAACTTACAGCTCTTGTTAAATTGCTTTGTCAACTGTTGTTGCAATCCTCCAGGAATCCCTGCATTGCTTCTCAGAATGAATTAAATTTGAGTTACTTTCTCTAGTTACGCAGCTGAAGCGGGTCATGAGAATTACTGGAATGTGCAAAGAATAGCGTATTGCACCTAGGCTTTTACATTAGCATTTATGTAGCTGTGAATACTGAAAGGGCTGCTGGAAGTCCATCTACATAAGCTTAACAAGACATTTATATCTTGTTTCCCAGTGGTTTTTCTGTCCTAAGAGGGAAGAAAAAAATCATCATCTCAGGTAAAAGACAAGTACAAGCAGAGATTTGGTGTAGATGTGTCAAATGCATAAAATGAAAATGCAACAGCTTGGAGTTTTGTCTAAAGCTAGCCTGCTGAAACTTAAATATTCAAGCAAAAGTTATGTATTTGAAAATTCATTTAGCAATTTGTTATTTGATTTCTTCTGATTTTGTCTAGAATTCAGAACTTGATGCAAAATTACTGGTTATCCATGTTAAGCTGAATAAGCCTTATGGTAGTGACTTGCCTCCAAATCCTGAAATCATTGAATATATTCTGGAATATTATTGTTGAAATGCCCTAACTAGAGGACTGTAAAATAGGAATTCAGAGGTTTTTTAAATTTGGGTAAGCTTTCAGTGCCTTTATCTTATAGGCAAAAGTGCTGGCTTTGTACTTGGATGTATTGGATCCCTTGAGCCAGAAGTTTTTTTGCATAGCTAGAAGAACCCTTTCTATATCATTGTGTCCTGATTACTTTGTATCAGTGATATTAGGAGGACCATTTTTCAACCTCTGTTGATGCTGTTTTCCATTGACTTTCACCTTTCCAGACCCAAGAAGATGGACAGTGGTGATGCATTTTGATTGCCTGTCAATTGGAACCATGGGGGAGTTAGTAAAAGCAATTTCAGTGTTAATTTTCCTAGGACTTAGTCAAAGCTGTTAGCCAGCACTAAACCTGTTCGAATGGCCTTCTTTATTGCTGCACTATTTTTAGGTTGAAAAGGCTAACTTTAGAAACTTTATTTGGTGAACATTGTGGGGATATAGGTCACATATTCTCATACAAGCATCCAGGGAGAGCTTTGACAGAACCGTAGGACTCTTCTGATATTACGTAACACTTCTGCTGCAGTTCTAAATTGTTCCAGTTAGTACCAGGTATCATTATTGAGAGCCTCAGAATGAAGACCAGCAGAAGATTTGTGTGGCAGCTACTATACCTTCTTTTACAGAAAGTTCTTAAAGCTGAACAGCAGGTGGATGGTAGTTCTAACGAAATGTTGGCTAGACTGGTTTGTGTCATTAAAGTTCTTCAATTCGTGTATCAATAAGAATAGACAAATCTTTCTGAAAGAAAGCTGCCTTCCTTTGAAAGGAGTTTTAGGTGTCAGTGGTAGAAATGCAAGTCTGAAGTAGTTTGGATTTAGAGCTTTATCTCATGCCAGTGGATGTTACGATAAAAATATGTTTATATGATAAGGAACAGATAGTTATACCAGGGCGTACCATGGCCAGGACAAAGACTAATTGTTGAGTATGTGTATACCAAATGAGTGTTTTTTCAAGCTTAGTTACTTGTGTATCTGCAATTTATGTCATGCAAAGTGGACCATAGTGAAAAACCTGTATCGTTACATGAATTAAGTGTAGTGTGAACTTTCTGGGTTGTACCAGTACCATGAAATTTTTCTTGAGCTATTAGAATTCATAGTTAAAGGATTAGTGAATGGATTTGGCTGCGAGATTCAACTGTATAGCCTTGTACTTCAGCATAAGAAAAAAAGAAAAATGGAGTACAATTGTGTGTGTGCAGAAGGTAAAGAAGCAAATGAAATGTAACTGGCCATGAGAATGGTGCTCGTGTGATTGTGATGTAGTTTTTATCTTTCAGAAGTTGAGTGATGTCTTGTGAATTGTTAGATAATTGATTGTAGAGTTGCCATCACTGAAGACTTTCAAGCTGTGACTGGACAGGGTGCTAGATAATCTTAGCAAGGCTCCCTTTCCCGTGAAAGATTGGACTAGAGAGGTCAGGCTGTTGCATGGGTCTGTGATCGTTATAACTTGACAAATACTCAGCTGAAGTATTTCTTATGGGATATGATTACTGCAGCAAAGTGTGACTGTTGAACTCTCTTCGAAGAGATATTGTGTAGTCCAGCCTCATCCGCTCCCAGGACTTGTTTTCAGGATCCTGTGACCCTCACTATAATCCTTATCTTTTCCCAATTGAATCAGTTATTGTATCGACTTCCCAATTAAAATCTGGCATTAAAAATGCAAACAGATCTAACATTTATCTTCTGTGGAGCTGAAAAGTAATGGATCTTTTTTTCCTGATGAAAACAAAGTCTGTTAGACTGTCATCTGTCACAGTTAACTAGATCATCAATTGTGAGACTCAAAATGAGCAGAATTTCCAATGCTAAAGTGTCACTGGTCCATGACAGGATCGATAAACATTAGGCTGCTTTGGTTTGAAATTGGCATTTTCAGCTGGACTTATGGCTACAGGCTTTTTTAGATGGTATGACAAATATAAAGTAGATAATAAAGCATTTTCTCTTACCTGAAATATACTGAATATTCAAATTCTTCGTGGCTCTTATAAGGGAAAAAGGTAGGCAATTTGTTGGAAGGTGCCAAGAGTTCGACATTTCATTTTCAGTTTCATAAATCACAAGGCGGAGAATAAAAGCATGTTGTCTGAGGAGTCAAGGTTATTAAGCTCTTGAATACTCTATGTAGCACATTCTTTACTAATGCTATCTTGTAGATGTAAAATATAGCTGGTTTTTAAGTGTATTATCTGTTTTTATATTTTTGGGTGACTGATGCATCAACTAGATATTTTGGTTTGGTGAAGCAGCTCTTTTGTCTTTCAGATATGGACGGTTATACAAGTTTTTCCAGTATAAACTAAATTTTAAGTTAAACACAAAAGGAAAGAAAGAAACTGCTCTAGGAGTATTTGTGTGTGTACCCTTCAATTCTTGTACTACAGGTTAATAATACTTAATGACAAGAAAACCCTTACAGCTGGACTCACCATCTCTTTTAGTGTCCTCTTTTTAAATTACACATATGTCTTAAAAATGACTTTGCCTGTTCTGAGATAACCTTAGTAAATACTCCGAAGTATATTTTAAAAATATTTTTGAAAATTGTTCTTTCGTGTGCTCTGTACCCTTAAGCTTTAGGAGTAAGGACAAAACAACTTTAAAACAGCTGTGGTCTGAGACATGACTTGATTGTGTGAATGTTCCTTGTGACCCTGACTCTTCAGCTGTTGAGCTGCTTTTATTAGGAACAAGTGTTAATGAGCTGGAGGTACTGGAGGGATCCTCTCTGTGGGTTAGAGAAACTTCTCGCCTTCTCCAGAAAGCTTAAAATGACCGAGGAGTTACCATGGGTACTGTTTATTACTAGAAGTGACATTAGCTTTGTGGGTTTAGATTTTCTAGAGGTGGGCCTACTTTTTCTCATAATGTTTATATTAAGGCTTTAAGCGTTCAGAACCAGAAGTGAAAAGTGTCTGTACTTAAGTTTCACAGGCGTTCTCAGCTGAAATGCTCTTGACGTGAACTGTGATATTAAAAAATGTTGTTTTGAAAGGTATCATATGTGTTGCTTGTAAAATATTATAAATAATATCTCTCTGTATGCAGTTTCTGTCATGTTTTCTTCATTGTCGAGTGCTTTTTCTGCAGTATTTCAAAATCTTATATATCTATTTTGTTCTACTGTACGATGAAGATAGTTAAATGTGAAATTTATTTTTCATTGAGTAAGCACATCACTTGGTTTTCTTATTCTTGGGGAAATAGAAATTTTATTTTCAGTTAAACTTTGAAGGCATTTCTACGTACTTGAAGCTGTTTCAGCTGTTGAACCATTTAATCCTTTTTTTTTTTTTTTATTCCTTTGCTGCTCAGCTTCTTAACTGATGAGCCATATGGAGATATGGCTTTATTATGGCAGTCATATGTAGACAGGTGACTCATTTCACCACAAGCTATTGTGGAGCAATGGCTGAGATATTATTGTGAGCAGGGACACAGAGCCCTGCATGCAGTGTCATGGTGCAGTTCTGTCCGTTTTCATTGTCACGCCGCCCTGGCCTTGGACAGGAGTATGGGAATATCCCAGCTGTCAGCTCAAATACAAACCTTGGGAGACAAATGTGGGATGGAATCTAGTGAGACATTCAAGCTGAACTCAGAAGCACAAGATCACTTACTAGGTAGTAAAATCCCCCTTGGAGGTTGATCCTCATAGTGCCTTTAGAAGATGGCTGAAAATCTCATGTGTTAAACATAGCTCTAGGCTAGAACTCTAGTTTATATATGGATTTATGTATTTGTGTGCATATAGGCCATTATATATATATGGTTTATCTACAAAGTACAGGTTAGATATCCAGCTCAAGCTGTTCCTTTTGAGTGTGTGCAAGTTTGATGTTGTAATTCAAGATTTTATTACATGATACTAACTTTTTTCTGTTGAGATTACTTCATGTTATTATGCATCATGCAAAAATACCAATTGAATTCTATTTTCATTTAAAAGATGATGTTGCATTTGAATGTAAGGACTCCAGACTTTCTGGAGTCTAACATTATGCAGTTTTTCAGTTTGATAACCATGTGTAGAATGATTTGCAGTAAATTAAACAGCTTAAGAAATTTGATGACTTTATTCTGAAGCTATTTGTGCCTGCTTTTCTCAGCTGTTACGACTATCATACTATTTTGTGAGTGTAAAGGTTACTGATATATGAGTTAAGTTAAATTCAAAAATAAAAAAGGTATATTATTGTACCTTCAGTAGCAATTGATTGAGAATCCTTATGTAACCATTTAAAATGCTGAAGTTAACAGCATACGTGACAAAAAGAGGCAGTTGTGTAATTCATGCTTTTACTAAGACTTTGTTTCAATACCGTGATCAACTTTGGTCTTACTTGATATTAGTCTTAGATTGTGTGCTTGAATTTTCGACAGCGGTGTTTTTCAGATTCTGCCCTTGAAAGAGCACTAAATTGAATTTGGTTGGGATTATCTGCCTTTCTTTTTTCTGTCTTCTGATTGTTCCCCATATGCAGGTTACATGCTGCTGTTTCAATGCTCCACAGTCAGTGATGGTACAGCTTTATTAACTGCAAAAATGCAGTGGTGATGGTGAGTGCAAGAACTGTCAGCTAATGGGGCCTCTTGTCCCACTTTCCTTGAACTTCAGTCCAATTTAGGTTGCAGAGTAGACGGCTGACCTACTTGTACTTTAGTCAAGCATTAATTTAAAATGGCATAAAAAGCTTTAGTTTTCCTGAAAAGCGGGAGCAGGGTAGAAAGACTACTCTTTTTGAGGTTAGTTGACCAAATTTAAGCATTGATTTCACATTATTACATTTAGGAATTCTACATTTGAGTGATCTGTGTGTTTGAGATCTGTATAAGGTCACATAACACGTATCCAGATTGCTGAAAATCATGAGGAAGGCTGGCTGCTCTGCTGTGCTTTCTTTTCTAAACCCTTAATGAGATTAGTGAAACCTTTGCGAACCAAAGAAAAACTTCCACCTTCTCTCTTGCCTAACCTGGATCTCGTATGCCTCTTTTAAAGCAGCACCTTGTTTTGCACACTGAAAACTCTAGGTTTTTCAGTTGCATTAGGGTTAAAGTAGGTTTAAGTATATGTATATGTATGTGTTTAAAAAAAACTCTAACCAAACCAAAACGAACAAACTCTCCCACTTGTCTTTGCTTGTCAAATTACATGTACGGGGAAAGCCATAAAATATGATCTCTGATCCTAATATTTAAGAATAATACTTCTAGGTAGCTTAGACCAATGAATTTAGTACATGGTAAGGAGCCCGTTCATTATATTTATTACAAAAAAAAATAATTATGTGTTTTTAGGGAGTGTTTAATTCTACTACGTCAGCAGCTCATGTTGGCTAGATTACTAAGTTGTAGGTAGAGGTCTTCTGACCTTGTTGCAGTAATTACCATTTCAGGACCAGAAAATTAAATTGCCTAGAAACATGAGAAGTCCTGGCTAAAGTTTACCTCAGATTCACTGAGCTGAAAATCTGTTTAAATACAGGTCAAGAGTTTCTTTTTTCAGTGACCATGTTAATGAAACTAAGTATTGAGTAACCTTCTCTCCAACTTAAACAAAAGCAAACAATTTAAATTCTCCTAATAGTTCTTTAGAAGCTGCATTGTTTGCTTTAAAATCTGAATTAATCTTACTTAATCTTAAATATGAAATACAGTCACATGCTCTTTTATACTGTTACAGTATAGCATTGATTTTGAAACACTTGAACAGATCTTTTTTTGTTCCTAAATGAATAATTACGTATTTAACTTACTGTGAAGAAGCATAGTTGAAATTGAACGTGCTTGTGGTTGTTTTCTTTCTACATTTATGAATTGTATTCTGCAGAGATCTGTACATTTTGTGTCAGTTCCAGAAATGAAACTGATGAAATGGTGCACAATCTGATGACTATCACAGCTAAAAATGTTGCTTTTAAGTTGTAAGGCTATCTTCCTTAGCAGTTTTTACATTGGTAGTGTTTTCCCCAAATACTAAACTACGCTTTAATGTATTTTGAGAGTTGAGGAATGTTGCATGATGATTTGACCCACTTTTTGTCAGCAGGGCTATGACAGTGAGGGGTTAATGACTGCAGAAAGAATTGGTAATTATGGAAACTACTGTTTAGAGCCTTTTCACAGCTTTGATCTAAGCCAACAATTATGGAAGTAGTCATTTAATTTCTGCTTTAAGGTACAAGTCCTGGGGTACAGTTCTCTGCTAGCTTTGGCTGTCCCTTGAGCAAAAGCTATACTAGCAAATAATTTCTGGTGTTATAGGGTACTTGTGTTGAGGAGCTATCCTAGAAAGTTGCTGGATTTGCTTGCTAGAGAATAATCCGTTCGGCTACAAGGAGTTTTGTGTGGAAATGTGATGTCTCTCCACTGTTTATATCAAGTATAACATGAGCACATTGTGGTCTGTTCTTTTACTGAGTCTGGGGGTCTTCTCTTTCACCTTCAGCAATGTCCTTCTGAGACACTCTGTAGGAAGGTCTGTTATTCTTTGTGCTTTCGCTTTATCCATGGTAAGGAAATCATCATTTCCTCTTTTCCTTTTATTTATATCTCCAAAAAGAGACAGAAAAATTCACTAA
Organism: Cnemophilus loriae; assembly: GCA_013397755.1. NCBI lineage: Eukaryota > Metazoa > Chordata > Aves > Passeriformes > Corvidae > Cnemophilus > Cnemophilus loriae. The sequence goes on along the minus strand of VZTF01005326.1, from coordinate 47,169 downwards.
TACTTGAAGAGTGCACAGATTTTCCTGGGTTCACCCATGCAGCTTCTCCTGCCCCAGTCAGCCTTCCTAGTTTTTGCCAAGCATAGTCATCTGTATCTCTCTAAGATAAGCCAAAGGTAGGGTATGCTGACACGTTGTTAATGCACAGATTTAGTTTCTAACAGTGATTTAGGCTTTGGAAACAAGTCTGTGTTAAAGACCAGGCTGAATTTGGTTCAAATGAGGTGTCTGAATTGGTTCTCTCCTGAAGTAAAGAACAGTAGCTCGTCAGTGCAACCTTCAGATTCAGGAAGACTGCCCGGTTTCACCTTAATTTAAGGGTTTAGGTCTACTTCTGTTCAATGCACATCAGTATTTCGTTAATTAGTATTACCACCCTGTATTTCCTGAGATGGAAAAATACAGCTTTTGGCTGTGAAACACCGAAGCAACACATCTGTTTCCTAAGTGATGCATCTGCAAAGTGTGCCTACGTGCTTCACTGAGATATTTAAAAACATTCTCCTCCACTGAAGCCAGTTGTATGACTAAAAATACCTTCCTTTAAAATGGGCTACCCATGGTCTTTCCTAAAGGTTATAGTACACCAAATGTTCAGCTTTGCAGCTATACAGAACCATATTATGTCTGAAAACCCTGTGTTATTTTGAGTGCTGCAGTGCGAAGGCAGAGGAGGGGAAAGGCATTAACTTGAGCTACAAGGTTTTCATCAGCCCACAGGAAGTGCTAAAGTACATGCTGATGAGAGAATTGTGTTTGTGGAAATGGAGGTCAGGCAGTGCTGTGCAGGTGCTGTGGTTATCTGTGTAGTTATGCTGCCCAGCTCCATAGCTGGAAAAAATAAAAGTGAGTTAAGGCATGCCTTTTCAGGTAAATAGCTTGCAAACAGAGTCTGGAATGACTTTCCAAACAATGTCATAGCTGCTTTTTTCTACCAAAATGTACTCTACTGTGTCACAGCTGATACGAAAGTGTTTCTGGCTGGGTGTGATATTTTGCAGTGTTTGTTTGAGTGTAAGAGAGTGTGTTTATCACATTTGAACTGATGGTTCTGGGCTCATACAGCTTGCTGTCCACAACACACATCTATTTCTAGAATGGCTATTGTATTGCTTTTTATTTATGTTGTTTTGTGGGGTTTCTGTTTTGAAGTAGAGCAGTGTTCATGCTGGGTGGTCACATAACTAAGTTTTGATGTCTGAGGCAGTGCTTCTTATAATGTTCTGTTTTGCTTCTTAATTATATGCCATTTTAGAACAATCGTGTACATGTCACTTCTCTCTGCAACTGCTTTGTCAGTGCAGCTGTAAATGCTGTTTCATGGTTTCTCTCCTGGAGAATCCATCAGTATCACTGCTCTGCACTGTCCTTGTTTTTGCAGTGTTGTAAAATTCTACTGAAACCTAAATATGAAGTGTATATGCTCTAGATATTTCCTTTGACATTTTACAAAAATAAGTTTTCATTATGAGTGTATATAACAAGCCTTCTAATTCCACTAGGTAAAGGGTCAATTATTTATTTTTAAAGTATTTGGACACTTAAAGATTTCTTGCTAACTAAATGCTTACGAAGTGTAATTTGCAAGTTGAAGACATGTGGTCTTTTGCCCTCTTCCTGCTTTTTTTGAAACAAACCTAAAAGCACATTTATCTCAATTTTATTTATTCAGGAAGGATGCCAAGATATTAAGGTTAACTTCATTTTGGAAGACTTTGACAGGACATATGAATTAGTGTGTGATGTCACAGGCATTACAAAAGTGAACATTGGAAAAGGGTGAACACTTGTAATTAAATTAAAGTTCTTCCTGCACTTTGTCATTTTAATCACTCAATCCTAAACAGTGGAAAGCATCTGATTTGAAAAATCAAAGAGTATTTTTAAATTTTATTTTAATTGACAAATAATCCTGAGTTCTTCAGCTGGTTTTCTGGCAAAATTTCTCAAAGCCAAATTTTATGTGCTTTTTTTCTTCCTGCAGTGAAGAAAATGTTAATGTGGATTTTTCCCTCATACCTCCAGATTAAAAAAAAGTATAGTCTGAGAATGTTAAGATTTGTTTTAAATATATGCAAATATTTTGAAGCTCCCCATATCAGTTCATCAACTTTGCATCCTTAGCTGGTATATCTATGCCATTTAAAGCATGTATTTTTCAGTGTTAATAATTTCTATGGTCAGTGTCTGTTTAACTTAAAATAGAAACCTCTGCAAAGCCTCTGAAGGTAATTAGTAGCTTCCCTGGTTAGAACAAAAATTGCACAATTAAAACAATACACCTACACGCATTGGCTTGTCAAGCTTAGAATAAAAAATAATTTTTGCCCAAAGTCAGTGTTCTGCTATTTAAGGTATCTCCTGGTTATTTGGAAAAATGCAGAGGGAGGCCGTGCTGGCAGCATGTAGGAGCTCGTAGGGATGGTTAGGTCATGAATGTGTAAAAAAACCAGCGTGTGTAACAGCAACGTGTCTAACCAGCACGTCTGGCCGCTAATTATGGGGAAGGAGGACAGGAGATAAGAGCTGCCAGCTCCAGGACTCTGCCAGTCTTCTTTGGAGTGTGAGAGTAAGGTAGTATTTGTACGTGTATGAAACAAAATTTGCAGGCTAAGAGTCTTTTTGGCAGTGCTGGGTAGTTGCCTCATGTTGCAGGTGTACTTCTGTGCTGTGTGTTATTCAAATTGCTTGATCAGTAATTTTAAATTGCACTTATTTAATAAAATAATCAGTAATGACCAAAATGGCTGTTCTTATTCCTTTTATTATGCATTGTGAAATTTAGCCGCTGTAAGATTGCATCACACAGTGTTAATGTGCCTGAAGAGTTTAATTTTAGAGACTGTCTCCTCACTAGAGTTGTGTGGGATTTTTTTACATGTGGTAATTATCATAGAAGTTTAATCTCTTTAGTGATCTTCTGATGTGGGTTGAAACTATGGCTTGAATGTGTGTTCATGGCTTGTATATTTAGGGCAGTGAATGAGAGCTACTTTCAGTGGTCTCATATACAGCATTTAACAAACGTGGGCATGGGTGAATATAATCCAACACCAAGGAGGTTGTTCTGGACCAAGCAACCTTGAACTCAGGGAGTTTCCTTAATTGACAGAAGTGCACAGAGTCTCTTGTTACTCTTAGGGTTATGAATGACTACTATGAACTGATAGCTTTTTGTTATTTAATGTCATTTGATGTTATTTGCTAAATGAAAAATGTCTAGGTGGCAAATTATTCAGGTATCCAAACTGGCAAATCTAGGAATAAACGTTGCTCCCAGTCTCAGAGGAGTGTGCCTGGTAGGAAATAAGCTTGCAGAGTCTGTAACAGATGCATTTCCTAGATTCTTTCCTTTAGTGCTCACGGTTCACCAAATAGGTTGCTGTCAACTTCTTTCCAAAAATCATTCAGTGCATGGCTCTGCCAACTATAACATAGAGGCTGAATTCCCCAAGAAATAGTGATTCAGTTTCCTTTTATGGACTTTTCTCTGGTGTTTGTTGCTGTAGTTGTTTTCTTGATGGAGACTAAGGGATTATCTTAAATTCCTGTGGAAGAGGGTGCTATTCTCTGTATTTTACAGATTGAAGAAGAAGAACTAGGCCCAAGTCATCGATTTGAGACTGCCTTTAAAAATCTAAGGCCTAACTTCTGTTAATAAAATGCAGTTACGTCTACTGATTGCAATTAGAAGACTTAATAGCACTAAGTAGTAATGATTAATCATGATTTGATGCATTTCTTCCCTGCACCCAAGGGCTGGAATTTTTTGGTGTCACTTGAACATGTAAACCAAAACACTCTTTTTTCCTATATTTGCTTTTCATATTAATTTATGGACTTCGCAGTGTCAGTAGCTGTGATTCTTAACAGCTTTTGTTACATGATTTCACAATATTGCTAAAGAAGTTATATCACTTTTTTCTGTGTAAACAGTAAACAGATTGCAACCTTGAAGAAACTGGAAACTCTTATAGAGCAAGTTCTTTGGATAAAATAGAAAAGAAAGTTATATCTAAATTGCTTTATTTAACCAGAGAATATGAGACTGAGCTTATTCATGGCAGGTACACTTGGTAGCAAACCACAGTAGTTTGCACTTCAAGCATAGATTGTATTTGTTTCTGTGCAATGGAGTCTTGTTTGCTTCCTGTTCTGTGTGGAACAAAACCTGAGACTTCAGTGAATAATAAGGAAAAATATTATACCTGAAAGTTCTTAGGAGCAGCTAATTGAAGTTGAGTTATGTCCTTATACATAAGTAATTCCTTAGTCACGAAACTTGGAATCCTGACGAGTCAGATCCGTGGTGACAAATCCTGTCATTCCAAAAATAAGTTTAAAAGGTAATGTGACCAGGTGCTTTTTTCTTCTGGAGGCTGGTAGACTGTCTCTGTCTCAGCTTGCATCTGTAGAGTCCTTGGAGACAATGCTTGGCAACACCATTTGGTTTCTAAATATGGATTAATTTTTCTTCTATATCTCATCTTGAGGACAGTTAAACACTGGAATAGGCTGCAGAGAGAAGTTGTGCCATCTCCATCCATGGTGGTTTTCAAGATCCATCTGTATAAAAGCCCTGAGCAACCTGGGCTAATGGTGCTTGGGAAGTTCTGTCACTCTGTGATTCTGAGATGTTTCTCTGTAGTGGACCAGTTTGTCACCTAGGGCCACAGTTTAGTGGTTGCCACGCTTTAAAGCAGCCCGTTGTACATGCGACTGTAATTAGATTTTTTTTTAATGCTGTCTTTTTGAGTATAGTGAAATATATTTTCAAAATAGACATAAACTTCCAAAAGACATCAGAATGTTAAAATCTCACTTTCAACAACCCTACTTGTTTCACAGTAAGAGTTGATCAAAGTTATTTGTTATTAAAAGCTTGAAGGGATTTAACTGAAGGATTTTTTTAAAAGCTTTTCCCTGACTTCCTGTTGAAAAATGACCTTAAGCGAAATTTTAGGATTCACTGGATTATTTTAGCTTCTTAATAGTTGGCATTTGTTGCACAGAAAAAAAAAATGAAGTTTTTCAACATGAACAAAGCAAGGAATTTTGCAAATTGCTTTCAAAGTAATAACAAAACCAACTTCTTGAGAGCAGAGGCAGCGTATTGTGTTCAGCTGGTTTTGTGTGTGGTATCTGAAGGTCTGCTTGCTCATTATTAGTTAATATTTTCTAAAATCCTTGTGCGTTAAGCCTTCAGGACGTTTATAAGCACTTCTTTTCACACCGTAGGGCACTAGCAGTGAGGAAGAAATTCAAGACCTTTAGCATAAAGCGTGGCTAGAGTGTTCCCTGAGAGGAAGCTTAAAAAAAAGCCACATGTATTTATTGGTCCGTTTCCTTGTGTCAAAGATCAATGTATCCTAATTTACAAGAACTGCTTAAAAGCCAGGGCCAAGAAACTAGAGCCTTGTTTGTTTGCATCATTTCCGTAGCTGTTACAGTATGTACTGTTTAGGATGGAGTTACTTTTTGCAGTTGGACTTTGTGGTTTATTTTTAGCCTATATAAGCTCTCGTGGCTAAAGGGTGCTTATGACAAAAGGCAGCAGGGGCTCTGAACTGGTAAGGCTTTCTCTGTGCTGCTTTTTTTGGTGGCTGCAGCACTGTGCTACTGTTTGCTTAGCAGTTGGGGGACAAGAAAAAGGTGCTAAAGAGATGGGTCTGGAGTTGCGGAATGAGAAGAAAAAGAGTGGATGAAGCCAAACTGTTGTGAGAAGATAGGAAGTGGGTGTGTGCACTAAGCTTTCCTATGGAGTTATTGGCTCTGCTGCAATCCAGCTGACCAAAGAACCCTCAGCTCTGAGAGATGCAGGTGACCATTTGTGGAGAATCTGTGCAGAACTTGTCTTTCTTGTTGTATCCGTGTAAATTTTCTACATTTTACGTGACAGCTGTAGTTGTTCATAGGTTTACTTTTATAGTGAAATGGGAGACCCTGCAAAACAAAAAAAAAGTGCAATGAACTTTACTTCTGAAACCTCTGCAAATTCACTTGGAGGATGGGAGGACCAAACCCTGACAAAAAATGTGCTAAAGGCCTGGCTGCTGTAATAACTCTATTTTGTGAGGGTAGCATGACTCACACCATTAATGTTCCTATCTCAGTATACAGTTTATTTTTAAGTAGGGCTGTAAAAATAGTGTTTTTCTGTACCAGTTGTTGCTATGACTTCACAATATTTTCCTAAATACGCTTGCTCATACTTTCTCACAGCATAGTATTTGGCCTATTAAAACTTTAATTCCATCAGTATTTCCTGAGTGCTGCTCGTTTTCATGCTTCTATGGAAAAAAAGGATAACTGTGTATTATGTAGCTCTAGTTGAGGAGGAATAAAAGAGTTTTTTTAGAAGTCCAGTCACCACAACCTGTTCCCTCATTTAAGAAAATGTTCCTGTGTTTGAGCTTTTTCAATCTTTCCATGTAACTTTTCAGAGTAAATTTGCAGGAATGATATAGTTTAAGCTACTTTGTTAAAGGTAAGTGGACAGTATATTATTACTTCAGAACACTTTCATTGTCTTTTCTATTTGTAATTGGAGGGAAAAATACTGCTAGTGTGGTTTGGGAGAGTGGGATGGATGACTTGCTGAAACTTTCCTTTAGGTTTATACTTCAGGGTTTGTTTTTCCAAGATGCTGAGCTCTAGAGCTGTCTGTCGGATCTCTTACAAACGGCAGTGAACACTTTGGTTGAAAGGTCTTGGTGTAGTGGAGAAAAACTTCCCTAAACCCTCCCTGACGACCTTCAGAACCTCATTCCTCCCTCTTTCTGCATGGCGTGCCTGGCTCTTGAATTTTAAACTGTTCTTACGAATTGGTCCAGCTAGTTACAAGCTTATTGCACTTTGGTGTCCTCCTTATGCTGCTTGTAGCTGTCTAAAAAAGGACGTGAGAAAATATTAACACTTACAAATGTGATCTTTGCTTTCCTTAATGTATTGTAAAAATTGCAAGGGACAAAATTGATCTGGAGAGAACACATTCCATGTAAAGGTGTGCTGCTAGAGAAACTGATGATTGGATAGTGTTTTAACTTTTCTCTCACGGCTCAGTAAAAGCACAAGTGGAAAAGCTGTTTTTTTGGTAATTAATAATAACATAATTTGAAGATTGTTACACTAATATGTAAAAATAATTTGCCTCTATATGATTTTCCTTTCTAGATTGCCATTTTGCAGAACCCTTCTTATATTTTAGCTATCTCTTAAAAATAAAATTCTAATAATTGATGTTCTTGTTGTGGTTTTTAGTTCCATATTCAGCGTTAAGGTTATGTAAGCTTTTTGTGAATTGCATTACGTAAATGAATTGGATGAAAAACTGATAAAGAGAAACAGCTTGTCTTCCCAGCCAGAGTAATTTTGTTATGTTTGTGCTGCAACTGTCCAAAGAACCGTTTTGTTTCAGTAGCTGGGTTTTGTTGTAAACAAGTGCCTACCGTTATGGCACAGTTATTGTCAGTGTATCCAAGAAATGCTAATTTAGTAGTGTTGAATTCTGCTTGACTGGGAGGCTTTCGATGCTGTTTCTCTCAGCAGCTTGTCATAACCACTGGGCAGCAAGGTCAGGTTTGGAGACATTTTCTGCCCCCTTCTGAAGGGGCTGTAGTACATTAAGGGAAGCAAGATTGACAGGGCAAAAAAAAGAGAGGGAACTTCAACTTACACTCTACTGACAAAAGTATTCATCCCACAAGGGGTGGTAAATCTGTTTACCTGTATGTATCCCTGGTAGTAGTTAGAGATAAACTTGGCAGGAGGTATCTAAACAGGACAACCTGATGAAGTATCTGTAGAGATTGGACAGGGATTTGTGTGTGTGTGTTGGGAGGCAGCTGTTTCCTTTCTCTCCTACCTCTTGGTCTCCAGCCCGCAAACTCCATTTGTGGATGCGAGTGCCTGGATTTTTGTCTCAGTAATATTTTTGATGTTAATCTTACATATTAGCTTGGGGTAACCCTAACCTTTTTCATACCCAATGATTTATAAAGTCATCTGCTTCGATGAGGATAGATTATATTTTTCTTCCTTGCAGCTGTGTCTGTAAAAATGAAAATGCCTGAATTATTAAAGTAATGACTTACTTCTAATAAAGCTCAGAATTCGGATCTGATGGGTTTTCTGTTTGTTTGTTTTGCTAAAATAGAACAATGACAAGACGACATTTATTTTTCTTTAAATCAACAAATTTTTGCCTTAAATATTTCGGGTGGATTTCCTTGTATAACATAGATTTGCAGTGGAAAAGGAATAGGAATCAGTGCAGGTTATTGTTGCAGAATCAAGGTCAGCTGATTGTCTCATAGGAATGCTTTGAAAGTGGAGGAGTTAATGAGTAAGCATCTCGCTGCTCAATCTTTTCTTTTGGTTGTGATAGGAAATTTTATCATTAAATAAACTTAAGAGTCTAGTGAAATGTGATACAAGCAGATGCATTGAGTGTTTTCTGGACAACCAATGTCATGATAAGAGCTACGAACTGTGTGTGGTAGAAGTTTTCTGTCGCAAAATGCCCTGTGTGGTTACCTCTTGTTTTTTATTTGGCATCTCTAGATACCGAATTACTGAATGAAGTTGCTTAACATAATTTTTTTTTTCATAACTGCATGACTCCTTTAATAATGCTCATAAATTGTTTTTTTTCTGTTTTTACAGATTCTGAAGGTGTTTAAGCTCTGAATACTTACAAGCTCTTCATACATAGCAATGTCTGGCTCATATGATGATTCCGTTGGAGTAGAAGTTTCTAGTGATAGCTTCTGGGAGGTAATCCAAATGTTTTGTTCAATATTTTGATTTTATTTTTTACTCGTATTGTAGAAAATCTGATTTTTGTGCATTGTAAATTGTGGAGAGAGCTGCAATACAAGACCCATTGGTTATAGTGATCTGCAGAAATAGTCATCAGGGTAGAAATTACCTTTTAGATTTTCACCTAGTTCTGTTGAGGGCTTTAATGGACACAGACTTGAGGATCATCCATTTGGGTAGGGTATGACATTCAGAATTGAACCTTTGTCAATTTCTGTTGTCAAGGAAGGGCATTTTGTGAGTAGCTTTTAAAATGATCAATGTTAAATCTAAAGTAACTGTTCCAGGCTACTGTAAGTGTACATAAATTACAAATGTAAGATACTGTATGGATGTACTGCCTGTCTCCTGTTTGTATCTGGATATAAATATAAATTTTTTGAGAGAAGTTTTACCTTTATTTCAACGTAAAAGCATACATACAGAAGGATAATATAAAGTGCTTCATAATATCAATAATTTGTGCTGCACCCATCTGACAGAGGCTTTCAGATGCTATGATAATTTAAAGAAAGGAAACTTCATAAAGCAGAAATACTTTTAATAAAAAAAGTCTTTTTCTTAGAGTAAAAAGAAAGGTTTGACAGTGTCAATACTGACACAATTTGGAGGTAAGTACACTGTCCAAATTAGATGTATTCAGTAGGACAAACTTCTACCATTTGAGAGGGAGCTCTTTCGAGTTTGAACTATAGCAAATGTGAAAATGGCTTGAGGGAACATGTCTGAATATTTCTGTTACCAGAGACCTATGTAAGACAGCTTGATTTTGGTGACCTGATACTGTATTTCCTTTGAAATGTAAGCTTTTCTAGACCACTAAATTGTGCTGTTTGTGGTGACAGCATATTACATTTTGATGCAGGTCTCCCATGTTTTTTCAATATATTTTCTAAAACACCTAATTCTAGTGAGGTTCTGGTTGAGTAGATAGCTACGGTTTTTTGAGGAAACATATTTACTGTTATGTTAAATATGTCTGTCTTATTTATAAAGAAGTTCTTTAAAGCTATTGTGTTCTAAGCCTAGACCCCTTTTATTGTAGGAGTACTCTGTAGGATGACTGCAGAGAGGCTGTGGGATCTCTGCTTGTGGAGATATCTCTCAACTGGCTGTGATCCTGAGCAATCTGAGCTATCACACATGCTTTGAGCAGAGGATTGAGCTAGCTGATCTCCAGAGGGTCCTTCCAACCTCAGTTTTACTATGTGGATTGTTTTATGCTGAGGCAACTTCCTGAGCAGGCTTCCTTGCTAGAAGTGTTTCAAAATAAAATAAGGAGGCAATCAGGATAAAAGAATTCTGGACCGAAGGAGATATTTTGATGTGTGTTGGGCATCGTATAATTGGCAGCAGAAGATGATTTCTGGCTGTCTGTTCTGTACCAAGCTTCCATCAAATAATCATGTCTGGAAGCATAAAAGCTGCGTGAATAAGAAGGAAAATTCTGGAAACTAGGATGATTATGTTTGGACAAATTTGAATTCAAAGAATTAAATCCAATAAAGGATGATCAGAAATGGCAATTACCTAAAATTAGGGCCTTCACGGAGGTTTGCTTAAATGTATTTGATGCTTATTATAGGTGGCTTATTTGTGTTTGTGCAGTTGGTGACTTATTTTACATCATTTTGTAAACACTACTACTGAAGTCTGTTTCTTTGGACTTTTCTGTGTATTCTCTGCAAAAGCTCAAGACTGCAGTCTGTTTCATAAGCAATGTGAGTAGGCTAATGTGTAATGCATGAGCATACTTTTCTTTATCCTTGGATAAGGAAATGTTAGACTTGTGTATAGCAATCACTTGGTTTCCTTATAGGGTTTTCTATGCTTTCTCTTTTTTGATGTATAACCACAAAGATTGTTCTTTGTTGTTAAAACGATACTTGGAAAGTCATGGAAGTCAGGTGAAATTCTAGGTGACAGGAAAGAGTGAAACATTTTACCTGTTCTTAAAAGGGGTAGGAAGGAGGACCCTGGGAACTACTGACCTGTCAAACTCAAGCCTGTGCCTGGGAAGATCATAGGACAGACCCTCTCAGAAGCTCAGATAAGGCACAAGGAGGACAGGGAGGTGATTTGAGACAACCAAGGGCAAATCCTGTGTGACCAGCCTTGTGGTCTCTTCCAGTGGAATGGCTCCATCAGTGGACAAGAGAAAGGGTGCAGATGTCATTTATGTGGATTGCTGTAAAGCCTTTGACTTGGTCCCCCGCAACATCCTTCTCTCCAAATTGGGGAGACATGGATTCTGTGGGTGGATTGCTGGATGGAAAAGTAATTACTTGGGTGGTTTCATCCACAGGGAAGCAATCAGTGGCTCTCAATCTCAGTGGACATCAGTTACAAGTGGTGTCCCTCAGGGGTCCATACTGGAACCAGTGTTATTTAATATCTTCATTAATGGCATAGAGGGATCAAGGGCACCCTCAGCAGGTTTGCAGATGACACCAAGCTGAGGGTGCAGTGACAATGCAGAGTGACCTGGACAAACTTGAGCAGTGGCCCATGGGAACCTCATGAGATTTAAGAAGACCAGGTGCTTGTGCTGTCTCTGTGTCAAGCACATCCCTGTGTGGGGAATGGATCCAGGCTGGGGATAAGCAGATGGAGCAGCCCTGGGAGAAGGACTTGGGGATGCTGTGGGTGAGAGCTTGATGTGCCCCAACCCAGAACCCCCCCTGTGCTGGGCTGAGCCCCCAGTGTGGGCAGCAGGGGAGGGGGGGATTCTGCCCCTCTGCCCCACTCTGCTGAGACCCCCCTGCAGGGCTGCATCCAGCCCTGGGCCCAGCACAGGGAGCTGCTAGGGCCGNAGGCCAGGTTGGATGTGGCTCTGAGCAACCTGGGATAGTGGAAGGTGTCCCTGCCCATGGCAGGGGGTTGGAATGAGATGATCTTTAAGGTCCCTTCCAACCCAAGCCATTCCATGATACTTCTGGTTTTGAGTCCTCTATCCAAACTAAATTTGACTGATATTTAGTCTAAAACACATCCTTTTTTATATGTTCTGAATTGGTTGTTTTATTTCTGAAGATTGCAGCTTTGAATTCTGGTCTTAATCTTTCTTGAAAGGGTGAAACAGCTTTGATCAATGTGTTTTGTTTGATTTGATTACAAAAGATGTGGTGCCTCTGGAATGCCAGCTGAGTGCTTCATGCCTCAGGTCACAGGAAGTAAAGAACTCCTATTCATTTCAAAAGTTGTTTTGTTACTATAGATTCTGTCACTTACTCCTGTTAGAGGTTTTTCAAGATTTTTGACACAGTAAGTTTTTTCTTTATTTTTAAAGTCAGCTTGCAGTTTGTTAAAAGCCACCTTGACATGTTTTACTGCCACAGCTGAAAGCAGTGAATGTATTTAAACTTGGCCGTGGCACAAAAGTGACAGTCCGGCAAGGTGAGCTTTAGAGTTTGTTTCCTCACACTCCAAAATAGCTCAGATTTATTTACCTTTGAACTGTGCTGCAAAGCCCATCTTTTTCTTGAAAAGCATTTAGGAAAGAGTGAGGTGGCTGGCTATGGGACCTAGCTGAAAAACTTACTGTGAAAGCTGTTTTTTGCTAACTGTATATCTATTGAAACTAAAACACTTTTAGTTGTTGAAAGTTGGTGTTCTGTTGAGCTGATGAGAACTGTACCTAATAATATGTTGATAAGTGAACTTCAAAGCTTTTGCCATTGCTGTTGACAGAAATGTAATTGTCTTTAGCACATGAAGCACTTTGTTCTCTATCAGTTTTCTGACTCTAGAAGGCTTTGGTTTCTTTTGGAACTGTCACTGCCTTTGCTATGGTTTCTTGCTGAAAAATATGAATCTAGAGTCTGCAGTTGCCTGGTAGTAGATTTACTGCTCTAACCTTGTCTGGTTGCATATGCTCAGACTGTCCATGGAGCAGTTCAGTGCAGGTTACTTCATCTGTTAAGCATTTTTTATTAAGTTGCTATTTCAATACTGTTCATGGAAATTTCCAGTTCCAGCATTAAGAGTTAAGCTCAGTGCTGGGAATACAATACGAATAGTAACTTGTTTCCTCTAAAGGTTAGTATTTTTCATTACAACACAGATATTGTTATCAGGTTCTGATTTGTGGTTGGGAAATTGCTGTCTTGTTGAAAGGGAATTGGAGAAGTTGCTGTTTGGACTTGTGTTCATGGTGATGGCTTACTGTAGATCTGGCAGTCAAAAAATGTGGGTAGGTCAAGGCTTAGGCAGAGGTAGTATCTTGTATCAGAACAGCTGATACCACTGAAAAAAACAGGCTTTCTGAATTAAACATGTTTGTTTAGCGTGCCATAGAAATAGCAGCAACTTTCACAATTAAATTGAACTTTTTTTTCATATTCGGTTAACCCAAGATATTACTTAAAGGCTTTTTGTCTCCTAGCAGGATGATAAATCCGTTTCAGGAGAACCAATCCTCTTCTTTTCCTCTAATTTGCCCAGGTGTTTAGTCAATAAGAGTACTTTGAGAGTCAGAGAATTTCGTACATATTTTAATATAGGTTGCTTAGAGAACAAAGAATTGCAAAATACTAAGAAAAGACTTTCTGAAAGGTAATTCCCACAATAACAGTGGAGGATTTCATCAAAGTTTCAGTTGTAGTAGTGTCTTAAATTACTTAAGAAATGGAAGTTTCTCTCAATTTATTTTTCTGTCAAGCCTCAATGTACCTTGATTCGTCTGGTTTAAGCTCGTAACTCTCTCTGGGTGCAGAAATCCTAAAGCCTGAGGAATCTTGTTGATATGCTCCAAGAAGGAATTCCTTCATCTGTGTTACTTAGCTGACAAGGATGATGTGCTTCAGGTAATGAAAGGTTGTTGCTGATAGCCTGAAGCAGGGTGGCAGCAGGTTTTCCAAGGGAAAGTGGAAAATGTACAATTTTAAACCCTTTCTATTTCTTTGTCATCTATCATATGGAGTCTAAGCATTTGCATGACTGCTGTAAATGCATCTCAGTTTGTCATAATCACTTATGGCACTTTCTGCATCCAGAAATAGACTGTGGCAAAACTGGTTAGTTCCAGCCTTGTACTGCTTTAGTTAAACACGAAAAGTGGGCAAACCTATTGGCCTTGTCCTGCTGAAGTAGTTTTGGAATGCCTACAAAAGAATTTGGTATATTAATAATTAACAAAATGGATCATAAAATTTGCTTTCTGTTTATTAAGCACCAGCCTTATGCTTGGTAATCACTATCAGGGGCATATTAAAAGAAAAATGCCTTGGGCAAGATGAGACCAATGCTCTTGTTCAGTTACATACCTGTGAAGGTAAGAAAGCCAATGAGTGAGTGTTCCTAGAGATCAAAGTGGAAGGGTATGCTTATCTTGCAAGGTAAGACATCAAAAGGAGCAGCTACCCTGCCTATGGAGGCATTTATTTTAAATGAGCTCTAGATCCCTCAGAAACTGTGTGTTCCTTATCCCCTAAGTGTGCTGTCTTATCTCCCTTTCTGCTAACATCAGCAATATGGAGCCCATTTATTGCAGGGGTGTTTCAAACACCTACTTACCCAAAAAGAAATAGTCATTCTGAACAGCTGCTAAACCTGCAGCTGGGATTATTTTAGCTCTGTGAGTGATTCCCTTGGAGGACAGGACCTGGTGTGCATTTTGAAGTGCTGAACACAGGGCTTTTGTTGCATTCTGGAGGATTTGCTGAGAACTAGCAATATAAGACTTTCAACCTCAGAAAGTGAAAGTTGATCCCCTGTGTAGTATGGGTGAATCAGTTCTGGCCACTGTTTGCACTGCCATTGTCTTGTACCCTCTTCTAACCACATAAAAAAACAACGAAATAAAACAAACCACTAAAAACCCCTACCCCAAAAAAAGCCCAACCAACCAAAGCAAGGCCCAAATGCAACGCTCTGGATAAAAAATATTTGGACTCTGCAGTAGTAGATTCCTGTCACATAGGCATTTTTTAAATCTCCTCCTAACTCTGAGCAACGGAATATTTTTCATTTATATTGCCAGGTGTTTGCTTTACTGGTGTATTTAGCTTAAGATTTTGTGTGTTTAAGAGCTTCCTCGGGATTTTTCTTGTAAACAGTGGTGAATTTTTATGCATAAACTTAAACTTACTCGGAGCTAGTGCTCGTAGGTACTTGGACTGTGTATGTCCAAATTACGCACCAAGATAACTATTTTTATTTATAAAAACCACACAGTGGTTATAGATGTTCATGCTGGTTCAAATGTTTGGAAACTTCCTGTTTGACTTAGCTGGAAAGAAATTTTACTCATGGTTAAATGGAATGCTGGAAATAGTGTGTGTCCCCATGTTGGCCATTGGTATGTGTGGGTTTGACTATGAACCTTTAAAGCTTATTATTCTGTTTCGTGCCTAGGAGTATTTGCCCCTAAAAATACCTTTGCTGACTTTCTTTTGAATGGTTCCAGTTCATAAAGGCTGACTTGTTATGAATAAGCTCTGCAAGCTTGGAAAAAGAGTTGACATTAAATCTGTCTTCAGGCATTTGAAACTCCTGAAGTATTTGTGGTTATAGTGATTATCATGATATGCTGAAATTACCTAACAGGAGTTTAGCAATAGCTGAATGTTTGCCACCTTCTGGGCTGCTAACAACCGAAAATACTCTTCTTTTTTCTCTCAGTGTACCAGAAAAACCTGCAAAGTGTGTTTAACACTCTAGGCTTTTATGCTGCTCTATGAATATGCTTTAAAATAAAGAAAGAGTCTAACAGTTGAGGTAAAGGAACCTACATAATTTAAGACGCTCCCTTTGTGTTTAGTGCTGCTAAATTGTAGAATAATGAGTTTGTAAATGCTTAGATATTCCCACTAAAGATCCTATCAGTGACAGTGCTTGGCTCCCATGGTATAAGGAAAGCTGCCTGGACTGCCAGCTGTAGGATGATCAATGCCTCATCAGAGAGTGCCTCAGTGTTTTTTTTCTGGATGTTACGGATTCCCTAAATCTTAGATTTGGCAGAGGATTTGAGGTGACATTGCTGTGCTCATGCCTGAGAGGAAATTATAAAATCAGAAGGAATGCTTTCTTGATGAAGCTAAATGGAGACCTGACAGCATCTATAATGCCTGCAAGAGATAAATGGGGCAAAATAGGATCAACTGAGGTTTATTAGTAGCAAAGCTCAGTATTTTTTGCAGTGGAAAAGGCTTAAAACTGATGGCTAATTCAAATTAGAACGGGTAGGGAGAGTGACACAAAACTATGAATCACAATTTTCACAGAACTAACTGATTGCATCAAAGAAGTGACCATTATAGTCGTATTTTTAAGAAATAAACTCTTGGTTATTTCCTTTTGAAGTTTTTCTGACAACTAAGAGTAAACAGCAACTGAATTTGATACCATGTAAAGAACTATCACTTTCAGATGGATGTAGTGTTGGTGCTAAAATAAAAGTGGAATATAGTTTTTAAATATCTATTTTTTCTTCTTGAAATGGTAAAAAAGTTTGTAATCTTACAATTTACTTTTCCGAAACAAATATTTTATTTGTAGGACATGGAAACTTAGAACTTCATGTCGTAACTTCATTCATGTCTTAGCTGTCTGCTGTCTGTTTAACAGGAAATAGCCCAACGCTCAGAATGATCAGAAAATTATTCTAACTAGCAAAATCATGTATGTTCATGTACTGTACAGGGCTAATTGAGAAATCTGAAAATTGCCAAGCATCATGTAAATATGGCTCTGACTGCCACAAGCACAGGATTTTTTTGTTTGTGTTGTTCCTGGTCAGTTGCTACAAATAAAATAATTCTTCATTTTTAATTTGTTCAAATACTTCTTGTGAAGGGGAAGAGGGAAGTCTTGAAGAATGTTTGCCATTTACCTCAGAAACTGGAGAAAAGAGTCTTGAATAAACAGTGTATAACGTCATGTTTTTCAGAGTTCAGGGTGTCCTGAGTGTGTTTCTAGGTTTTTCATTTATTGTGTTAACCTATCTACAGTTAATCTCGTAGTTCCTTGGCCACATCAAGACTGGAATTCTTTTCCCTTTACTTGGCCCTGTGGTCTAAGGACCTTGTGTCTCAAACCTCGTCTCCTACAGTGACAGGCTGCACATTCCACATCTCAAAAATGTGTCATTGCAGTGTCCATAACTTAAAATGCAATTTTTTAAAGAAACCATTAGATTTTCAGAATGTTACATGCCCATTTGAATAACTTATGTTCTTTGTCATGAAACACAGAAAAAATGCTGTATTTCCAAAATTCTAGCATTCCTCATAGGGCAGATTTCAGTGTAAAAGGCTTTCTTTGCAATACCAGGTTATTTTCTAGTATTGTAGGCCTGGTTCCTCTTTATACTGATTCTAAACTGTGATGCTGAATTCCTTCAGTCCTCCTGTAAGGAGGAGGAGGTGGTGTGGGTGAATTATCTGTGGTGTGCATGCAGCTTGTTACGGGTGGCCTTATGTGATAACAGGGAATGGACCGTCATGGGGAAGCTCAGTTCACTTCTCTGAATACCTGCCTGAAATTTGGCAACTGCTAGATGTTACCATGAGGTAAGAGTTTGCTCGGACAATGCAAAATGAAAGGATTAATGAAAGGATTAAATATACCACAAGGCAGCCAGCTCTCATTCAACATTAGCATTTAAAATGCTAATTTAATAGTGAAAATTTATGAAAGGAAATGTTCGTGCTACAGACATAAATCCCGGGGCACATAACTGGAGACACAAATTGATGTTAATATAAGGCTTCAGTAGTTGTGCCAAGCTAACATAACCTGTTTTGAAAGTCTGCTTGA
Source organism: Cnemophilus loriae (assembly GCA_013397755.1). Lineage (NCBI taxonomy): Eukaryota > Metazoa > Chordata > Aves > Passeriformes > Corvidae > Cnemophilus > Cnemophilus loriae. The sequence goes on along the minus strand of VZTF01005326.1, from coordinate 29,592 downwards.
CTGTGAACCTACAGCTGGAGTAATTTTGAGTAGATGAATGATTTGTCTTTCATTACAAAGACTGTAAAAAATATTCTTAGAGGTATTTAATTTCCTTAACACTTTGATTACATATGTATAACTTCCTACTTCTCGATTTCCATTTCTTCTGAAAATGGGAGGTTATTTTTCATGCTTTCTTGGTAATAGATGCAATAGGTAACTTCTTATCTTCAGTTATATTGTGGCTTATATTTAAATATGCAGGGGGTGTGTGTATGCACTTGTTTACATGATTTAGACGTATCAGTGACTGCTAACTAATGCCTTACTTAGATGCTAACTAAATTCCTTTGATCTGTTGAAGTGGATCTAGTCCAAACCAAAAACCATGCTCAAATGAATTCTTTGAAGCCACTGTCTAAGAGAAGTGGTTTTGTCATGTCATTGATGGCTTTGATTTTATTTTTTTCCCAGATTTAATGAGAAGTCCTAACATATGTCGGTATTTATCAGTATAGTCATTTATTCTTCCAGCATTTAGAATAGGGATTTTTTTCTCCTTTTAAGAGTATTCCCATGCAAATGGCTTGCATGTATATGTGCTGACAAAATTCTGAATAAATGTGACCCTTAAGGTTGGATGCTTTTCTGTGTGTCAGATGTGAAGCAGATATGATTCAAATGTAAAAATGACTAACGCGTTTTGAGTATTTGAATGTTTAATCTACTGCCTTACTGCTAATCTTTGTTTTTCAGTCAGGTGGTTAGAGCAGATAAGAAACTGGCTGTGATATTTAATAGGCTGTGCAAGTTCTCTTAACAGAGTTCTTAGGTCTTGTTTAATGTTTATAAAAGTAAACCTGAGTGACCTTGAATTCAGTGGAAATGTTACTCTGGGAGCAGTGTAAGGCTTTTTTTCCTTTCAGACATTTAGACTTGTTACTCCATATTGGTGTGTGCACAAGAGTGAAAGAGGAGTGTTAATTATGTAATGGATGTTCATTATGTAGTGGGCATTTTGCTCCATGTCCTCATTTTATTGTAGCTTGTACATTGAGCAACTGTGGGGTTTTTTTCTTTAGTATTTGCAATTCTAAGTATAGTAACTCCATGTCATTGCTGTCAGTATCTTCCCACATTTAATTCTAGAGTATACTTTGGAAATAATTGCTGTCTGGTTTGTCAGCAGTGACTGCATTCTTAAAAACTATTATTATGGTTGATAGAGATGTTGCAATGTTCCTTTGCATGTCTCTGCAGTTTTATTAATCCTGAAAGATTAAACACAGCATAAAATTAGGGTATTAGGTACTTGATAATAAACATTGAAGAGGGAAAGAAATACTCTATTATTTCTCTTAATTTTCTCCACTATCTAGAACATTACCAAGAAATAATAATGCCGAACAATTGTGGTGACTACACATAATTACATTGCAGGCCTAATAAAATATAATAAAGCTTTCACTTTTAAAATTAACAACTTTTTTTTTTTTACAGGGGAACTTGCAGCCTTTGCTGTATTATTGCAGTTAGGTTTCATGATTAATTGATGTAAGATTTATGAACCTGATTCCGTAATCGATTCTTTCCTGCTGTGTTATCTTACTGTTAGTTAACAGTTTTCGTGTTAATTAGAGATTTATCTTGTTTTCAGAGCTTTCATGCAGAAATTAAGTATTTGTCTCTTGGTAGGTTGGAAATTACAAGAGGACAGTAAAACGAATTGATGATGGCCACAGACTTTGCAATGATCTTATGAATTGTATCCATGAACGGGCACGGATAGAGAAGGTCTATGCTCAGCAGCTCACAGAATGGGCTAAAAGGTGGAAGCAACTTGTGGAGAAAGGTAATGCCTTCTGAGTTTGAACTCTGACAACTTTCTCAAATGGAAAAAAAATGTTTCTGTATATCTTTGTTTTGGTAAGTACAAAGTAGTAATACTGTATGTTTTAGCCTATAATGGAGTCTTTGCAAGAGGCTCAGTAATGTGACAAATGACCAAGTTTTTTTGATAAAAACCCAACCAAACAAAGCCCTGCTCTTTTGCAAGTTTGCTTGTTTCTTGCTGAAGCAGATGAATCTTTCCTCCAGTACTGAGATATGTTCTAGAGATCCGTCTGTTTCTAGATAATTAACAGTACAGTTTGAAAAGGGATTCTGAATAACAAGGGGGCAGTGACTGTGGGGGAAAGACTAGTAATTAAAGACCTAGGCATTGCTCTAATGGAAGGCTAAGCTGATACCATTTAATATGTTCTGCAATAGTTTGTCCTTTCATGGTTATTCACCCTTCAAAAAGTATGTTGAGAAACTGAAGGCAGTTCAAAGGGGAGCTCACGTATGGAATACTGAGAACTGTGGTACAGGGGTAAGGACTCCAGACTAAATGAATATTATTTTTTCTGGCTTAAAAATTTGTAATACTCTAAATTTATATGAAGAGAAATTGTTCCCTTTTCTAGGTTTGCATCAACATTGCTGTTTACAAGTAAATATAAGTCAATAGTTTCAGGTAGTTTCTTGGGAATATAAGTTCCATGTGGGTGATGGTTACTGAGAATGACACTTTTTGTTGTGTTTAGGCCCACAGTATGGAACAGTAGAAAGGGCTTGGTGTGCTTTTATGTCAGAAGCTGAAAAAGTGAGTGAACTACATCTAGAAGTAAAAGGTTCACTGATGAATGAAGATTTTGAAAAAATCAAGAACTGGCAGAAGGAAGCCTTTCATAAGCAAATGATGGGAGGATTTAAGGAAACCAAAGAAGCAGAAGATGGATTTAGGAAAGCTCAGAAACCCTGGGCAAAAAAGCTGAAAGAGGTACAGCAGTAGATTATGTATTAGATATCCTGTGTTATAATATACTAATGTTTCAAATCTCTATAAGGGAGTAAACTCCCTATTCTTTCTGCTGGACCCTCCTTTCTCTTAAAGATCTCTTGCTTTCTGTCCTCTTCTGAAAATAAATATTTTTCTCTTGATCTCTCCTAATCTTGGTGAGTTCAGTGAAAATCTGGAAAAAATGGAATTTAAGCTATCATTGTAACAGTATCTGATTTCATGCAATTGAAAGTTACAAATTGCTCAAATAAATGAGGGGAAATGTATTTATGGGTTTTTTCCCCTCTCATACAACATTATTTTTAAATAACAGGTTGGTAGAAGAAGGGGAGCAGGTGAACATGGGTGTAAGGGAAAAGCGTTCAGCTGGGGACTTTCTGTAAACCTTTTATTGAGTCTATTCAACACTTCTCTAAGCTGTATGAGTGACATTTTTCGTATGGTGAAAAAATGCTCCAGTAATTTCATTATGTAGATTCTTATGTGTTGTTCATTCTTTGGCTTAAATGAATACAATTTTCCCCCAAAAAAAGAAAAAACATCCTGAAACAAAACCTGACAGTTTCTTCATTGCAACATGATTTTATGGCTAAGATTTTGTGGTTGCTGTAGACTGTCCCAGGTGCAAAGACTCAAATCTCCTTTGCAGGTGGAAGCTGCAAAGAAAGCTTACCATGCTGCCTGCAAGGAGGAGAAACTGGCTATATCCAGGGAAACAAATAGCAAAGCTGACCCAGCACTGAATCCTGAACAGCTCAAGAAATTGCAAGACAAAGTGGAGAGAAGCAAACAAGATGTACTAAAGGTATACTGTATGTTTTTTTTAACCTATAGCTTGTGCATATTTAAGCTTTTCTTTCCTCCTGAATGTGCTGTGAGCACCAGTTCACACAGCTCACTATCAGTTACAGTGCTGTACCAAAGTTTACTTTTCTCCCAAGAATGTGTTCTTGCCAAATTTTTCTTCTCTGAAGATGAATAATGTATGGCCTCTATTTCATTTGAGTACTTTCAGCAGGGAACTAAGCACAGGAAGCCATCAAACTTCTACGGCAGAGTTCTACTTACTTACTAATGAGGGCTGAGCTGTTTCACTTGAGAGTCTGAGAGAGATGCCTAAAACTTGCTGACGTCTAAATATGTCATCATTCTAGACTGCAGAATGCATTTTTTAAAAAAAATAAGCTGATATAATTCACTTAAATAAATGCTGTTCTGTTGCACAGTTTGCTTTATCTCTTCAGTGGGCTGCTACTGAGAGGCTTTTAACATGTGACTCCTCAAGGATGTCTTTTTCCTTGGAGAATACTGTTCTGGGATCTGGCATGTTATGTTCCATCGGTTGAGATCTTTTAATTCCTGCCTGGGGTATACTTATGTAAGTTAGAGCAGACTCTGAAGTTATATCTGTTAGCTGAGCTCACAGTGTATGCAACTGATGTTCACAAGGATGTCCACAATGTTTAGGGGTTTGGTCATAACTCACAGTGCGCTATGTAAATTACTAAAGGAGAAAAGACAGCACTTTAAAAGCTTTCCGAATACCTTCAATAACTTGAAAGACTTCCTGCTCTGATTTACTCTGTAGCTCCTTTGGTTTTTATCTTTAGTATTACATTAACATTTGTCATGGTTTCTGTTAAAAAGCAAGAGAAGAGGCTTGGAGGTTTATGGTACCTGTTTCTGCAGTTTACTTAGGTAACTCTCATTGTCCCCTAAGGTGGGTACAGTGGTCATAAAAAGAGATTGCAGCTTGGCAGCTTCTGGTCTAAACCTTGCCCATTACTGCATTGATAAGTCTGTATTGTAGGGCAGTAATAAAATATATTGCTAACAGTTTGGTTTTGTACCCCCAGACGAAAGAAAAGTATGAAAAATCACTGAAAGAATTAGATAATGCTACTCCTCAGTATATGGAGAACATGGAGCAGGTATTTGAACAGTGCCAGCAGTTTGAGGAAAAACGGTTGCGTTTCTTCCGAGAAGTGTTACTGGAAGTTCAAAAACACCTTGACTTGTCCAACGTTGCAAGGTAAAACTGTAAGACTTCAAAATTAATGCTTAATATACTTTCCCTTGAAAAGTAATAAATGCTTCAAGTAGATCAGAGTTCAGAGTTCTGATTTCTTTCTAATGTGTTGCTTCAGTTTGAAAGTGTAAGTGAAAGAGATTAATTCTTTGTTTTGTCTAAAATGAGATTAACACCTATCCCTGACATTTGCCAGAACCAACAAACCTTCATTCTTGTGGTATTTTACAATCAAATATGTTCCAATTAGAAAGGATTCAGAGCTTAGAATCAAAAAATGCTGGATCAAACATTGGGAAAAGAGGGTTTTGGTGTTTTATGTGTCTTTCATGTTTATTGGAGAACAAACTAGAAATGATTAGTGTAGGACAGCATGGAGTTTGTAGTCAGTACATTTATTGTTAAAATATTAGAGCTCAGTAATGAAATTACCTTAATGTGGGGATAAATTTAAGATCCATAAATTACCCATTGCTGAACTCTTGTCCATCTTAATTTCAAAGTCTGCTCTTTATACTGTCATATGTATCAAACATGTCTTGTACTTTGTTCTTTTGGCCTGAGCCCTCATTGTATTCCAAGAAAGCTAAACTTTGGCTAGGAAACTCCAGACACAGGAATACTTGCAGTGAGTGCTGAAACAACAGTGGTATTTTACATCCCACTTCTATCAGCAGAGGTCACATGCACTCTGGTTATCACTTCAAGTGCAAGGAGAAGAACTGAGTTTGGTTTTAACCCTGAGTGGTGTCCCAAACTGGCTTGCTATGCTGTCACACAAATGTTAATGCTAGCATGAGGGGGAGACATAGAGGCAAGAAAAAAAGCAGAGCAAGCAATAGCTAAGGGCAAAACCACTTATTTTGGCATCGTTATCATTTTGGGTTCCTTCAAAGTTCTTATGGAACTGCTGTGGGGGAGACAGGTCCTTTTTCTTCTCGGAGTAAAATGATGGTAGAATTGCTGCCCATTTGATTCAGTTTAATCAAGTTAAAGGAAACCACAAAACAGAAATAAATGAGAAATAGTTGACTTAATGGACAAGGTTGGGGGAAGACTACAAAAAATGACCAAGTAGAGAGGCAGTGATTTCCTTTTAAGATACTTAGAATTCCAGGAGTGGTCATAATAAAGTGCAAACAAAGAACAGAACTATTAGGGTGAAACTGGGGGAAAAGCAGCTGTAACTGTTTATCTATTTTCTTATCTTTGCCTCTTTTAGTACAGAGATAAAAGATTTAGAATTAGTCCTGAAAAGAAAGTTTTATTTTAACTTTAATGATGCTAAAGAGCACAGTCCAGAAAATAGCCTGCCATGTTTTCTAGAAATGTAGACCTAAAATTTATTGTAGATTTAACTGATAGCTAGTGAGTCATTCAAAATGATGTATTCCCTTTCTCAAAATACATGCCTCTCTATCACTTAAATACGTTGAAATGACTGCTGATGTAGGAAAAAACCCATACTGTGTATACGTTAAAGCAGTCAAGTATTATATAGAAATTGAGAAATGTGGAAGTCTGTTTTGAGAAAGTTTGACTCCTTGACAATGTCACACTAATGAATTCTAATTCTAAATTTTGTGTGATTTTGTCTGGAAGGATTTTTCACAAATTCTCTACCTTGAATATAATAGCAGCTTAACTGTATGTATAATAATATAACAGCAGTTCCGTGTCTCTTATTTTAAGCCTTGTGACTGTTGTGTTGAGATTTTTTTATACTCTGCGTTCCATATTGCACCATATTGGTGGCTTTGATGTAAATGTAAAAAGTAGTGAGGTTCTTTTTCAGTGTTTGTTATAAATAGTACAGTTAGTAAAATCAGAGGGTACCCAAACCAGTAAAAGCAGTTAGCAGATATTATACCTGCATAGGAAAATGTTTAACCCATTTACCTCTGCTTCAAGTTTGGGATTTTTATTTTTATAATTGCTTACAATTCTCATTGGATTAAAACAGAAGTTTTCACAGACTCCAATGGACTTAGCACAAAACCAATTTCTACTGTCTTGTAGACAAGCTTTGAAATTCAAGAAACTTCAAGACTGCCATTCAATCGTTTAAATACAGTCCTATGTATATATATTTTTTTAGTGACAGCCGATTAAATTTCTTTACGCAAGAGTCATAATTTTAAAATCTAGCATACAAGGATTTTATGGTTTTGTAAACTTTCAGCAAGTTTACTTGTTGGACTACTCTTCCTTTTTTACAGGCAGTTAATAGGTTTTCCGTTTTTAAGTCTTTCTTGCTATAAGTTTTTTCAATACTATTGTGAACTTTGAAATATTAAAAAAAAAAAAATCTAGGGGATTTGCCATGATTCTAAACGTTATCCTAAATTAGAAGACAAATTTGTTTTGCAGTTACAAAAATATCTACCGTGAATTGGAACAGAATATCAAAACAGCAGATGCTGTTGAAGACTTGCGATGGTTTAGAGCTAATCAAGGTCCAGGGATGTCAATGAATTGGCCTCAGTTTGAGGTAAGGTCACAGTACTTAAACCCCAGAATTGTTTTGTCTATTTTTTTCTTTTTGGTTTTTGTAATATTTCTTTCTGGTGTAATTCTTAACTTCAGGCTTCCAACACTAAATCTTTTTGTTTTTACAAGTCATGGTAGTTTTCTTATCTCAATTTTCATTGGGCTCTTCTCATCCCACAGCTTTTGGAGGTGATTATGTTGAGCACTTGTTTAAAGAGAGAATGGGTGAACCAGAAAACTACAGTGACTTTTTCTAAGCTAAAGTCATTACTGAAATTGTTAGCCATTGTTTAGTTGATACATCTCTGACACCTGCATATGTTATCCTTTATGTTTTACTTCTCCCCTTTGGTGTCAGACTTCAATTTGAATCTCCTTGCTGGTAGCAGGTAATTGTAGTGTATGCTGCAAAGACTGAAAAGTCTGAACTAAATAGTTCAAAATTTGAAAACTGGAATTTAAAATTCAATACTGCTATATTAAAAAAAAAAATCCACCTTTACCCAGTGGGTCATTTTATTGCTGGATGCTATTTTCAAAAGAAAGGAGTTTTTTCTAAGTAGTGTTCTGTTAACATAGCCTACAAGAAATAAGTACAAAAATGTGTCAGTGCAGATCATACTACTTGTGTATGATAGCTGGAAGTGGAATGAGTTGGACCAGAATCATGGGTTTAGTTGAAATAAGTTCTAGACATTAAATTAATGGAGTGGAAGCATAGACTCTGGAGTGTTTCACTGTTCCCTTATTAACCATAACGGAAACTACCTCTTGTTTTTAAAATACTGAGTAACTTCAGATTAGAAGGTTTGAGGAAGAAAATTCATAACAGTACTGTAGAATTTCTTTGTGTGAAACACTGAAGTGCAGTTACTTCTGTGTAGGGAAATTACCATCCTTTTTCTTAAGCATTATAATTAACAAATTAAATAATCCTGTTACTATTTTCCTAATGAAGTTTTTTCTCGTTTACATGCTACAAGGATGACGTAAGTAAAAAAAGTCATGATCAAATGACTATGAAATTGCATTGTAAACTGCGAATATGCATAGGTCAGTGGTCTTTAAACTATGGTAACTCAGAAATCCAATTTGTATTTTACGAAGTTAAAATAATGAGGTATTTGAAGAACTGTGCAGAAAGGGCTGGACCGACTGTGCTACATAGGAGTAACTCTCAAAACTTCCATTTCCTGATAAAAGTACTTATCTCAAATGCCATCTTTTGTATAGTGAACTCTCTCCTGACCTTCTACCTTTAAGACTTCTGAGAGGAAACCACAGCATAGGATATTTGCTTGCATCCAGTTTTCTGTTGGTTCCTGCTTTATATCAGTATAGTATAGAGTATAACAGTATATCAAAGCTTAACTTTGACTTGATGTAGGAGTCCTGTTTAGGTCTCACCATGCCTGTCCTATCTGCCTCTGAATGGTTCAAAAAAACATCAAGGAAGGTCTACAAGTGGCATCATGAGTCTTGTCAATACTCGTGTTGATTTGAGCCTTAACTCTTGTAGATGGCTTTTTAGGACAATTAATTTCACTAAATCTAGAGGGAACTACCTTAAGGGCTCAAATCTTAGGGACAGATTTAAATTAGCTTCTTTGTAAGTCATCTCAGAGTGCTTCCTAAAAAGTAAGCCCTGTCTTACAATACCTTTTTAAATTAAATGTTATAGTTATCTTTTAAAGCCAGATGTCTTGGCATTATTTGAAACTGTGAGCCCACACAGCACATCTTTTAAATATCTGCACTGGCCAGCTCTTTTGATTTCTCCAGTTGTGTGCCAGATGTCTGGTATTTTAAGTCTTTTCAAGGGGTTCAGAATACTAAGCAGGGGAGTACAGGTAACCTTGGGATTTAGTGAGTAGCACAGATACCTGTTTGCATTGCTAGAGCAGGAACTAGATGAGAACTGTAAATGAAACGTTTAGAGTAACTCGTCTTTAGTAATTATTGGTAGTGCTGTATGTGTAGATGTATGTTCCATAAGTCAGTTTGAAAATTAAATGTGATAATTACTTGTTCGATTGAATTTCTCAATCACGTTTTGCATTCATTGGTAGGAGTGGTCTGCAGACCTGAATCGCACTCTCAGTAGAAGAGAAAAAAAGAAGGCTTCTGATGGAGTGACTCTGACTGGTATTAATCAGACGGGAGACCAAGTTTCACAACCTAACAAACATAGCAGGTAGTTTTTTTATGCCTAAAAGCACTAATTGGAAAAGATTGTTGCCTTCAAATACGCTAAGCTCTACAGGATCAAAAAGTCACTGTTCAATCAAATGATAATTATCTGTGAGCATTTTTAGTGATGTCTCTGCACTTCACAAATCAATTTGGGAATTATTCTTCATTTTATAGCTCTCTTTCCTTTGGGAGCTGAAAGAAACCAAGCTTCATGAGAAACTGAACTTTCTGTACCTGATCTGGTGGTCTCTTGCTACCTCCCCGTCTATAGAAATGACAATAATACTTCGAGATCTTAGCTTGCAAAACATTTAGTCACACCAGAATTCTGGATGTGATTAATACAAAACTGTTAACATCAACTGCTTTAAAAAGGAATGAAACTGGCTAGAAAAATTGCACTGCATTTTATTGCAGGCAGTAGGAAAAAGAAATCGTGGTCCACAAAGGATATTCTAATTGTGGAGGAATGCTCCGTATGTGAGACTTTCCAAGTTTTCTTGAGCCTTATGCTGCACTTGATAGATGTTTGGGTTTTTGTTTAGTTGTTTATTTAAATTTTTTTGGCTGAAAGAGGGGTCTGCTGAGAAACTGCTTAGTGGGACACCAGTGACAGTGTTCTCTTATACAGATAGGGTCACCATAATGCTTTTTCTTTTCCAAATTAGCAGTCTTAGTGTCCAGAGTAACACAGTGCAGTCAGTACAATCAAGTTACAATCCCTTTGAAGATGAAGAAGATACTGGGAGTACTGTCAGTGAAAAGGAGGACAATAAGATCAAAAAGTTGGTGAAATATTGTTTTTTAATTGTTTTCACATTTGCACTTTCTCTATCCAGGGTTTTCTGTTTTCGGTGTCTATAACACTACGCTGGTCAGTGCATGAAGTGTTTTTAAGCAGTTGTGTAAGCAACACTGTAACCTAACTTGTCTTTCCTAACAGATGCCATATTTCTTGCTTGATCTTTGGTTTCAAACTACTGTGGTTATTGGCAGTTGCTAACAGAACTGCTGTTGCCTTTTTTCCTTCCTTTACCAGTCCTATAAAACGTTCAAATTAATGTGTTTTTCTAGTGATACTGCTTCTGGAGCTTTACTGCTCTGCGTCTTCTCACTGAATAAATCTGCTTTTAAGATCGCTTTCTTTTTTTGTTTAGGACCTTCTCGAACAGCTGCCTGTTGCTTCAGTGTACACTCTAGGGATATTCCACTCTCTTAACTGGCATGTGCATGCTGAACAGTGAACTTCCCTTTAAATTATCAAGTTGTTGCAATATAATGAAGTTTTTTATTGGTGGATTGCAATATAGAAAAAGTGTTGAAAGCTCTTGTAGAGGTGCACAGAGGTTTGGGAGTAAGGTTCTGCAAAGCGATTTAAATGTTTTACCTAAACCAGATAATCTCTCTCATCGACTACTGCATCCCTTTTACCTTTCTAGAGTAAATAATCCCATGGGTTATGTGGATTTCTTGATAGAGAAGTTTTTGGAGTTTATGGAGAGATTGATATGTGTTGGTTTTGCCATTTTGTAACTTTGTAAGTGCATTGCAAGAATGCTTTTTATATTTTTTTTGATGAGGCGTTATCAGTTAAAGATAGATGAGAAAATACTAAAAAGAAAGTTTCAAAACTGGGCCTTAGAGTTGAGTTTAAGCATATTTAGGGGTATCTTAGTGGTATTTCTAGTCTCCTATTTTAAAAGCGGAAAAGAATAATTTAAAAATTAATTTTCAGCGTTAGCAGCTATGAAAAAAACCAAAGCTACCCTACAGATTGGTCTGATGAAGAGTCCAACAACCCCTTCTCTTCCACTGATGCAAATGGAGACACCAATCCCTTTGATGAAGATACCCCTCCTGCCATGGAGGTGAGAGTACGTGCACTCTATGACTATGAGGGCCAGGAGCAAGATGAGCTCAGCTTTAAAGCTGGTAAGTCTGCAACATTCACTTCAAATATTTGTCAAAAAGGAGAAAGGCAGGGGATTTTTTTTTTTTTTTCTTCAGCTTTAATTTTCTGAAGTCACCTGTTTCTCTGGATGTACAACTCCACGTACAGGATCCCGTCTAACCATCATCCCTCCTAACAGTGCTTTTTGGTATCTCCTGTTTGGCAGCACTGACTCCTAAGCTCTTTGGAATGTGTTGGGTTGCCTCTGTTTGGGATACTCCTTTCTTACCATCTTAAGTGAAACAAAATGACCTGCAGAACTGAAAATCCTCTCTCTCCCTTTTCTCCCTTGGTGACAGTAACAGCTGCTGCTTTTAGCTGTCTGGAAATCCCAGCCCTACAGAGTTGTTTTTTTTAAAGGAAAATACTACAGCAGCAAATCTTGAAACTGTTTTTAATCAACTGAGAGCTTCTCTGTTTAAATGGAAAGTGTCCAATTTTTGGCATCCAGCTTTCTGCAGTGCTAACTTCTTAGGGTTGAAAATTTAGCCATGGACAGATACTTTTTAAACTGTCTCTTTCCACCCCTCCTCAGTGTATGTTAAGCACAGGAATTGTCTTCACCAGTTTTTTTTAGTCTTGTATTAGGGTACACTTAGTACACCTCTTCCTTCTTAAGGTGGTGTATCTCCCTTGAGCCCTAAACCCTTTTTTTCCTCACTGTTACAGGAGTTGAGAGAACAGAATAGATGCATCTGATGGGGGAAACCCATCACACAGTTTCCACACACAGAAAGGTGACATGACAGTGTGATGGCTGCACACCACAGGTGCTGCTGCCTCCAGCTGAAATCTACCCCCTGTTCATGCCTTTCAAGCCAATTGTTCAACTGTCTTGCCCAGAACTGCAGGAGACATTTTCCAGCCAGGAATTCCAGAACAAGATTGCAGCAGTAGTTTAGCAAAAGCAAACAGAACCGGACACTCTTTGAGCTTGTCTCTTTTCCTAATTGCTTGTCATTTATTTCCATCTCCTGTAATAACAATTTAATTGTAATAGAGAAACAGGATTCAAGTGTTGAAAACAAGCTCCAGAAAGCTTTTGGTTCTGCCTCCTTTTTAGCTGGCGTTAGTAGTTAGAAGTGTGGTATTTCTATAGCAGCTGCTGTGGTTCTTAGGTGAATGTTAGGGCTAAAAGTTAGGAAACCAGTCAATGTCATAGCTAATCAGGGAACTGCAGGATGTCTGTTCTGCTGATAGAGAAGGGTGGTGCTCAGAACAGTGTCCCTAGGTCGTATTCTAAATGCAGTTTGTGCTTTCTGAACCAAAAAGCCCCCTAGCTCGGGTGGTGGTGCTCTGCCTTTAACTCACCTCCTTCCTTTTTAATTAGTGAAACCACTGAACATCTGACTTTTCTTCTTCGTACACAAGTATTGTAGGCTTCCAGAGTGGAGGAATGGGTTATTTGTCCATGAACTTTGCTGAATTGTGCCCTGACAGAAGTACAGTAGTAACAAAACATCTGGTACTTTCTGTGGAATGCATACAAGCCAAAAATTACTTTTCCTTCTATAGACTTTAACTGCTCCTTTTTTCTCAGCAGGGGATGGGAGCATGCTAATCCTCTTGAAATACATGTATGCTACCTATGAAGCATACAGGGTTTACAGTAATGAGTCCTTCCTTGGCAAAACTGTGCAATGTTTATATACACAGATGTAATGGTTAAATACAAAGTTAGGTATTCTGTGCTGGAGCACCAGCTGTGTCACTTGCATTAAACCATTGAACCAAGTGGCTCTCAGTGTGAGGTCTGTAGAAATAAAGTAGAGGAGGTATGAACTGTGAGATGTATGTAGACTTCACTTAAAAATAGCTTAGTACTTTGAAGGAAGAGCATTAAAGAGTGTTACAACACCAAATTATGGGATTGATACAATTGTAGGAAAGGGATGATGTGCTAGACCGTGAATCCCCTTACAGATGCTGAATTACAGGATGGCTACTTAGTTTTTAGGCAGAAGTGTTAGTGTGACTAGCTTTACATTGAACATACGAAAGACTAAGAAAAAAACTCACCAGGTCAGGTGGGAGCCAATTTAAAATGTACTCAATCCTGCGTTCCTCTGTAGATATGCCTAGGCTCCTAAGCAGCTCTCAACAGAGGATGAGTGCATTTTGAGGATTTGTTCAAATGTACATGGATATTCTTAGATGAGATTTCCTTGGGTATTCAAAGAATTTGCCTACAAAATGCTTCTAGATACACGTTACAGAATATATGCTCTGAACAGTGTCCATTACATGTACTTTAATACATGAAATTCATTTTTTATTAGTGCAGTAGCTTTACATCTGGTGCTTTTTGTTGTTTTTTTTTTCTCTTGGCAAACAGCTGTGGGAGGCTTCCAAAGAGCGAGAATAACTTTATTCATATCTTAGGAGAGGTTTTATAAGCATGTAAGAGGATGGGACATAATTATTTACAATGTGTCTATCTCGCCTTCCCATGGCCCTCTGTGGCTGAGAATAAATAGCCACAGTAAATGTTGTCCCTGCAATGTTGTCAGAATATGTTATTGTGTGTGCTGGTTTTATCATCACAGTGGTTTCATTGTAACTGCTGTGCAGATGACACTTGAAAGTGTTAATATTTTCTTAGACCTCCAGGATCACTGGGTTTCCACGCCCAAGCTTTGATACACGTGCATTTGTTGGGGCTTACTGTCATTGGAATGTGAATTTTTGGTACTCTTTGTTTCCACTTTTTATTAACACATGCTTCATGGAAGTAACAGGAAGGGTTGGAATTGTACACTCTCATTCTGCAGCACTAGCAAAAGTGGAAAAAAAAGTAAAATTTCTCTGTAAACCAAGTAGAGTCTGCAGTGCCAAACATTGTTCGTAATGGGTTTTTATTAGTTTTCTGATAAACTTAAAAACTAAAGGAGATGAAGCTTTAACCTTTTTATCTAAGAGAAAAGCTCTAAAGATAGGTGTCTTGAGAAGATTTAATATGAAGCTCGTCCATTTCTACCAAAGAATTTATAGTCCTTAGGCTAGTTTATATTCTCCCAAATGACACCAAGACTCTGCTATTTGGGACTGTAATAAGTGATTAACATCCTCATCATCTATTTCCCATTGCTAAGATAAAACACAAATCAGTTTTATCTAGGGAAATAATTTGACACAAGGTCCGCAGGAGGAAATAATTGTTACTCATTGTGGCCTTTTTTGCCTGGCTGAGGTGGAGCTTCATTTGCTCCTATGGAGCATCTTGGAGCCTGCAGGTTCTCGACTGTCAAAGTACTCCCTGAGGATGTGCAAGGTCAGATGTGCATCATAGTCAAAATGAAGTTACCTTATAGTTCATAAATGTCTGAATGGATAGTCTGTAAGTTAGGGAGCAAATTCTGAGTTACTTAATCTTTGTAGTGTTTTCTTCCATGTTCTGATATAAAATCTTAAGACAATAAGCCTGATGAAATATTTATTTCACCTGCACTGAGTTGGGGACAACGTTCCTTCTTTTCTTCAGGGGATGAGTTAACCAAAATGGAGAATGAGGATGAGCAGGGCTGGTGCAAAGGACGCCTGGACAATGGACAAGTTGGTTTATACCCAGCAAACTATGTGGAGCCAATCCAGTGACAAAGGACAAAATAAACACAGAAGTGTCACAAGAGCTCTGTAGGCCTGTACAGTGTATTTAGGTAACGTGAGAGGAAACTGAATGGATGTATAGAGTGTATATATTTTAATGAAAAGGCAAGAGCTTGATACTGAAATAAGGCTGAATTAAAGACAAAAGCTTGACATGATTTTCACAACTTGTATGCAATGCAAAGGAAAGGAGTTAGGTTGAAAAAATAGTATGATAGGAAAAATACTTTTTAAACTTTTTCTTCCCATATCGTCTGTTATTGTGGATCCTAAACATTTTTGCATTTTCTATGCTTATGCCTCATCCTACCCCAGGTATGTGGCTTACGCTCACTTTTGTTTAATCAGTTATTTTAAGTGACCTTCAGTAACATGCAACTTGAATTTTAAAGATTATTATAGTTAATTTTTTATTTGTTCTTATCAATGTCTGAAAGATGCAGTATTTTTTTATTTAAATGCTATGTAGTTAAGCACCTTTTTGTATGCTTTGATTTATCAATTAATACTTAAATTATGACATAGATTTAGTCACCGTTTGAATGAAAGCTCTTTCCATGTTGCAGTAATCTTTCTGTGTTGTCAGCGTGGCTTGAAGTTGTAAATGGAGTTGTAAAGCAAAATACTGTATTTAATAAATATCTGTTACAGAAGGTTATTCATAGCAGAGATATCTGCAGGTGTCATGGGTTGGGATTCTATTACGAATGTTCTTTTCGTGGGTTGACACTTGAACTAAAAGTTTTCCATCTAGGTCTTAAGTGGCATTCAAAAGAAAGATAAATTATGCACAAGCCCCAAAAGAGTGGCTATTTCCAGCACATGTTTGCAGGAAAAAAAAATAATCTCCTTTTAACTGCTAATGATTTTTGGGTCATTTGAAATGTTAAATCTGTGAAGGCTGATTATCTTGAACAGAGAAGACTGTAAAATAGACTAAATGCTTTTATTAAGAGCCTATCTATGTTGTGTATATGTACATATAATTTGATATTCCAAAATATGAAGAGCATGGCTATTAGTTATCAAGCCTTTTGGTGTCAATAAGATTTAGACTATTTTAAGAGTTTAAATTATAGGTATATTTAAATCTGCTTTCCTGCCATATGCATTACTGTACCATAGACAAAGTATTCTGTGATTAGCTTTTTCAGAAGTACAGTAAACACACTAATATACTCAAAATTAGTATTTGTGGATAAATTAATGAGTCAAAATATAAACTAGCTTTAGTCCATACATGGATTATTGTAGCAGAACACTGTAAAATCTACATTTGTTTGCAGTTACAACTCGGCCAGCTGTAATCGTGTCAAATATGCATTTGTGACATTGAAAACTGGGTTGTAAAATTACAGCAGATCTGTGTTAAAACTAAGTATCAGGTAAGTAGATATGCCATGTTAGGAAGCTACACTGTAATGAAGTTAACAAATCTTTTTTGAGGTAACTATAAAACACTGTTGGTAATCTTGGACTTTATCGTTTGCTTTTTGAGGTTATAGATATATTTAGTCATCATTTTCAGTGAATCCAAATGTGCAAGCTTAGAAAGTGGATGTATGTATATGTCTGTCAACAAAAACTTACCAACATATTTGTTCATCCACAGGACAGTTACTAAAATTGTCAGGAATTACTGGTTTGGGTTTCTGTATTGTAAAATATTTTAGAAAATAATAAAATCTGTTAATCTCTTAAATAGACAGAATGCACCTTTTACTATTTCAATGTATGTCAAAATAGTCTTATGAAACAAATAATCTGTGCATTTCATTGCAATTCATGGTGACAAAACCTGCATTGTGTAAAAGAGCCACAAACAGGAGTGTGACATGAGTGGCATTGTGCCATTAACAAAAAAAGGGAGGTGCCATGCACAAGAATTCTTGGCAAAACATTCCAGCAAAATCTTCATGGAAGAAGAGGAAACTGTCTTTTATGGGAATGCAGAGTCTACTGTGATGCTGCTTTCTGTGGTGTTGTCAAGTCTCAGATAGCATGGGTGAGCAGCTAAGCTTTTTATTTCTTTTTAAATATAGTATCTGAATATTTTTTGCCTTTGAGTTTTCTTATTGACTGGCAGTGATTAATGTGGTGCTGTTTGTGACAGCTGGCTGAAAGTTTAATCTCATCTCCCCATCAATACCTGCTGAACAGCACATCCCGGAGGGTCATAATCAACGGCACAGGGTCTGGTTGGGCACCGTTCACCAGTGGTGTCCCCCAGTATTGTTTAATTGTTTAATTGTTTAATATATTCATCACTGCCTTGGGTGAAGGGGTAGGTGGTGACACCGAGCTGGGAGGAGCATCCAGTCCCTCGGGGCTGCACAGCCCTTCCCAAGGACCTCAGCAGGGTGGAGAGATGGGCAGAGGAACTGTCTGAAATCCAGAAAAGACAAATGCAGGGTCCTGCACCTGGGCAAGGACAACCCCGGGCACCAGCACAGGCTGGGGGTGACCTGCTGGAGAGCAGCTCTGAGGAGAAGGGCCTGGGGGTCCTGGTGGACAACAAGCTGTCCCTGAGGGCAAGGGGACCAATCAGAACGGTGCAAGGTACTTTTGCAGCTGTTTTACACTGCTGTGATCATTAGTAACTTATTAAATAATCAATAAATAATCAACTGCCACCCTTCTACTTAACCATGTAATAAATCTACAAGTCCAAACAGGAATCCCTCTGGGGGACCCACTGGTATCCTCCCACTTTTTATTACTGTAGTCAGTAACTGATTAAATGTTCATTTATTTTATAGCAGTTTACTTCAGCTTTTATGAGGGACATTATTAGCAAGAACTCTTTGAATATCCAAGTCACCTGTTACCTCAGCTAGATCATCTTGACACATGAAATCTCCAGGCCTGTGAGGTAAAAAATCAGATCAGTTGTGAAGCACTGTGGTGATAGACACTTCTAGAATCCCTGGGCAGAAAACACTGAAATCTGACTGCCCTGGCAGAGATGAAACATTATCATGTGGCAAATGCAGGTGGGTTTTGCAGTGGGGTGCTACGTGCAGCTGGAGCTTTGCAAGTCCCCTGCATTGCTGGTGCAAACAGCATCCTCACACAACTGAGTGTTGCTGCCTGTAAATCCCAGTATATAGCAAGAGTTTGGCTTTCTACTTGTGCAATGGTGTTAGGATGTCAACACTTCCAAGAGTGGAAAGCTCCATGAAACCTCACCTGTTTGAAGTGGTTATGCTTCATGGTACTATCAGGACAAACACTGCATTAGTACTAAATAAAAAAGTTGAACTGGTTTCATCAACTGGTTTTTAATGTAGATCCTAAACTTCATTTCCATGTGGTGGGAGAAGTATTTGAATGCTTGATCTTTCTCTTCTAGTGAAGGCTTTTCCTGTATGAATTATTTATACTGCAGTGATCCATCTATGACTGTGTTGTGCCTCTGAGGTTATCATTTGCAGAGGGCTGGCCTGAAACTTGCTGAACTGCAGTTGTCATGAGGCAACATATTTACAGTATAGCTGTGAGGAGAGAAACTTTGCTTAGTGTGACCAAGCTTTCCAAAGGGCATCAAGCAGAATTTATACTTACCTAAGGGACCCTTTGGCACTGGGAAAGCAGTGAAGATGTAGCTATCATGATGTGGGACTGTACCTATATTCCACCATTTCTCAGCAGCACCATGAGGAGGAAGCAAACAAGAAGGGAGGCTTGATAATAACTGGAGAACAGCACTGATAGAAGTCTACAGAACTAAAAGCTTTGGATGTTGGGAATGGCAGCAAATGTTTTGGAGCTTTGAGGAAGTAGGTGTCCACTGAAGCTGTAATACCGCACAACTCCAGGCAGATGCAAGTGCCAATTTCTGGTTATCAAATCAGCCAAAGAACAGACTGTTCTCAAGAGATGATCCCAAATGGTTTTCCTTCTTTGTATCCATATGCCCCAGCAGGGCTGTCTGGCCAGCTGCAGGAGCCCAAGACTTGTTGTGGCAGTTGGATAGATGAGAGTAGGAGAAAGTTACTTTGCCTGTACTTCATCAGCTCACAGAGCAGTCCTGGTGCCCCAAAAATGTGTATCCACCAAATAATACAGGAAGAACCTCTCCATTTTAGAAGGGCTGTGCAGAAAAGGGGGGATTAGCACAGGATCAGTCAGGGAGGAAGGGCCTCCAAACATCTTCAGTCCCATCTCCTGCTCAACGCTGAACTAGGAACAGGTTGCTGAGCATTGCTGAAAACCTCCCAAGACAGAGTTTCCACAGCTGCTGTGGGCAAACTGCTCCAATATCTGTTTGTCCTCATCATGAAATTGTCTTCTCTTCATATCAAATTGGAACTGTGTTCTGGGTTAGTGTGAATTAAGAGCCCTTGGTTTTTGATTTGCAAACCAGCAACCTCCAACATCATACTCTGGCAGTGAATTGCTCTCATTTGCATGTGATTAGAGGGCTCCTAATGCAGGGCATGCTGCACTTGCCAGGCATTTGTTTCTGAGCATACACATATAACAGTGTTCCTCCACGTATATATCTGTCAGACCAGCTGGCATGGAAGCAGTTTTTAAGGGGTTCCCTGTGCTCTGGGAATACAAATATGTGTTCTGGACATTCTTGGAAACTACCAGCAAAGTGTGATATTGCCTCACTGAGGTACAATTGGCAAAGTAGCACTTGTGGGCCACTTTCCCACCACTGCTCTTCTCTCCCTGTGCCTTCCCTCTTTCTGCACTCCACTCAAATCACAAACTTGCTGAAGTATGAGATCCACCTCTATTCCCTGGAAAAATTCATCACTTTTCAGGGTTTATTCTGTTAGCTTCCTTTATTTAGACCAGTTTGCTTCTCCCCTGGACCTGGATAATCACTGTTAGGGGGAGAATAGGATATGGGGGGTATTTCCAAAATTTCTTGAACAAACTGGTGTTCATTCTCATGGCAAAGAAAATGCCAGCACAACATACCATGGATAGTGGTACCAGGGAAGGAATCTGTGGCTCTTGGATAGATTGGAAGATGAAACTCTGTTGAGAGTTTAGGACATAAACAGTATCAGGCCAGGGGAGTCAGTGATACTCACAGTGCTGGTCTGCTACTGGGTCTGAGTAAGGACCTGCATTGCTTACCAAAGTAGAGAACACTGCAGTGCCTAATCCACAGCCACTCTTGAAGGTAAGTTGTCTGGTTTGGGTTTTTTTGTGTTTTGGTTGTTTGAGTTTACTTAGGGTTTTTTTTCTGTTTACTCAATGTGCAGAGCAGCCAATGAATTATATGTACTGCCTTTTCCTTGCTGGGGATGGACCAGCTCATCCCTTCCTTCAGGTCAGCTCCATTCTCTATACTACCTGTCTTCCACAACCTAGAGGCTGCTCTACGATTGCAGGACCTGCTGACCTCCTTCCAGTTCGCCAGCAGAAATGCTTTTATTCCATCTTGTCCAGAACTCATCTCTTGGCAATCTGCTGAGCTTGCAGTCTGCAGCAGGAATCTGTCCAGCATGCACAGCCACAGAGTTGAATTGCAAAGTGTGGCCTTAAGACAGAGGTGCTGTGCATTTCTGAGCACTGCCACAGGCTCATTCCCCTCTGGCTGCCTGGATGGAGACCTGTGGGCTGCCTGCACAGCGTGGCTTTGAACAGCAGCAGCTTTTTGACATTGCAGCTTGGGACAGAGAGGTACCACTTCCTGAGACAGAAGGCAAGCAGAGGATAGAGGAGCCAGCCCACCTGTGGTGTTACTTGCCTGTGATTCCCAGAGATGCATTTTTGGGGTCTCAGGGTGCTGCTGTGGCAGCACCTTATTTTTCTCATGTTAAATGTTCCAGTTAAATGGATAGATTGTACCCCTCTTTTCTGTTTTGGGGTTTTGTTTTTTTTTTTTCATTCTTTTAAATCCTTGCCAGGATAACTAGTGCCCGACTTCTGTGGATAAGCCAGGAGCTCTGAGGTCAGGACACACCTCTGGGTTGCCACGCCAAATGCCCAGCATGGGGACAGCACTCGGCACACGCTCCAGCAGAGATCTTTGTCCCACTGCTCAGGACTGTGCTCCTCTGTGGCTGCCTCGGGCAGCGTGGCCAGGACTGGCAGTGACGGGTGTCACCACCCCAAACAACTTCCCCTGAGACCGGTAAGAACTGGGGCTTCTGTGCTGCTGGGGGAGACCAGGAATCTGCTGGATTTAAGGCACTGACGGTGGTGCAAGGTGGAGGCTGGGGGGCAAAGCTTTGGAATTGATTCTTTAGACAGCTGGATGACCCAGTCTGTGGAGGGAAGGGGATCCCAAGACTGGTGTTTGCAATGGGGTAAAAAGTGTATCAAGGAAAGGGCCTATCACAGAGAAGATATTTTACAAGCTCCTGAAATTCGCTGGCACTGTCTAAGAGACCAGGCAGTTCTGTAAGGCCATTGTGATGCTTTTTCCGTATTGGTATCACAAGAGAATTAGAAAGTACCACCCACACCTGGTGAGGGTGGAAAGCCTGAGGGTGGAGTGCCTCAGGCAGTTCCCCTGGACTGAACTCAGCCCCATGCAAGACTCTCTAAGGTGGATGTGGTACCTGGGGCTGCCCAAGCAGATCTGTATCTCCTTGTAGTCACAGTAGATGCCACGTAGGAATTTAGTGCTGATATCAACAAAGCCACATTAGCACATTGCGTGCTGCCACTCTCCGGGGATCAGTGGGACAGAACCAGCTCAGGCACAGAGAACTCTATAACACTGCAGGGAAACCTTGTTGACCTGCAAAGACAGAGAGGAAGGAGAGTGAGAAACATCAGCAGCTTTGATCTCACAACTCTTCCATGAATTATAATAATTCTGTATTATTCATGTTAAAGACAATTTAGCTCACATCACCAATGTCAGAGAATATTCCTTTTGACTTGTTAAACATCTTTAAAGGTAAGGCACATCTAAGTAAATATAATATACCATGTGCATTTAAGTTGACTATAAGTTCCCCAAATGACACTTTGAAGGTCTGTGATTATCTTGCCTCAGTGACAGATTCCATCCAATTTTTTGATATGGATTGTCTATTTATTATTTTAAAATATTAGTAAAGATACATTTTTAGTTATGTACTGCAAGCTTAAGTGGTTATGTGGTATCTAAATTGCTGATGAAATTATTCTGGTAATTGGATTTAGTACCAACTGTCCCCTCTCCTGTGACATGTTAAAAAATTCCTTGCCTAACTTAAGGATAGTGTTAATTCTTGAATGATGAGGTGAGCTTGGAACCTTTTTGATAGAGTTCATTATTTTTGGTTGTTTATCTTTTGCGTGTAGTAGAAAAAGCCTTGAGAGATTGTTTGCCTCTGAGTAACGTTGGCGAGCAGGTTAGGGCTGTCCTGCCCAGTGCTAAGAGTGATCTGTGGCACTGCCACCCACCCACCCTGAGAGCAGGCACTGCTCCAAGATGTTGGCATCAGGCACAACTCTGCCTTAACTGTAGCTGAGGTTTTTTGACTGAGATGAGATGGGAAAATTGATCACAGGACCAGGCCACAATGGTACAATTCTGAAAACGGTTTCCACTGACTGTGAGTGCTTTGTTTTCAGCTGGGTTTGGGTTTGGTTTGGTTTGTTTTTTTCTTTTCCTTTCTACCTCGCCAGTCACATCCTTTAGAGTAGACAAACACTAAAGTGCTCATAAGGAAATGTGCCTTTTTTATTATTATTATTCACTAAAGCGCATAAGAAAACAAAGCATTTACAATATTCAGATTATAACAATTATTATTTCCTGTGTGCACGTGAGCAGCAATAGCCAAGGGCCCTGCCCCTGCTGCAGCACGGGAAGACCAGGTTTGCTGCTCTATACTTGAGGGAGGTGCTTGGGAGCTGCTTCCTGGAGGATTGTGCCAGTGGGAAGCAGATGCCATCCTCCTCAGGGACATGCCATCCTCCTCAGGAACAGCAAGATGAGGAAGCTCAGCCCTGCTGGGCTCTCCCACCTTTCCATTCCATCTCTGCTCTTTGTCCTCCTCATTCCACTTCCCAAGTCAGGAACAAGTCAATAAGGCCCTTGCACCTTATTGGGGGACCACAAAACCGACTTTGCCTGCAGAGAAGGCTTGAATGGCTCTGTTTGCACATGACACAAACATAAATGTACATAAATGGAGACCAAAACCCGATGTTTTTCTTGCTTCCCTGCAGGTGTCCAGGCATTTACACAACCTTAAGGGTAGGATTTGCCATTCAGCCACAGCCCTTGTTCCAGCACTGTCAGATAACCCCAGGCAGATCCAATTCAAATGCAAACCTCGTAGCCCAACCCCAGAATGATCTCCTGTAATCCATACCTTAGCCTGGGATTCACTTTTAAGACTCCACCAGAGTCATGCTGATCCCCAAACTTCAGAAAGTACCTGGCAAGCAAAGCCACCTCCCCAGCAGAGAGCAAACAGAACATGGTGACAGGAGACAAGACACTGCTGGTATTAAATATCTGTCTGGTTATCCCAGTGCATTCCTGCTTTATACACTGAAATTCATGTTTTAAACAAGCACAATGCAAAGTGCAGGTCAGACATCAGGTGGGCAGCAGATATCAGGTTTTTACTGAGCCTATGATGGGCACAGAACTGTGTGAGTGATGGTTGTCAGTGAATGGCTTAAAGAGCTGCCATGACTGAGACTTTCCTTGCCATTCAAGAGCTTTTTGGTTGTCCCAGTTGCAGGGTTTTATCAGATTTCTCAGCCCTAAAAGAAAATCTGAGCAATTTTATCCAAGTTTGAAGTTAGCCCTGCTCTAAGCGGGGAGTGGGATTTGATGACCTTCCCATGCAAATTTTTCTGAGGCTATAAAGTAGTGATGGTTGTAAAAAGGAGAGGAAAAAGACCAACAGGATGTATTTAGACTTTTAATGTATTTTAATTTCACTAATTATATTGATTCTATATTTAATATATAATAATAATTGTGTTCATTTTCCTTGCACTTTATAAAACTATTATCTATGCCATAGCTGGAGCATGATACTACATGTGATAATCAGAGCGTATTTATGAGGTGAAAGGTGAGGAGAACAAACCAGAGAGTTCTGCTCCACAAGGTTTGGCTTTGTATCCAACTGCACCGTTTGGGCTTCGACCACCATGCTGGCTCAAGGTCCCAGGATGTTTTTTCTCTGTAAAATTCAATTTATTAATCCAAATGCTGCTCAGACATTACTGGGGACTAGTGGGTTCTCAGTTTCTGAGCTGGCTGTGCACATTCCACTTTTCCCTTTCTCCATCAGTTGCTGTGCAGCTGCTGGATCACCTCCACCAGTTACTGCTGAGGAGGAGTTGACCTCCAGCAGCTCGTGTGTGATCCTGCCTGTGGATTGGGTACTGTGCTTGCACCTCCTCTTTAGGGAATCTTATCTGTGGGGTTAAATCGTGAAAATATGAATTTACTGTGCAGATACGCTGGTGTTTCCTGTGTGCCCAAAGCACCCAGAGGAAAAAGGCATGAGACAAGACAAAAACAGCTCTCCAAGAAACCATTCCCTTCTGCATGGAAATAGGGCATGGCACCAGGTCGGGGAGGTCTCTGCAGTGAAAGGAGAACCCACCTGCTGTTTCCCAATTACAGGTTTAATTTTTTTTCTTATTCCCCATCTTTTACTGCCATCTACTGGCTCTGACTGAATGACTTCTTCGTTGGCCCTGGAGTAAATATCTTTGGTGTACTCTATTCACTTAAGAGCTACAAGTTTTGACAAGGGACCCTCAGAGAGGGCTTTGGGGATGGATTAACTGCGAAACATAATTAACTGAGAAACAACACTTGTGGAGTGGCAAGCTCAGGCTGTAGTTGGGAAGAAATCATGGATAAAGAAAGAAGACAATTCTGAAAAGTCAGCTCTTAAATATTCCATTTCAGCATTTCGAAAACAAGTAATTTGGGGTTTATTTGTTTATTTATTTTGAATAAAAGCTTTTGTCTGGAAAACAGACAAAACCAGACCCCCCAGAACCCTCCTAATGTTTTATTTTAAACAGGGCTGTATAAAAGGGGCCAAAATGCATCTTGAGAGTCAATTACATTTTTGTGGCCTTACCTGCAGCCAGGACTAGCAAAATGGCTCCAAGAAGCACCTCAAAGCTCTCTCAGGTGAAGGAAAGAAACTGTTTGCGTGGACAGGAGTATCCTGCAGTTTGTCTCTCTCTGAATGCGCTGTCAGGAAATAACATCCTGCAGGTATTGGCTGTTTGGCTGTTTCATGGCTCCAGGAAACTGCAGGTAATGTTGTAACTATCAGTGTCTTTTAAATTATCAGATGGGCATTGAGTCGGGCAGAAATCATTCAGGAAAGGTCAATGCTTTGATTTTGCTGTTGATAAAGGGGGTCAGCATTGGAAGGATTTTTATTGTGGTTGGGCCCTGATGAATTTCTTCTCTCCTCTTACACGCAGCCTCTGGGTAAACCCACCTGAAGACACTGGTGCTCCTGGTCTCAGAACAGAAGAGGAGAGAAGGCTCCAAATCCAGCCCCTTCCAGGTTGCTGCAACACAACCAAGTATTGAACCACTTAGCTGTCAGCAGGTCTCCTTCTGCCAGGAACAGAGTTGTGACCTCCCTGTGAGTAGGTACCATGCAGGCCAGGATTATCTTTTTTATTCCAGTACTTCCTTTCCTAAATATAAGCCCTGTGCACTGGCTCAGACAATTCCCCTCTTCACTTGTCACTTCCAGCTTTTAAAACATCTTTAATGACTTGCTGCAAACCCTTGAATTGACTCTGCCCGATGTATCTCCCCACTCATTTTCCCCACAGGATATGCTACATTACAGCTGGTTGGGAACAGGCTCAAAAGGAAAAGGAGAAAGTTCTTTCCAGAAGAATGGGCCTCAGATTTAAGAACTGAATCACAGTATCCAAGTCTGCTTTGACACATATCTCCTCCATGAAACTCCCCAAGGACAAGAAAGAAAAAAAAACCTGACGGCATACTCAGGAGCAGAGGAGGAACGTCTTAACTCTGTGGTCTCTAATCACCACAGGAAGCAAGAGGAGAACCCGGTGGGTGCCACAGGGAGATGTCACAGCATCCTTAATCCTGGTATAGTACTTACAGAAAATTCACTTTCTACAACATTCATGGGTGGAGGACACTCCTCAGCAACACCCTTCTCTGAGTGCGTTACACTGTGTCAGAGACTAGTTTACATTCCTTTTACACTTTTCCACACAGAACAATAGTGAACAAGATGTGATTTTTCAAACCCATGACAGGGTAGCACAATTATTGATACTGCAATTTTAAAAACAATTGTGGAAAGAGAAGGTCCACCTCAAATCACTCCTGTTGGTGGAGATAAAGTGTTTCGATCCACCAGTCTGAATAATGGAGCCAAAGGCCAAATGGCCTTCCCGAACCAGCTGAAGTCATAGCTCCAGGGAAAGACAATGCAAGTCTTAATCATGGAATCTGGGCAAGAAAAATGGGAATATGTAACCAAGCAACCAAGTGTGCTGTGTGAGAATAACTTGGTGCTATAGATTCTTGTGTTACAGATCCAGCACGACTAAATCTACCTGTTTATGCCAACAATCCATTTGGAAGCGGATATTATCCGTGTGATGGGAATGGACCATGGAACAGGGATGGTGCCTAGCAGAGGGGTGACCATCCAGAGGGTCCCACCGTGAGCAGTCCATCCCTGCTGCCCAGGTTTGGGATGACCGGGCTGGTGACTCTCCCTTGTGTTTGCTCCACAGGATGAGGAAGCCAACTCTGCCAAGGAGGAAGATGAGGAGGTGTGGGAGGATGGAGACAGCAGCCACTGAAGGCTGGGGGAGGCACAGGGCCAGGTAGGAGACGTTGCCTTCCAAGGAGAGGGACTTGTCTGTCCCATTGGAATTCGGGGCGCGAGGCCAATGGAACAAAGGGTTTGATTCCATTTTCTTCCTCAGGTTCTGATGTGCCTTAAGAGGGCTTTGTGGAAAGGTCATTATCCTGGATTGAATCTCTGAAAAATAGGGATTGAAGCTTTCTGAAGTGGCCCAAACCTGCCTGCATGTATCCAAATGCAGCCCCCAATCCCTGTTTTTGTGTAGATGTGGGATGTGACCTCAGCTGCTGTTACTTGCTAGCTCCCAAGTTGTGTAGCTCAGAGTCTGCAGCCATGAAGGGCCAGGCTGTGTTTAAAAGCCCCAGGTACCAGGGAGCTGAAGTCATTTCCTAGCAGATAACTTGACTTGGAAGCTGCATTCCAAACTTTTGTCTGCATTTATTTTATCTCCCACCTGGAGAAGCCTAAAGAAGCAGAGGTGGGGTGATCCTAACAAAAGAACATCCAAAGTCATCCGTGGTAGAGGGCTTAAAATTCGAGTATGAGTGGAGGGGCCTTTAGGACACTTCCAATTCCTTAGTATGTGAATGGAATATCCTGACAAGCTTGTGTGAACTCCAAAGCCTCTGCAAATGTTTTACAGCCAGGGAGGGAGACAAGAGTCTGGAATCTCTCCCCAAAAGCTGGCTGCTGGTTTGTTTGACCAGCCATAGGAATAATTGTGTATTCCCTGGCGGCTGTCCTTATGGAGAAAGGTTTATTTATATGCCCTGGGTTTATTCAGTGTATCTCCAAAATGCTGGAAACTGATTTCATTGAAATGCCAGGGGTGCCAAAAGCTGTCCCCGGCCAGAGCTCAGAGCCAGCCCTGTGGGAAGGGGTTTAATGCCCATTTTCCCAATCCCTCAAGGCAGCAGCACTGGAGCACTTGCCCCTAGACATGCCCGAGGTGCCAAGTGCTGGCAGGAGGCAAATCCAAGGATTGGATAGTAAGAGTCTGCACTGCTCCTGTAATCCCAGACCTGGAGCTGTGCTTTAGAACTCCCAGGAGATGCTGCCTCACTCACACCTCATCTAAAGCTCAGCATCCCTCCTGCTCCCTTGGAATTACTGTTGCTCCCGTTGTTGCTCTTTCCCAATAGCATGATGATTATTATTGTAAATTCCCACTCCATTTCTTCC
>VZTF01005325.1:0-13471 GCA_013397755.1 Cnemophilus loriae | reverse complement strand
TTCCCTTCAGGTACTGCAAGGCCACAGTTACATCACCCCAAAGCTTTTCTTCTTCAGGCTGAGCAATCCAAATTCTCCCACCCTTTCCTCATAGCAGAGCTGTTCCTTCCCTCTGATCATCTTGTTGCCTCCTCTGGACCCGGTCCAACAGCTCCATGTCTTTCCTGTGCTGGGATCCCTGAGCTGGAGGCAGCTCTTCAGGTGGGGTCTCACCTGAGTGGGGCAGAATCCCCTCCCTTGTCCTGCTGCCCAGGCTGGTTTGGATGCAGCCCAGGACATAGCTGGCTTTCTGGGCTGCCAGAGCACAGTTATGATTCGTGGCAGAACTGTCATCCCAGAGGCACCCCAAAGTCCTTCTTGGCAGGGCTGCATAGGATAGAATAGAATTAGCCTAGAACAGAATAAAATTACCCTACATAGTCCAGAGACAACCACGCACCTCTTTTCTCTTTCGTCTTTAAGCTGAACATTTGACATGAGTACTCAGCAGTGAATGTATTACTGACAAGACAAAGGCACCAGCTTCCCATCAGACTCCAGGAGATCCCATGCTAACCACAGGATTCCCAAAAGGAGGGGCACAGTGCAGTGGGCTGCCTTCTCACAGACCCCTGTCCCCACGGAATCACAGAATGGGTTTGCTTGTTTTGCCCACAAAATCAGATTTGTTACCCACTGTTCAACAACTCAATAATCACACACTCAGAAGAGCCATTGATTATTTATGTCAGAGTTGCATAAGCCTGGGTGCTCAGTGGAACTCCCCAAATCAAGCATACCCACCAGACTTTTCGTGCCATTATTTGCACACAGCAATTCAGAGTTAGAAGCTTTCCTCCGAGTATAGCCCCTCGTTTGGGATTGGTTACTGAGTTCCATACAAGTTACACAACCCCAGCTCAATTCTATGCATGCTCTGGGGAAGAGTCTTCACCTGGGTACAGGGTCTTTTTGATCTGTAGGTGGGACGTTTAGCATTGCAATGAACATAACTGAGCTATAGGATACGTGGACCTTGACTATTTTGCCAGGTTAGCAATGTACACATAGGCACACATCAATGTCTTGGTTTACTACATCCTTAAAAACGGGTTTTTTCCCAGATGTGCTGGAGTAAGAGATGCTAACTGCAATCTGCTCCACTGGCACACAACGTCTTGATTTCCTACTGTTGTGGTTTAGGAATGATATTCTCCAATATAGTAGTCCCATTAAAAAAAATTCCCTGCCAACACTCGCTTCCCCTTCCCCTCCCGGTGGAAGCACAAAAGCCAAAGATCACAAGTTGAGATAAGAGCAATTTACTGGAAACAGCAACGAGATAAAACAAACAGTAACAGCCATAATATTAATAACAAAAGGTATAAGACAAAGAAATTATTTACAAGAAAGTTAAACAATTCCAGATGGTTTCACCCCCCAGGCTCTTTCCCACTGGAAGGAACACCTTTCTTCCTGGAAGCGAGAGAGTCCCCTCCCCTGTCTTGGTAAGGACATGAGGTTGTATCAACTGACATGAAGGTCTTGCCTGTGCCCCCTCCTGCTCATCTGGGCCAAACCATGACAACTACATCTTTAAGTCTTGTTGGTTCCCAGATGTCCTTGACAGGGGGAGGCAGCTGCTGCCTGATTAGGTCTCCTTTCTTACCAATTAGGCTGCAAAGTACAGAAAGGTCTTTGTCGTGGTTTAACAATGGTATTCTCCAGTTTAATGCTCCAAATAAAACCACGTGCTGCTCTCCCCCCTTTCCTTCCTTCCCGCTGTGGAGGGTTGGACAGGAGAATTGGAGGCACAAAAAGCAAAGATCACAGGTTGAGATGAGAACAATTTACTGGAAGCAGCAATGAGATAAGAAAATGAACAGTAACCTCAGCAATATTAATAACAAAAGTGTACAAAAGAGTGACTCACACACCAAAATGCAACCATGGAGATCTTGACCCGACTGCAGCCGCAACCCACCGACCACAAGAGAGCCCTTCCTTCCTGAAGAGACTCCCTTCTCCCTCCCTCCCCCAGCAATGACCTAAGAGGGTGCAAAAAAACCTCTGGGTCCTGGCCATGCCCTCTCCTGGCTGCTGCAAAAATTAACTCTGTCCTGGCTGGAACCAGGACTATCTGACATCAAAGATCATCCTGAATTGAGGTAAATTTGACATATTACACATTTTTCAGTAGTTGGAAGAGTCCAGTAAAGGTCATCTAATCCAAGCCCATACCATGGACAGGGATATCTGTCACTATATCAGGTTACTCAAAAGTCCCTCAAACCTGACCTTGGACCCTTCCCAGGATGGAGTACCACATCACTCTACAGGCAGCATTTTCCAGTGCCTCACCACATTCATCACCATAAATTTCTTTCTTTTGTGCCTTCTACATCTACCCCATTTCACATTGAACATCTTGCTCCTTGTCCAATCACCACAAGCCTTGATATAATGTCTGTCTCCAACTTCCTTAAATGTTGCCTTTCATAGGTTTTCTCTTTTGTCCCTTTCTTTCTTAAATCTATTTCGACCGAAAGGTCTCTCTCTCTTGCTCTCCCAGTTCTCCCCAGTCCCACTGGGAAAGCAGATCTAGAGGAGAGCTGCTCAGTGCTGAGCGCTGACTGGGTTAAACACACCCACACAGGCCCACAGCCAGAGCACCTTCCCCTGGCCCTGCTCATGTCCTGTCTGTGCCCAGGGATTTCTGGGAATGTTTCTTGGGAGAGGCAGCCTGGAGGGACATCAGGCAGGAGGTGTAGGCTGAGGGTGTCAAAGGGCTGTCCAGGAGCAGCTGAGGGACAGGAGTGGCTGAACTGCTGCAGGACACAGCTGGGCACAGGGACACATGTAGCCCCAGAGCCCTGAAGGGCAGCTGACTTGGGACCAACCAGCCCTGCCTCCCACACCTCCCTCAGCCCCTGGCAAGCAGCAGCCCCAAAGCAGGGCCAGGGAAAGGGGCTTTTGCAGCCCCTCAGAACAGGGGTGACTGCCCCGACTGTGCCCTGGCACCGAGGGCTGTCACCAGCATCCTGGGCTGTGCGAGCAGCAGTGGAACCCGGAGATGGGTGGGAGCGATGATGCCGCTCTGCTCATCACTCTCCTGGTGCCATCCCCCGTGTTGGGGACAGGCTGTAATGCAAGAACCACCTGGAACAAGTGGAGTGACTTCGGTGTCAGGTGGCTGGGATGGTGAGGAGGTCGGAGCATTTGGCTGGAGAGAAGAGGCTGAAGACCCAGGGATTGCTGAGTGTAGGGAAGAGAATGCTTTAGGGGAGACCAAAAATCATCTTTTTCATCATTATGATCATTGAGGAGCATCTGGCCCTGCTCCTCAGCCCCAGGTCAGTAGAGAAAATTAGAAAACAGAGTTACCTATTGTATGACTAAGAATATTTAAATTGAGCCTGTGTTAACACCCTGTGCACAACCATCCCCAACCATCTCCTCCCACAACCAGCCCTGAGCAAAGTCTCTATTTCTGGGCATGTTGGGAGAGGATCTGCAGGGGAATGAAAGAGAGAAAGACATGGGCTGCGATGCAAAAGAACTTTAATGAGTCAAAACAGGAAAATTAGGTCAATCCAAGCTGAGATGCCAATGCAGAGAGCACCAGGGGCAGACAACAGTCTGGTTTTTTCCAAGGTGTGTTTTCCAAGCAGGGGCCCACACAGGGGGTGGAGCCAGCAGATCCTCCCCAGGATGGCTGTGTGAGGTTCACAGACCAGGGGAGCACACTGGAACAAGGACATAGGAGGGAAAGGAGTGGCAGAGGGCAGAGGCAGGGATGGGCTGTGCTTCCCAAGAGCCCAGGCTGGCCCCGTCCTCCTGCAAGGGCTGCTGGGGTTGCTCAGCCCGTAGGGAAGCAAAAAGCCGATGCTCCATCCCCAGGGTGGTTCCATCCTGTGTGTCCCTGGGTTCCTTCCCCAGGGCCATCTCCAGCAGCTTTAGCAGGGGAGGCACCTGGTGCCACAGAGGCCACTGCCCAAGCCTGAGAGGCCAAAGCCCCCAGAGTTGATGGGCACTCCCTGAGAGCTGAGGATGCTGCCCACGGCAGCCGAGGTGGAGGATCCCACCACGGTGTTCTGAGGGAAGGAGGTGAGGATGGGGCCGGGCAGGGTCACCACCACGGGCGAGGGTTCGATGATGACGGTGGAGTCCTGGCACTGCCTGACACAGGGCTCATTGCAGCTGTTGGCCAGCGGGGTGGGGCCGCAGGGCTGGCACGGGGTGTAGCAGGACATGTCTTGGGGCTGCAGGTGCACCTGTGAGAGAGGACATTGAGGAGCAGAGTCGAGGAAGGGCTATGTCAGAGCAGTCTGTTGGCCAACCATGATGGCGAAAACCAAAGAGAAGGAGAAGACAGCACGAGGCTGCATAGAGAGGCCCAACAGCCTCACTGTTTGCTCAAGCCCCCAAGAATCTCCTGAAGAGTGGCCAAGTCCAGGGACTTCCACACCTAGGCCGGAACTCAGGAGACACCTCAGACAAAACCCAGCCTCTCTCCATGCACAACTTCTACCCCTTCCCTTTCCCATAACAAGCTGTTCTCAAGAACCCACATGGGATTAAAGCAAAGAATGGGATCAGAAATCCCAAAGGAGGAAGAAAAGAAAGGGCTTCAGACTCACCTTGATCCCAAGGAGATGGAGGTGAGAGGAGTGAATGAGAGAGTGAGGAGAAGGTCCCCCTTTTATACTGCTCCTGCACCGCCCCAGGCCCACAGGCACTGCACAAGGACAGTAATTTTCCAACACATTCACCTCCAAAGCAAAATATCCTCCCTAACGCCACACGCTGTGGTTTGATTTCCATCAACGCTGCCATTTCACTTCCTCATTTCTGACATTCTTGGTCTGTGTTGCAGCTCCTTTCACGTGTGCCGTGCGAGGCCTGAGGATCGCCGGGATCAGAGCGTGTCCGTGCAGGCACGGGATGTGCCCCCCACGCCGGAGGGTCCCGCGCAGGCAGGGGATGTCGGCTCGGGGCAGTGCCTTGCCACGGCTGGCAGCTGCCTCTGCAGGGACAGGCCCAGCTCTGCCCTGCCCCGCACAGAGCAGCAGAGCACCCAAAGGCTCCTCTCCTCGCAGCCCGTCCCGCCTGCTGCTCTCCCCTCCCTCTCACCTCACTCCAGCGCCCACTGGCCACTGCTTCTCCAGGGAAATGCTTTCCTCTCCCTTCCTCTTGATGCCCTTTGCTGATGCAGAACATTTGCCAGGCTGTCTGAGTATTCCAGGGCTGGGGTTAGGAAAACCAAAGCCCACTTGGAGCAGAATCAGCAAAGCGTGTGGGGGGAAGCAAGAAGATCTTTCACACAGGGGAACGGCAAAAGAGAGGCTTGAGCCAAGGCTGACTGGGGCAGCTTCACTGGGGGCAGGGGTTACAGGAAAGGGGGAGGTTCTCCAAGGCTTCTGGGCCTTGGTCTTCACTGGCAACATTTCCTGTCACAGGATAAGGCTCCTGACATTCCTCAGAAATAAGGGTAGGGAGAACTTCCCCACAGCAGATGAAGAGGATCAGCTGTGGGAATTTTTAAACAGACTGCACCAAAATAAGCGTGCGACCTGGTGGCAGGCACATGGGTGTTGGTGCCAGTGAAAACACCTCTAAACACCCTTTGGGAGGTGCCAGCAGTCAGGGAATGCAGCTGAGGACAGAGAGAAAGAGATGGTCAAGGAGAACACGACCACGTAGCAATGTACAGACCCTGGACTTCAAATATGCCGACTTTTCCACCCACTCAGGCATCTGGCAGTTCAGATGTGCCTTCACAGGTACCTGTGAAGAGCAAAAGAGATCGGAACAGCTGGCAGCAGCTTAGGGGCACCTCGTGGTCAAAAAAACATGAAAAGTCAAGGCAAAACATGGGAAAACAGGAGGAGAGGCTGATGGAGGGACAGAATGGACACAGAGGACTCATCTTCCTGGTCAAAGACCCCTGGCTGCGGAGGGGAGCTCTCCTGGAGGCTCCGGACCTGAAAGAAGGGGTTTCAGGAAACACCACCCCACTGCTTGGGACACGTCTTGGGGTCCAAAGCTCTGTGGCTTCTGCTGAGCATTGGGACTTAAGTCCACCCCTTTCCCATGCCCCAAATGCCTCCTCAGCCTAGAGAACAACCCAGCACCATTGGATAGGGCAGGAAACCTCCTGCATTTCCCCAACATGTGAGAGCTCTGGGGAAACTGCAGTGCCTCGTGCCTGGGGATGCTCAGGGAGGAGATGTGCTCAGAACGGCCCTGGGTACAAAACCTGCTCTCAAAACACACCAAGAATTGATGCGCTTCCCTGCCCTGCAGACATGGAGGCAGCTGGGACGCGTCCCAAGAGGCCAAGGGAATGCCTTCAGTAGGCAAATTTCCAGGCAGAGACTCTCCCTACCAGTGACAACTCACGCTCTAATTTTGGGTTGGCTGTGTGTCAGCCTTTTGCTGTGAGGCCAAGCCAGGAGTGTGTGATGTCTGCAGGCCTGCCCCAGGCAGGGCTGAATTCCCCTCCAGCAAGGGCAGCTCCATCCTGGCCCTGGGAAAAGGGATGCTTGGCAGCTCTCTCACAGGTCACACGTGTTCTCAGCACTGACAGCATGTATTGGAAAAGTGGCCTGTGCTTGTGTGTCATCCAGGTCAGGCTCCACATTGTGCAGCCAAAGGGCATCGTGGGTGAAGAGAGAGGCAGGAACTAGGAACAGTCTAGACATCCAACACCTCCCCCAGATATTGAGGAGGAACCCAACGGCACAGGGCTCTGCTTGAGACCAAATTCCTGCCAATGATCCAGGAATTACTGAATCAGAGAATCATGAGAATTGGCAGAGACCTCCAAGATCACTGAGTCCAATCATTACTCATGTGTTCCTGCAAGAAAAATCCTTGGGCTTCTCATCCCTTAACATGAAA
The DNA here is from genome assembly GCA_013397755.1 of Cnemophilus loriae. Classification (NCBI taxonomy): domain Eukaryota; kingdom Metazoa; phylum Chordata; class Aves; order Passeriformes; family Corvidae; genus Cnemophilus; species Cnemophilus loriae. The sequence continues at coordinate 6,589 of VZTF01005325.1, read as the reverse complement.
GGGATCTCCATGACCTAGTGGGGATGTCAGAAACGAGGAAATGAAATGGCAGCGTTGATGGAAACCAACACACACCCCGTGGCATTAGGGGGTACATTTTGCTTTGGTGATGAGTCTTTAGGAAAATTGTTGCCCCTGTGCAGTGACTGTGGGCCTGGAGCAGTGCAGGAGCAGTATAAAAGCGGCTCCTTCTCCTGACTCTCTCATCCACTCTTCCCGTCTCCAGCTCCTTGGGAATAAGGTGAGTTTGGAGCATTTCTCCTCCTCCTTGTCCTCCTCTGAATGCATTTCTAAGCATATTACTTGCCTTCATCTGGGCACTGGGGCTCCTTGCCATGGGTGAGGAAAGGAGGCAGAAGGTGCGGCAGAGACAGACACTGGGGCTTGGCTGAGGTGTCTCCTGAGCTATTGGTGAGGTGGGGATCTCTATGGATGTTGCTGTGATTTGGGGAGTATTTTGCGCTGAGAGAAACAGGGTCATCCTCATGGTGGGGTGACAGGCTGCTTCTCACCCACTCCTTGTGCTCTGCTTCCCCCTACCCTGTCTCACAGGTGCACCTGCAGCCCCAAGACATGTCCTGCTACACCCCGTGCCGGCCCTGCCAGCCCTGCGGCCCCACCCCGCTGGCCAACAGCTGCAATGAGCCCTGTGTCAGGCAGTGCCAGGACTCCACCGTGGCCATCCAGCCCTCGCCCGTGGTGGTGACCCTGCNCTCTGTCCTTTCCATCCTGTGTCCTTGTGCCCTTGTGCTCCCCTGGTCTGTGAGCCACCCTCAGCCATCCTGGAGAGGAGCTGCTGGCCCTGCTCCCTCTCTGGATCAGGCAGATGGACACCTTCTGGCATCTCTGCCACAGCCATGGGATGGAGATTCTTAGATGACCCTGGTGCTGTCTGCACTGAGGCCTCCCCTCAGAGTTACTTTGTTCTCATCTTTTGACTCATTAAATTTCTGTTGCATCCCAGCCGACGCCTCTGTGTCATCCTTCCCCTGTTGTCAGTCTCCCAGGATTCCCAGGGAGAGACGTGTTGCTCAGAGATGGTTCCGTGAGACAGATTTAGAAGGTGTTTCAGTGTCTTTTAAGACAGGAGAGTTGAATGTGCTTTATTACAGTATTGCTGCTTTTTATCCTTCTCCACGTGTCTGTGTTACGACGCACCGCAGAAGCTGAGGGGTGACCCAGGTTCTTGTTAATACATCCCTTGAGATTGATTAGAGAGAACCAACACTGAAGGATCAGGGTTTGTAAGTACACACGGAGGGTTTATTATAGAACAATGTGATTGCACAGGACAGCACGTCTGTAGCCATTTTGGTTATTCTCTATAGCAATGCAACAACATGAAAGCATTGCAAGATGAAAATGCAACCACATCACCCAGGGACATGCACAAGGCAAAAGAAAGGAAGAGAGATAAAGGGCAAGATTGTGAAGATCTCTCCAGCCATAAGCCCTGTGATGAGATTTGGTTGCTGCGCAATCTTGGTCAAAGTGGTCACAGACTGGACCTGTCAGGTGGTGGGGGAAGTCTCACAGAAGTGGTGGGGAAAAATCCCTGGGAAAATCCACAGAACACAAAATCTATTTGGTTTAAATTCACTCAGCTGCAGGTGGGGATGCCCAGATTCCTCCCCTGGAGGGGGGAGCTTCACACTGGATCATGTAATGTTGTGGATCATGGGACACTTCAGGAGCCCTTGACACTCTCTAAGACAACACAGTTGCCCATCACACCCAGCACAGTGGCTTTGATTTTGGCCCAGTATGGCCCACCAGCAGAGAGGAACACTGCCAGGCCACACACGAATGTCCTGGTGCTGCCCCTGGGGGAAGAGAGGGAGCCCCACAGCCCAGTGGTCTGTGCAAGGGAGGGCCACTTGGAGTGGCGAGAGGCACCAGCATCCACCTCCTATCTCATTCAAAGCCCATCATTCACCCTCTGTCCTACTAGATCAGGGACTGGCCATTACACATCCAAAGCTCACCTCCCCCAGTTCACCAAAGCATCCTGGTCTCCACAAACGGGGAAATGTTTTGAGTCATTATCCCTTAAGAGTTCAGTGTCTCACAGTTTGCTGATGGATAGAATGAATCAAACCTCTTCACTGACCCTGTCTACTCCAAGGATGATTTTATCTCTCTGACCAAATCATTCTTGTCTCCATGTTCAGCAATCCCTGTGCCTAATTCAAGTGGTCCGACCTCCTCACCATCCTGGCCGCCCTGCACTGAACCTGCTGCACTTGGTCCAGGTGGTCCTTGCATTACAGCCTGTGCCCAACACAGGGGATGGCACCAGGAGAGTGATGAGCAGAGCGGCATCATCGCTCCCACCCATCTTCTGGTTCCACTCCTACTCGCACAGCCCAGGATGCCAGTGACAGCCCTCGGTGTCTGTGATCATCAGTGACATGGACAATGGTATTGGGTGCACCTTCACAGCACTTTGTGATGGTGTTTATTGGCCACAGGGGTATTTGGTCAAGGTGATGATTTTGGAGGTCTTTTCCAACCTTAATTATTTGTGACTGTCAGCAATGACACGAAGCTGAGGGGAGCAATAGCTACGCTAGAGGGGAGGGTTTAAATCCAGAGGGATCTTGACAGACTTGAGGAATGGTCCCACGTGGAACTTGGGAACGTTTCAACAAAGCCAAGTGCAAGGTCATGCCCCTGTGTTGGGGCAGTCCTGGAAATCAATAGAGACTGGGAGGTGGATGGATGGAGAGCTGCCCTGCAGAGAGGGCTGCAAAAATGGTCAAAATGGATGCATCACCCCTCCTCTGAAGGGCAGCTGAAGCAGCTGAAGTTTATCAGTCAGGAGAAGAGCAGGGTCTGGGGGTCCTTATTGCAGCCTTTCAATACACCAAGGAGTCGTGTAAGGAAGTTGGAGAGAGACATTATATCAAGTGATTGGACATGGGGCAGGAGTTTTAAACTGGAATAGGCTAGCTGGAGCTGAGATACCCGTGCCCATGGCAGCAGGGTTGGACTAGACGAGTGGGATCTTTAACAATCTCTTCCAACCAAACCCATTCTATGATCCCATGATAGCATGGGTCTGTGAGAAGGCAGCCCCATGCACTGTGTCCCTCCCTTTGAGAAACCTTCCAGATCCATGGGATCTGCTGGAGTCTGATGGCAATCCAGTACCTCTGTCTGGTCAGTAACACATTCACTGCTGAGGACTTGTGTCACAGTGCTGAGCTGAGAAAGGAAATGGAAAAGATGTGCAAACAAAGTGGATATTTGTCCCTGGACAACGTAGGGAAATTCTACCCTGACCCAAAGATGCAGAGGAACTCAGAACCCAGAGGGTCACTCAGTGCACACTGAGCACACCCAATGCCAGCCTGTGCTGACAACCAGTGCAAAACCAGCCCCAACAATCCCCTCCCAGAAACACCCCTGGGCAACCTCTCTGCCCTGGGAGAGTGTCTGCAGGGCAAAGGATGACACAAAGGCACGGGCTGGGATGCAGCAGAATTTAATGAGTCAAAAGAGGGAAAAGAAGGGGATCCATGTGGAGGCCACAGTGCAGGGAGCAGCTTTAGCAGGGGAAGCACCTGGTGCCACAGAGGCCACTGCCCAAGCCCGAGAGGCCAAAGCCCCCAGAGTTGATGGGCACTCCCTGAGAGCTGAGGATGCTGCCCACGGCAGCTGAGGTGGAGGATCCCACGGCGGTGTTCTGTGGGAAGGAGCTGAGGATGGGGCCGGGCAGGGTCACCACCACGGGCGAGGGCTGGATGGCCACGGTGGAGTCCTGGCACTGCCTGACACAGGGCTCATTGCAGCTGTTGGCCAGCGGGGTGGGGCCGCAGGGCTGGCAGGGCCGGCACGGGGTGTAGCAGGACATGTCTTGGGGCTGGAGGTGCACCTGGCAGAGGGAAGAGGGAAGTAAACCACAAGGAATGGGTAAGGATCAGACTGTCACCCCACCATGAGGGAGCCAAGGCATGAGCTGGGAATGAGAGCTGAAGGCTGTTTCTGGAGGCACACGGGCTCTTCTTCTCACACAAACCCCACCAAGAGCTCAAAGCCCAGGAACATCCTCAACCAGCCCAAAGCTGGGGCAGTACTTCTGCCAAGACCCAGCAGTCTCACACCTCCCATTCCTTTCCTCCTCTCACAAAAAGCATCTGCAAGATCCTGCATGGGACAAAGTCACAGGTATGGGCTCAGAAATCCCAGAGGAAGAGAAAAGGGAGAATGCACTTCAAACTCACCTTGTTCCAAGGAGATGAAGGTGAGTGGAGTGAATGTGAGAGTGAGGAGAAGAACTTGCTTTTATACAGCTCTTGCATTGCCTCAGGCCCACAGTCCTACACAAGGGCAGTAATTTTTCAAGAGACTCATCCTCAAAGGAAAATATCCCACATAGTGGCAGCGATTCACGTTTTGTTTCCATTTACGCTGCCATTTCCTTTCCTCATTTCTGACATTCCTGCCCTGCATTGCAGGATCCTTTCATGTTCTGTGATGAGAAGCCAAAGGATATCCCAGGCCAGAGTCAGGTCAGTGAGGGCACATGACCCAAGTGCTGGAAGGGTTGGCCCCATGAAGGCAGGGAATGTTGGCTTAGGGCAGTGAAAAGCAACTCTTTGCAGTACCCCTTGCAGGAAGAGGCTCTGTCTCACACTGCACATGCCAGAGAGCATCCAAATAATCCGCTTTTTATGGACATTTCACTTCCTTCTCTCTTTTCCCTCTTTCTCCGCTCTCTGCAAGGGTTATGAGCTGCAGCATCTTCAGCCAGCCAGGCTGCGCCAGTGTTTCATCTCTCTTCCTCTTGATGCCCTTTGCTCTGGAGGGATGTTTGCCAGGGGTTAGGAAAGCCAAAGCCCACCTGGAGCTGAATCAGGTAAAGCACATGGAGGGGCTATAAGAAGGTCTTCTCCAGATAGGTCATCAGTAAAGGGAGCCTTGGATGCAGGCAACCCCAGTACTCAACAGGGCAGCTTCCCTGAGGGCAGGGAGTACAGGAAAGGTGGAGATCCTCAGAAGTTCCTGTCCTTGGTCTTTACCGTCAGGAATTGCTGTCAGGAATTGAAGTTCCTGGTACTCCTTGGAACATCTGGAACAGAAAATACTTCCCTACGCAGAACAGAATCCAGTGGGGGACCATTCACTGGTCTGAAATGAGTGTATGTGAATCGATGTTATGTGTTCACTGGTGTCAGTACCAAGCCTTTCTCAACTCCCTTTGAAAGTCACGGCGATCACAGAATTAATTTGAAAACTGGAAGAAAGCCAGTGAGTGTCTTGTCTTCAAGACAGGCATGAAAGAGGAGTCAGGGAATAACAGGCCAGTCAGACTTGCCTCGATATCTGGAAAGGTGATAGAGAAAATCACTACAAAATCCAACATGCAGTGCTCAGGGAGGAGACGTGCTCAGAAGGGCCCTGGATGCAAAAACAGCTTTCAAACTACACCAAGGAGTGCTGCACTTCCCTGCCCTGCAGACATGGAGGCAGCTGGGACGCGTCCCAGGAGGGCAATGGAATGCCTTCAGTAGGCAAATTTCCAAAGGGAGACTCTCCTGACCCACGGCAAGTCACGCTCCAATTTTGGTGTGAGGCCAAGCCAGGAGAGCGTGAAGTCTGCAGGCTTTATCCCAGGCAGGGCTACATTCCCCTCCAGCAGGGGCAGCTCCATCCATAACCCTGGAAAACCATCTTCAAGCACTGTGCCCAGACCCACAGCTCCCAGCAGCCCAAAGGCCATTGCACTCAGCCTGACCCGCTTGCCAGCACTGCCACAGCTCAGGGTGTTCTCAGAACTGACCATGTGTGGCAGGACTTTGTGTGTCCTCCAGGTCAGGGTGCAAAGGGTGCAGCCAAAGTGCATCGTGGGGTGAAGAGAGGGGGAAGAGAAGGCGCTGTCCCAAGAGCCAACACATCCCTCAGGCAGTGAGGAAGTACAGAACTCCACATGGGTCAACTCGAGGCTTGATTCCTGCCTGTACTGATGTGTTCCTGCACATAAATCCTTGGACTTCTCATCCCACTACATGATAGAAGTCTCCATGACTTAGTAGGAATGTCAGAAATGAGGAAATGAAATGGCAACATAGATGGAAACCAAACCACAACCTGTGCCATTGGGTAGAATGTTTTTCTTTGAGGTGAGTCTGTAGGAAAATTACTGTCCTCGTGCAGTGACTACGGGCCTGAGGCAGCAGAGGAGAAGTATAAAAATGGGCCCTTCTCCTCACTCTCTCATCCACTCCTCTCACCTCCATCTCCTTGAGAACAAGGTGAGTCTGAAGCTTTTTCTCGTCCTTCTCCTCCTCCCATGGGATTTCTGTCCATACATGCTTTTTAGTTTCATATAGATTCTTGCCATGGGAATAGGAAAGGGGCAGAAGGTATGACATGGGGAAAGGCTGGGGCTTGTCTGAGGTGTTTCCAGAGCTATGGGCCAGGCAGAGATCTTCCTTGGGTAGCTCTTGGCAGGGCTCTTCTGAGGAAACAAGAAGCCTGTAGGTCTCTCTATATAGCTCCCAGGGCTTGTCTCCTGTTCATGCGTTTGGTCTCTCATTGTGGAAGTGACGGGCTGATCCTCGCCCACTCCTTGTGCTCTGCTTCC